>CM062608.1:25551990-26079841 GCA_031470985.1 Agastache rugosa
GCCTCTATCATGAACTTTATCTCTGGATCAATGATAGGTTGATCCTCCGTATATGAAACCTATTCAACTTCTCTTGACATATTGACACAGAAAACAAAACGGTTAGTAAAAACAAGACCTCACCTCCAACGTGAAGTTGATGCAGTAACTCGGGGACGATGAATGACACACGAATGAGGGATGGTTGACTCGTCGATTCGTCGATAAATGAATTCGTCTTGGAATAATCAAGAGGAATTCGAAATCTCTCAAGAGAGAAATAAAACTCACGTTTATTGATGAATAATAGTCTAATTTTCGTCCAAAACACAGCCCTCTATATATAGAGGTGAAAACCTAATTCAACTAGGAAACTAAACATGGAAAATAACACCTAACCTAATAAGGAAACAAATCCTTAGTCAAAACAAAGCATAAAAGTCAAAACTGACTCAACTAAGGCCTAATTTCAGCTATCCTAAATAAAAAACGAAAATAACAATTAAAATACTAAAACAACCAAAATAACTAAAATAATACTAATAAAAGACTCGATTAAATCAGCCCACATATGCAACGAACTTGGGCCTCCATGGATCACATCAGAGGGGTTCAAGACCGATCTCTTGATTCAGATAAAACAGTCTTTTGAACCACTGCTCTGATACCAATTGATGGTCCCGAAATGAGGTCTTCGGTGTAGGGGGTGACTATGATAGATATAGTACAATGGAGAAAACTTAGCTCGTTCCTTTATAAAAAAATTCAGGAAAACTTTATATTTCAGTTTGCAGATTAGTCGAGTTATGCACGTTTTAAAACACAGTTGGCTGGGTCACTCAGCCAGAGAAATAACTTGAAAATAATGTTGTGCTCGATGCGGTTAGTTGTTTAGATAAAGATGCAGAAAATAATTAAAGCAATAAAGAACAGGAGAAATTTAACGTGGTTTAGAGAAACTACTCCTACGTCCACGACCAGAGTTAAATGGTAAATCCACTAAGGATATCCACTTGGTTTAATGAGTACCAAGCAACTTCACAGTTCAAACCATAGTTGTGTTCTAACAGTTTACGGGCACTATAGAAGCCTGAATCCTTTCAGTTTCCGGGTACTAAAAACACCTTACACACTCGAATTTCGCGCTTCGAGCTTGCATAACCTTAACCTAACTTTTTATGGGTAAAGAAGGGTTTGGGTTTGGGGTTCCAACTGTGAACGAGTTCTTACAATGAAGAGCAAGAGTTAGATGAACTCGTTTGAACTAGGCTTAGGATATGATGTGAAAAGTTGCCTAGAATACAAACGAAAAACTAGTAGTTTCTAAACTAGGATTAAGTGTTCTTGAAGAGAATGCGAACTGCTTAAGACTTGAAGTAAGCTTGAGAGTTTGAGAGCTTGAGAGTTTGTAGCGATTTCTTTGCATGTAGTTTTTCGTACTGAATCTGTTGTTGAAGACTGGTAGAGATTCAAAACTAGCCGTTGGAAGAGCCGTTTGAATCTTACCTACTCTCTGTCTTGGCGATTTGCCGTCTGCAGATCTTCACCTTTCTTCGTCAGTGTGTCAGGTACTAGGTTGGTTGTCGATCCCTCATTGGTCGAGGTTTATTGATATCTTCTGGCACCGAGATCTCATCTTAGGAGCTATCTTTTGAATTCGAGCTTGGTCATTCAGTCTAACCGATTTGATGACTAATGAACTTCAGAGTTAACTCCATTTTGTCTGCTCAGCTGGGTCTACTCTGCTGGTTCTACTCTGCTAAGTTCTCTTGAGTCAGCTTATTTTTTTTAGCTCTGTTTGGATCTCTTTTGTTGAGTTTATTCTGCTTGAGTCAGCTCATCTTTATTCTACAGCTGACTTTGCTTAGTAGTCTTCTACAGCTGCTGATCTTTACTCAGCTGAATACTCAGCTGGGTCTTCTACTGTCTTCAGCATCTTCTCCTGTAACCTTAGAAAATCTATAAGCTCAAACAGGCAAGCTGGAAAAACAACTTAGGCTTGCGCAATCATCTACTAGGTTGGGGTTAGTTAGATTTTGGTATCAAATTAAAACATAGAATTTTCCCAACAGTATGTTTGCTTGAAGCACGTAATTCGAGTGGTCAGGTTGTTTTAGTACCCGCAAACTGAAAGGTTAAGGCTTCTGCAGTGCCCAGAAACTGTAAGAACACAGCTCTAGTTTGAGCTGCGAAGTTGTTTGTTACTCGTTAAAACAAGTGGTTATCCTTAGAGGATTTACCAGAGAAATCTGGTCGTGGACGTTAAACCTTGTGTTCTTTACTGCTTTATTTAATTCTACATTTTTCTTAAAGAACTAACCACTCATCAAACACGACATTTTTCAAGTTAAGTTTCCTGACTGAGTGACCCAGCCAACTGTGTTTTTTAAGCCTGCACAACTTGATTAAACTAAAAAATATTAAAAAAATATTTCCAAATGAGTTTTGCCAACGAGTTAAGTTTTTAAAACAACCACAGCTGAGTTATCAGTCCAGCTGACCAACTTCTTAAAGAAGTCAGCAGGATTTATAACTGAGCTCACACTCTAAAAGTTTTAACTTACAAAAAGTTTTCATCTCGGTGTATTCACCCATCCCCCCTACACTAATAACTCGTTTCAGGACCATCAAGTATTAAAATCAAATGACTGACACTGATGCCTCTCTTATCTAACAACTTCCCATAAACATTCTCTATATCGGCAATGACAATCGAATCTCTACCACCAAATACTTGAGAGTAAAGGTTAGAAGTCATTGGCAGTGATAGAGGGAGTCCGAATTTCAAGCCGGTGGCGAAATAATACTCATCCGGTCCAAACTCAAATTCATAATCCCTAATGTGAAACCGTACAGAATTTTGAGGGCCCTTACAAATATGCATCATCATCAAATAAGCAATACCCCCTTAAAACTCAATGGGGGGTAAATCCAAAAACCATTCCATGTAGGACTTCCGATAAGTCTCAAGATTGTCATGGACAAAGATGTCCTTATTCTATTAATCACCATGTTCACTGAACACCTATTATATGCAACTCCCACTACAATACAATAACAAATTTAACAATATGAAGATGTCGCTAATTATCAGGCAACCTGTCGCAACCCGGCTTAGAAACTAGATGACGCCGGTGGATCCCACGACATACATAATTTATGATTAACCAAATATTAAATAACGACCCGGCTATTGATTAAGAACAACAAAGACAACTCATGCTCAACAAATCATTGAATTTAGGGTATTTAGAACATATATGCAAGACTCGAAATTATCGAGACTAATCACTTGATTTCTATACCAAGCTTACATATCATCAATTATGAATTTAAACCAGCTCGGAAGTTACTAATCTCAACAACCAGATCAATGACAACAAACATGAAGGAAATGATCTGATTTTCAAAATCAAGAAAGCACGATAGAAAACAGTTGTAATAAGACTAAAGTTTCCAAAATAACGAGTAATTGTTATATATATATATCTATATATATATATATAATCAAGTCGGCTAGGCTTCAAAATAAGATAACGAACATAGTTCGAGACTTCAGAATTTAACAACTTTATCAAACTTATCACTAAACTCAAGATCATAATCTTGCAGCGGAATAACGAGAGATTATATGTATGAAGACATATAATCTAGGATTCTATTCTCATCAAAAACGACTTTTATCAAACCAAAACAACAACAACAATAACAACAACAACAAGTTCGCCCAGCACACGATCATCTTCATCCCAGCTAACCTGCACAAGTAGAACAGGTGTTAGAAGTGCGTTCGATTGATTCAATATTGATGAATCTAGAAAAGAGGGTTGAGGGTTGGAACGAACGTATAACAAGAATTCTTGGAATGTCGTGGGCATTCTTGATTGGTGCTGAGCTAACTATAGTGCAAAGTCGTATCTCTTTGGTTAATAAGATCCAAAAGGTTTATCGATCCCAAGAAGTGCAGATTCATAATAGGTATATAGAAATTATTGTACGTCAAATAACATCAAAGGTCTTGGTTTCCGAAGAGGGAATGTCTAATGTTTTTTCACCGGGAGAACTAATTGGATTGTTACAGGCGGAACGAATGGGGCGCGCGTTGGAAGAAGCGGTTTCTTACCGAGCCCTCTTATTGGGCATAACAAGAGTGTCTCTCAATACTCAAAGTTTTATATCTGAAGCAAGTTTTCAAGAAACTGCTCAAGTTTTAGCAAAAGCAGCTCTCCGGGGTCGAATCGATTGGTTGAAAGGCCTGAAAGAGAACGTTATTTTGGGGGGTATGATACCCGTTGGTACAGGGTTGAAGGATTGGTACCCTCTTCAAAACAACACAACTGGAGCCCTTTGGAAATGAAAACAAAAAAAAAACAACCTATGGGGAAATGAGAGATATTTTGTTGTTACACTTCTATATTTTATATCCTACAATATTTCTCTAGATTTCTTCCTATTTGGTTGATTAATTATAACTAATCAAACATTCCTCGGCTTTCATTCGTCAAAGGGGAAGTTAAGAAAATAAAGAATTGACCCTTTAAGTATCCCAATTGCATGGGAAAAATGGCATGAACAGAAAGATATATAAAGGATATATATCAATCTATATTGAATTGCCAATACAGAAATGATAAAATCCAATTTGATTGAATCAAATATGGGTTTCCTATACAAAAGAAGAAAATACTTTTTCGAGATAGTAATCATTATCTAACAAATTCAAAGGTTCCAGTATAAATGAAAGAAAAAAGAAATACTATAATTATTATAATAAAATCTGAATCTCAAAACAAAAGACAAAAAGAAGGGGGTTATGGCGAAATCGGTAGACGCTACGGACTTAATTGGATTGAGCCTTGGTATGAAAACATACTAAGTGATAACTTTCATATTCAGAGAAACCCCAGAATTAATAAAAATGGGCAATCCTAAGCCAAATCCTGTTTTCTCAAAACAAAGGATCAAAAAACGAAAAAAAATGATAGGTGCAGAAACTCAATGGAAGCTGTTCTAACAAATGGAGTTGACTGCGCCGGTAGAGGAATTGTTGCGTTAGTTTTTTATTGTATTTTTGGATGTTCTGTATGCGCGTTTGTGATGCCATTTGCTTGATTCTATATTGTTTTGGAAATTAAAAATGTACTAATGATGTTTTGCGAGTTTTCAGTGGAATATGTAGATTTTGCTCGAAAACGACAAAGGCGACAAGGCTCGATCAACCTGCATCGCAGCAATGAGTTTTTGGTGTAGTGAAACTCAGCGGTCTCTCACCTTAGGAGACCGCTGAGTTCCAGGCGTTGTGTTCACGTATGAGATGTCAGCGGTCTCTGCTCCTGAGCGACCGCTGAGTTCAACGCGTCATCCAATACAGGGCCAGAAGTCAGCGGTCTCTCAACCTAGAAGACCGCTGAGTCCAGCGCTTCATCCATTACAAGGCGAGAAGTCAGCGGTCTCTCAACCTAGGACATTGCTGAGTTCAACGCTCGCTCATTCCAGGAGACCGCTGAGCGTCATTTAATTGTGATACCTATAAATACCGCACGAGTGTTTTTTAGACGCAAGTTCTTCACACACGGTTCCAGACGAATTTTCCCTGTTATTTCCAGATTTTATTCTTAGGATTGTCTTCTAGTTTTCTCCAAATATTCTAGTTAGTAATTTTAATTATCGTATTTCATTCCGGATTCGAGGATACAGACATTGCAATCTTCAATTCCAAGTCCAGTTTATTGTGTTCGTCAATTTTAATTACGTTTGTGAGTTATTTCGATTTCCGTTCTTCATTCATGCTTATAATTACTCCGTTAATTTGCTTAATTGAATTAATGTTCAGATTAGGATCGTTTAATGCTTTTGCTATGCTAGATTTCAATTCATGCCTAGGGTTTAATTCATGTTAAATTTCCCTTATTGCCTAGTTAATAAATTGATAATTAGAATAATGAACTACCAAACCCTATTGATTTACTGCTTTATTTTTCTTTTCTTTTTGCAATACAATAATTTCCCTGCTAAGTTTTCCTTGTGAGACGATTCTTGGGTTGGCTTGTTTAATCTACGGTGATCTTGTTTAATTGCGAGCGCTTTAGGATTAATTTAGTCGAAACAAATTTGGCGCCGTTGTCGGGGACAACTTTAGGCGATTAATTGTGTTTCTTTGAAATTTAAGTGTGTTTTATTTTTATTTTTAATTATCTTCTGTTACTCGGTTATTTTCTTTCTTCCGGTGCGCGTAATTTATTTGTTGAGTGTTGTGTATGCAAGGTCGCAGAAGCTTGAAAAGGAATTTGACACCTTATTTTGACAACATCAATCAACCACGCAAGATTTTGATAAGTTTGCAGGAAGAAGCCGTGTCCAGTTTTAACGAGGTTGACGAACCTTGTTTTCAAGAAGAAGTTATTGTTCAGTTAGAAGAATCCGGGTGTGATCCGCCAGACGAACCTATTTTTCCGGGAGAAATGGCTAACAATACCAGATATATAGGGGATTTTTCCAGGCCTACATTTGGAACCACTTCTTCTGCTATTGTTTTGCCGACTGAAGTAAGAAACTATGATCTGAAGCAGAACCATCTGAACTTGTTGCCATCTTATCACGGGATGGCAAATCAAGATGCTTTACAGTTTGTTCGTGAATTTTGCACAGTGGTCCAGTCTTTCCCTTTGTTGGCTCTAACTGAGGATCAATTGAAGCTGAACTGCTTTCCATACACGTTGAAGGACAGGGCCAAAACGTGGTACTTATCTCTTCCACTTAACTCGCTCACCACATGGACGACAGTGTGCGAGAAATTCATATTGAAGTACTACCCCAATCATAAGACTCAGGAAGGTCGTACAAAAATCATGAACTTCACTCAAGCTGGCGATGAACCCTTCCATGAGGCTTGGAAGAGGTTTAGGGAATTACTTCAGTAGTGCCCGCATCACCAGATGGCACCAGAAATGTTGTGGCAGTTCTTTTATGATGGATTGGTGCAAACAGCTCAGTTTATGGTGGATAGTACCGCCGGCGGAAACATTGCAGTGAAAACAGCCGATGAACTGCAAGAGATTTTCGAAACACTTGCAGCTAGTTCACAGCAGAAATCCACCCGCACACGTCGTGTTGAGGTGAATGCAGTTGCTGAAAGCCCGGACATGAAGAAGCAACTGGCCAGCATGATGAGGGAGTTGCAGGAATTGAAGATGAGCAAGTCAGTTGCTCCCCCACCTCAACAGGAACCGGCCAGATAAGAGATGTTCGTTGAACCATGTGGCATCTGTGGGGAGCAAGGGCACAATCTTGAAGAGTGCCAGAGAATGGGAGAGCTGACATATGAAGGGGGAACAAAGGTTTATGCTGCACAGGGGTATCCTCCACGTCAACAGTTTGATCAAGGCCAGAGATTCAATCAGAATCAACGACAGCAGAACTCGGGATGGCAGAATCAGTCAAGCACTGGATGGAGGAATTAGAATCAAGGACAGGGATCTGGAGAAAGTTTTCTAAATCGTCATCTTTCACAGCAGTTTAACCAGCAGCAGTGGTCTTCCCCTCAGCAGCCGAATTACAACTCTCAGTGGCAGTACCCATCATAGCATAATCAGTTTCAGCAAGCACCACCGCAATTTCAACAGGGACCACAGCAATTTCAACGTCAACCGCCACCGCCTGCTCAAAGGAATCCTCTTGATGATAATCTTACTGCTTTTATGCAAGAAAGCAAACAGGCGAGGAAAGCTCAAGATGCTAACATAAAACGTCTCGAGATAGCTGTGGGACAGATTTCTGGAACACTTAATCAGATGCAGCAACAGCAGCAGACTGGGAAAATTCCGAGTCAAGGTCAACAACCTCATCAAGCTCAAGTTGTAACTGTTCTGAGAAGTGGAAAGAAGGTTGATAACAAGGTGGGAAACACACCTTCAGAGGAAACACAGTTTGCGGTTGAGAATGAGAAGGAAGAATCTGAGGTCCGATTGCATAAGACTAAGAAACCTTACCGACCACCAGTGCCTTTTCCCAGCAGATTGAGGAACGAAAAGCAAGATCAATAGTTTTCCGATTTTTACAAGATGCTTTCCAAGGTAAATGTGAATTTACCATTGCTTGAGGTTATCAGGAATGTTCCAGCATACGTCAAGTTCTTCAAAGAGTTGGCGTCTAAGAAGAGGAGGTTCGAGGAGAATGAGCAGATTTTGGTATCCGAGAGTGTCAATTCAATTATGCAGCAATCTCTACCTCCAAAACATCAGGACCCTGGGAGTTTCGTGATCAAGATTGCCATGGGGAATGGAAAAGAAGCATCAGGAATGCTAGATCTAGGGGCCGGAATTAATCTAATGTCGTACTCTATTTTCAAACAATTGGAGTTGGGAGAGTTGAAGCCGACCAGGATGTACTTGTAGCTAGCCGATCGATCCATTCGACACCCTAGAGGGGTAGTAGAAGATATTCTGGTTCGGGTTGGGAAATTGATAGTGCCCGTTGATTTTGTGGTTCTCGAAATTAGAGATGTGCATGAGGATGGACGAGAGCATACCCTGTTATTAGGAAGACCATTCATGGCGACTACCAACACGTTGATCAATGTCAAGAACGGGATCATTAAGATGTCGGTGTTGGGAGAGACATTTTCCTACAATGTGCACGCCAGTCGAGCCATGCCGTCAGTCAACAGTATTGAAAATTGTTCTTACATAGACGTCATTGATGTTCTTACTGAAGCATGTTTTGTGGAAGAGAATCGGATCGAAGAAGTTGTTGAAGGATCTGCTGATTTAGAGGAACGGCTCAATGAAGAAGCAAGTCTAGAGGAGTTTGGGAGTATGCCCGTTGACCTGACATTGACACCTGAGAGCTTCAAGAATGAAAAAGAAGTAGAACTCGAGCTTAAGGTCCTTCCCCAGAATCTGAAATATGTGTTTCTTGAACAGGGAAGGAAAAAGCCAGTCATCATTTCCTCTGAGCTCAACGAAGAAGAAGAAGAACAGGCCTTGGTAGAGATTCTTAAGAAGTTCAAGGCGGCTTTTGGATGGAGTTTATCTGATATTAAGGGTATTAGTCCCGCCACCTGTATGCATCGGATTAACTTGGAAGAATGAGCTACTCCGAAGAGAGATGGGCAGAGAAGATTGAATCCTGTGTTGATGGAGGTGGTGAGAAAAGAGATTTATAAATTGCTAGCAGAGGGGATTATTTTTCCCATTGCTGATAGTGAGTGGCTGAGCCCCGTTCACGTGGTGTCGAAAAAGGGGGGGCATTACAGTGGTGTTGAATGACAAGGATGAGTTGGTGCCCACTAGACCTGTTACTGGTTGGAGGATGTGCGTTGACTATAGGAAGCTCAATGCCGCTACAAAGAAGGATCACTTTCCACTTCCTTTCATTGATCAGATGCTGGATAGACTAGCTGGTCATGAGTTCTACTGCTTCTTGGATGGATTATCACTTTCCACCTCTGATTACCAGATTGCAATCACTCCAGAAGATCAAGCCAAGACAGCTTTCACGTGTCCATTCGGAACATACGCATGCAAGAGGATGCCTTTTGGACTCTACAATTCCCCAGGTACATTTCAGAGGTGCATGATGTCTATTTTTTCTGAAATGATTGGTGATTTTGTTGTGATTTTCATGGATGATTTCTCTGTCTTTGGGTCATCTTTTCATGATTGTCTTGGTAAAATTGAACGTGTTTTGTGTCGGTGCATTGAGAGTGGTCTAACCCTTAGTTGGGAGAAGAGTCACTTCATGGTTCGAAAGGGAACTGTTCTGGGTCATTTTGTCTCAAAGAAAGGGATAGAGGTCGATAGGGCTAAGGTGGATGTGATCGAGAGATTGCCTCCACCTCGTGATGTCAAGGGAATTAGGAGTTTCTTGGGTCACGCGGGTTTTCACCGTCGTTTCATTAAGGACTTTTCTAAAATTTTCCAGCCTCTGTGTCGTTTACTTGCTCAGGATGTTGTGCTCAATTTTGATGGTGCATGCTTAGATGCGTTTAATACACTAAAACATAATTTGAGCACTGCTCCTGTTGTGATTGGACCTAATTGGTTAGAACCTTTTGAAATCATGTGTGATGCGTCGAAATCTGCCGTTGGAGCTGTCTTATGACAGCGTGTTGATAAAATGTTGCATGTGATTTACTATGCAAGTCTTACTCTCAATCCTGCTCAAGTGAATTACACTACTACTGAACAAGAGATGTATGCTGTGATTTTTGCTCTAGATAAATTTTGTGCTTACATCATAGGTTCTAAGGTGATAGTTCATAGTGATCATGCTGCCTTGCGTTATCTGTTAACTAAACCCCAAGCTAAGCCTAGACTCATTCGGTGGGTTCTTTTGTTGCAAGAATTTGACATAGAGATCCGTGATCGGAAGGGAAGTGAGAATGTTGTAGCTGAACATTTGTCTCATTTAGAGAATTTGTCCCTTTCTCTGTCATGTGATAATGTTGTTGATTCCTTTCCGTTTGAGCATGCTTATAGTATGGAGTTCGTGCCTTGGTATGCCGATATTGTGAATTATTTGGCTTGCGGTGAAATGCGGCCGGATATTACCTCCCAAAAGAGGAAACATTTTCTCTCTCTATGCAGGTAATATTTTTGGGAGGATCCTCACCTCTTCAAGCTCGGAAAGGATGATGTTATTCGGAGGTGCGTTCCCGACGATGAGCATGCCAAGGTGTTGCAGTTATGCCATGAAGCGCATTGTGGTGGCCATTTTGGAGGACAGAAGACAGCACACAAGGTACTCCAATCCCGTTTATTTTGGCCAACACTGTTCAAGGATGCCCAAGCCTTCTATATGTCCTGCGATCGGTGTCAAAGGGTTGGATCCATTGGACGAATGAACGAGATGCCCCTCAACAACATCCTAGTGGTCGAGATCTTCGACGTGTGGGGTATTGATTTCATGGGACCATTTCCCAAGTTTTTTGGGTTCGAATATATACTGTTAGCTGTTGATTATGTGTCCAAGTGGGTTGAAGCAATCCCCACTAGGACTTGTGACTCTAATATTGTCCTTAGATTTGTGCAGGAAAACATTTTGTGCAGGTTTGGATTTCCAAAGGCGATTATCAGTGATGGCAGAAAGCATTTTTGCAACAAGTTGTTTGAGAAGCTGATGAAGAAAAATGGAATCACGCACAAGGTGGCCTCCCCTTATCACCCACAGACTTTCGGGCAAGCCGAGACAAGCAATCGGCAAATCAAGGGAATTTTGGAGAAGACGGTGAAACCGTATCATAAAGACTGGTCTATGAAGCTAAATGATGCGCTATGGGTATACCGAACAGCGTATAAGAGTATCTTGGGAATGAGTCCTTATCGCTTGGTTTTTGGTAAAGCGTGTCATCTTCCCGTGGAGATTGAGCATAAGGCTTATTGGGCTATTAAAGAGGCAAATCTTGATCTATCTAAAGCTGGTGAGCATCGGATGCTTCAAATGTCTGAGCTCGATGAGTTACGTAATGAGGCGTATGAGAATGCCAAGGTTTACAAGGATAGGGTCAAGCGACTTCATGACAAGAGGATTTTGGTGAAAGATCTCAAGCCTGGGATGAAGGTTCTATTGTTTAATTCACGGTTGAAGTTGTTTCCTGGAAAGCTCAAATCTAGGTGGAGAGGCCCATACACTATCACAGAATTTTTTCCATATGGATCGGTTCAATTGTTGAATGAGGGAACGCAGCACTCTTTTCTAGTTAATGGGCACCGAGTAAAACCTTATCTTGAGGGCGAGACTAAGGCACACACGGTAGAGTCTATACATATCTTGGATCCCATGTTCTGAATGCTCATCTTGCGTCAAGCTAATGACGTTAAACAAGCGCTATGTCGGAGGCAACCCATATTTTGGTTGTTTCATTTTCTCTTTTATTTTTGTTTTCTGATTTTGTTTTTTTTTAAGTCTTGTTATCCTTTTCGGTGGCTGTGCGGGGTATTTGTTTGTGACGTGCAGGAATTCTGGTTTTCAAGGAGCACATAGTCCTCACACTCATACGACCCAGCGATCCTTCATCCTCAGCGACCGCTGTGCAGAGAAGCTTCAGAGAACAGGGCGGAAAGTCAGCGGTCGCTTCACTTAAGCGACCGCTGAGTGTGGCGAAGCTTTGGAATACAGGGCGGAGAGTCAGCGGTCGATGCGCTTAAGCGACCGCTGAGTGTGGCGAGGCTTTGGAATACAGGGCCAAAAGTCAGCGGTCGCTGCACCTAAGCGACCCCTGAGCATGACGAAGCTATGGGGAAAGCGGGAGACTCAGCGGTCGCTCACCGTAAGCGACCGCTGAGTGTGATTAGGGTTCACTATCCAGCGTCCGCTCATCCTCAGAGACCGCTGACCCTCCACTTTATAAAATTACTCGCGAACCCTAATTTCAGTCGCCACCACCATATTTTCCTTCTCCCATCATTATTTACTGCATACCCATATTTCACCACCGAATGGATTTCCTCCTGAGGTTCAGACACATTTACCACCGCGTCGTATTGATCTGAATGAGTTGCGTGGTGCACCCTTTGTTGTCAATAAAACTATGCTTATTCCCCATAAGCGACGCCGGTGTGTGAAGGCTTATCTCAATAGTTTGGTTGCTCATCCCCTTTCGGAACCAACACCACGTGCTGAGCCGTAGAACGATCAGGCTGATGATGACGGTTCTCCGCAAGATCTGAGGGGATGCCTTCTGTATGGCCAACTCGAGGGGCAGGGACCTCTTCTTCTGAATTTGCTCAGCTTCGTGAGGATCTTCAAGCTTTCCGTGCTGATTGGAGCACCCAGTGGGGGCAATTTCAGCATGATGTTTATGGCCGTTTTGATGAACAAAATCGGCAGCTGTATTCGTATCAGCAGCAGTTAGAGGAGCATAGTCAGCGTTTGGATGCTCAGAATCAACAATTGGTCGCTCAGAATCGCCTTTGGAGCGAGCAGAATCAGCAGTGGGCTCTCCAGCAGCAGCAACTTGCTGATCAGAATGCGCACTTGGCAGCTTTGGAGCAGCAGTGGGCGAATTGGACACTGCATCATGGACATCCACCTCCACCACCTCCTGATCAACAGTGATTCTTCACTGTTGTTTTGTATGTTTTCTATTTCTTCTTTTTGATTTGTTTTGTTTCGGTTGTTTTCGTTTTTATTTTTGTGTTTCGTTTTTCTTCGGTTTCTGGTTCAGGGTTCCTATTGATTTCGTGTTCTGCCCTTCTTTTGTTTCGTGTTGTTTTCTTCTCTTTGTTTGTTTCTTTTTATTACAATGAGGGCATTGTTTTCTTCTCTTGTCTGGGGGGGCAGGTTTTGTCGTTGTTGCTTGCATGTCCTCATGAGTCTCATTTTGATCTAAGTTGTAAATGTGATGATGGATTTGATGAATTCTGTGTTGATGGACTTGATTGATCGTTATGTTCTGTTATGAATCGATTGTTTGTGGGTATTATATAGTTAACTGTGGGGCCTTGTCACGCTTGATTGATTGATGCTCGATAGTTGATTTTGAGGTTATGGGTGAGAAGTTTGTGCTTTATTTGTTGTATCCCAAATCTAAAAAAAATAATAATAATAATAATATAAAATAAAATAAATTTCTGAGTCAAGTTGAGAGGCTTCTACTCTTCTAGAAACCATGAGCATGAAAAACCACGTGGGGATTCTTTAGATAACCTCTAATGTTTACACCTCATGAAATATGGCCGCATAACTCGACTTGACTTAGAGCTGTTTAATTTCGTTTATTGGTATAAATTTGTGGGTAATTTGAAAGGCTCTACCCCTCTTTCTCGTCTGTTCAAAAATTGAATCTTTTATGCGAGGAATGGGTATGGGAAACCACGCTAGGATGCCGGAATTTTTCCGAGAGTAAACCTAGTGAATTTTGCCTGGAATTCACCTTATTTCTTTAAGTTACTTAGTGGAGTGGAATTTGAGATTTGTCGAAAAGTTGTGCTATCTTCTTGCATGTAACCTTGTTTTTAAGTGTTGGGTGGATTGAGGTCTTGTGTGGTGGGCCACTTGTTGCTGTGTGATAATCATGTGCGATTGACGATTGATGGAATGTGTTGTGATTGATGGAATGTCGAAGCATGTTTTGTTGAGTTTGATCAGTCATTTTCGTCCTAGTTTGAAATGAGATTTGCTTGAGGACAAGCAAGGTTATGTGTGTGGAGGGTTTGTTGCGTTAGTTTTTTATTGTATTTTTGGATGTTCTGTATGCGCATTTGTGATGACATTTGCTTGATTCTATATTGTTTTGGAAATTAAAAATGTGTTAATGATATTTTGTCGAGTTTTCAGTGGAATATATAGATTTTGTTCGAAAACGACGAAGGCGACAAGGCTCGATCAACCTGCATCACAGCAATGAGTTTTTGGTGTAGTGAAACTCAGCGGTCTCTCACCTTAGGAGACTGCTGAGTTCCAGGCGTTGCGTTCACGTATGAGATGTCAGCGGTCTGTGCTCCTGAGCGACCGCTGAGTTTAGCGCGTCATCCAATACAGGGCCAGAAGTCAGCGGTCTCTCAACCTAGGAGACCGCTGAGTCCAGCGCTTCATCCATTATAGGGCGAGAAGTCAGCGGTCTCTCAACCTAGGAGACCGCTGAGTTCAACGCTCGCTCATTCCAGGAGACCGCTGAGCATGATTTAATTGTGATACCTATAAATACCGCACGAGGGTTTTTGAGACGCCAGTTCTTCACACACGGTTCCAGACAAATTTTCCCTGTTATTTCTAGATTTTATTCTTAGGATTGTCTTCTAGTTTTCTCCAAATATTCTAGCTAGTAGTTTTAATTATCGTATTTCTTTCCGGATTCGAGGCTACAGACATTGCAATCTTCAATTCCAATTCCAGTTTATTGTGTTCGTCAATTTTAATTACGTTTGTGAGTTATTTCGATTTCCGTTCTTCATTCATGCTTATAATTGCTCCGTTAATTTGCTTAATTGAATTAATGTTCAGATTAGGATCGTTTAATACTTTTGCTATGCTAGATTTCAATTCATGCCTAGGGTTTAATTCATGTTAAATTTCCCTTATCGCCTAGTTAATAAATCGATAATTAGAATAGTGAACTACCAAACCCTATTGATTTACTGCTTTATTTTTCTTTTCTTTTCGCAATACAATAATTTCCCTGCTAAGTTTTCCTTGTGAGACGATACTTAGGTTGGCTTGTTTAATCTACGGTGATCTCGTTTAATTGCGAGCGACTTTAGGATTAATTTAGTTGAAACAGGAATCTTTCCATGGAAATTTTAGAAAGTTAGAAATAACATGCAGGGCTGAGTACGAAGTACTCAGTGGACACATGCCAAAAATAATTTGAAAACTTGCGGAATAGCTATAAATTGGACCTGCCGAAAAACAAAGCACAATTATTTTTCTCAAAAACAAACTTGTGCATTGTTCAAAGGAATATATATATATATATATATATATATATATATATATGTCTACAATAAAATAGTGCTGAGAAGTAGATCTCCTTCTCAAAGACTTGTAATCGTCCACTCCTTTCGGAAGGCTCCCAATTACAAAATAAGTGTATACAAATCCTACCTTGCGTAGGACCTTATTCGTCTTCCTTTGGTAGACGGTATCATACAAAACTTAAATATTTGGCAAGCCAATTACTTTAAAAACATCACATATATATAATCGTATATATATAGCATTCATGATTTCTTTGTTTGGAAAGTCCACCTGATAACTGAAGCTTTGGACTTAACCTTTAACGATCCTGAATCCCCGGATTCACACTTCCTTTCGCTCCTTTATTCGAAAAAGGAATTCACGAATTTAGAACGAGAATTAACGACTATCGAAGAAACGACTTCGATTCTCTTAACTTTACTTCGCTTCGGATTTCTAGGGTTTTAGGGCTAATCATGCTTTTATTTGATTAATTCTTGATTAATCATACATCATTAACATCACATATCATCAAATCAACCACCCATTAAACCATATTTCATCAACACTTCAAAACCCTATTTTTAAACATTAATTTTCGACTTTTTCATATAAAATGAAAAGGGTTGGGAATTCATGCTTTGTTCCAACAACAAACATGCTTAAAATAATTATCTAAGCTCAAATATAACATCAAATCAAGCATATAACACATGAATCAAAAACCCCCAATTTCTATTAAATTTTGACTCTCTTAGAACTTAGGGTTAGGGTTTTGATTCTCATGATTTAATCTCATAAATGATCTTCTAAGCATGAAATAAGCATAATATATGAAGATCACTAATCAAGAATTAATCAAACGTGTTTAACTAACTGAATAAGAAATTGACATGACTAACAATCCGAGAAATAGGTTGGGTAATAAAAGAATCCAAATCGTAACTAAATCGGATAACTGAGGCTAAATAAAAATTAGCTCAGACATTCCTAACGAAACAAGAAAGGAATAACATTATTCTGAGACATTAACTTCATCATAACTTCTTTTTAGACATTACTTCATCAATTAATACTTTTGAGATATTACTTTATCTCAAACTCTTTCTAAAACATAAGAATGATAGCTAACGGAAGAATAGAACAATGAATGATGAACGGAACAAATGAAGAACGCAACGAACGATGAAAGAAACGAACAAAGAATGAAAGAAACGACGAACGAAACGAACGACAAACGGGAATTTTTTTTTTTTTTTTGGCCAGCGACCGCTGGAATTCAGCCGTCGCTGGATTCCAGCAACCCCTGAAAATTTCCAGCGACCGCTGGAGGGTGTCTTCGCCGATTCCTTCCCAGCGAGTGCTAGTTTCCAGCCAGCGTTGGATTTGCGGGTTGAATGCTCTTTCTCCGATCTTCACGATTTTGACGAGCTTTCTTCCTTCATCTCTTGATTTAACACTTCTCTTCATCCATTTAAACTTCATCTTACTTCATTTTCGTCCTTTCTTTTTTAGACGATTTTGATCCGAAACTAAACAACAACAAAATTTAATGACCTCGAAAATTACTAAAACGTTCACTTTGGCCATACTTCTTCATTTAACGGAAAATTTGCCTATTCAAAGGCTTTTACAAAAATGAGGGATTTTTATTTACAATAAAAACTCCCTACGTTAACCGTGATATTTTAACATCACGTAAAATAATTTCTCGGAGCGGAATTCTACATCGCTTCCGATCTTTAAAACTAATATATTATGCATCTTTTTACGAAATCTTACTAAACAAGCATAAAACTTAAAAATTACAAAGCGCAAAATTTTGTTCGGAAATTATTCTCTTACACGAACACCACTCTCGATCTCTCTCTCTCTCACTGCTTATCCTCTAATAACTCTTCTTCTTCTTTTTCTTCTTCACTCGAATCCTCCTCACTTTCAGACTCGATACTCTCCTCGACTCTCTCTACACTTTATCTAGCGTCAAACGGACAGTACTCACGTCGACCACACCCGCAGAAGGCCTAAAACTAGGTCGAAACCCTAGATGGCTAAACGGCATATGACGAAGATGAAAATATTCTTCGGTTGCTCCGACCTCGTGGTCAACGGTATCCTCATTGCTGTCATGGCGACGTGGTCCAGACGTACTCCTCTCGTTAAAAACGAAAGAAACAAGCTGAGTATCCAAAGAAATAATCAAGCTTTGAAGAATTCAAAGTTTGAGGAGTATCCAAAGAATGATTTAATGGAACTATATCAGTAGAGGGAGCTGAATCCAAGCTGTTCGACAGAGCAGAAAGGTCGGGAACAGAAGCAAAAACATTTGATAATAGTGGAGATGAAACATAGCCATTTGACAATGGCAAAGAAAGAAATGAGTTTACATCGAAACCCTAATCATTAGGTTGTCTTGAGACATCGAATCTTGAAGTCCTGCTCTATCCACTCTGATGGTCCCAAGACGGATACCTTGGTGTAGAGGGGGGGGTGAATACACCAAGGTTTAAAAACTTTTCCAATTAAAACTCTTTTGAGTGAGCTGGGTGTGTTCGATCCAGCTGGAAGGCAGCTTGATCGACACAGCTGGCTGTGTGCGGAATGTGGTGGGATTTTGGAAAGTCCGTCTGTTGCTTCAAATATATTGCAAAGCTTAGTTTCTCTTTTCAGTTAATCAGTTTATGCAGCTTGAAAAAATGCTTATGAATAGTTAGCTGGATGCATAAATAAACATGAAAGAACAAAGCAACTTAACGTGGTTCGGAGAAACTACTCCTACGTCCACGACCAGAAACCTCTGGTAATCCACTAAGGATACCACTGACTTTTCGCGCAGTCAGCAAGCGTTGCAGCTTAGTTCCCCAAGCTGGATACAAGTTTATGCGTACTGTATCGAAACGTAACCAGACTGTTTACGGGCACAGCTGAAGCCTAACCTGTAGTTTACGGGTACTACAGAACCAACACTCGAATTACGCGCTTCGAGCAGGCGTACCTTTACCTAACCTTTTCTGGGTTTGGGTTTGGGGGGGTTTTCCAACTATGAACGAGTTCTTACAATTAAGAACAATGAGTATGATGAACTCGTTCAAACTAGGCTTAAGATGGGAAGGATTATATGCCTAGGTACTTGTGGGAGAGAGCTTCAGCAGTCTGAGAATAAATAATCACTCATAAGTATGAAGGCTGCTGGATCTTTGAAGCTTTTCTGAGAGATCTCTTGATCTTTGGTTAGACTTCCTTCAATGAAGTATGTTGATCTCTCTTGAATATATTCTCTCGTCACTTCTCTTTTTCTGATGATGAAGAAGACTTCTATTTATAGGGAGAGATTAGAACTAGCCGTTGGAAAGAGCCGTTCTGAATCTCTACCTAACTTCTGACAGGATTGACTTGTCTTCTTCCTTGATTTCCTCATAAAGCAATCCTAGGTTTGACTTCTAGGTGCTGAGGTGTCGAGTTCCTGATGGTCCAGATCAGATATGATTTTATCTCAAGTTGACTTCGACTCTGCTGTGCTGGTGACTCTGAGCTGTCTCGAACTCTGCTGGATCATTGACGCTGAGCTGAGTCTTGAACTCTGCTGGGTCTTGACGTACAGCTGAGTTGTTACACGAGCTGGGTCTTTCCTACAGCTGTGTCTGGAAGAACTTTATCGTCTTGGATCTGGATAACGTTACTTCTCACTCGACTTTGCTTACCCTGCTGTGTACTCAGCTGGGTCTTCTGCTGTCTTCAGCGATTCCACCTGAACTTAGAAATTCTATAAGCTCAAACAGGTGAGCTGGAAAAACACTTGGGCTTGTGCAAACATCTACTCGGTTGGGGTCAGCTGGGTTTTGGTATCACTTCAAAACTCTATTAATTTTCCCAACAATTTCCCCCTTTTTGATGATGCCAAAACCCCAAGTTGGAAAAACAAAAAATTGCTTCCCCCTTAACAGGAAACGGGGATTCAACGAATTAAACATTCACAGCAGGTAAACATATTCAGAGCCTGGACAAAGAGAGATTGTCTTCAGGTTGATTTTGATAAAATGAACTTTTCATTAATAGAAAGAATTTTTACAATTATCTAAATACAAAAGTTCTAAAAGAATAAAATTCCCAGTTGGCTGGGTCTTCAGCTTTGCTGCTTCCTTTGTTCATCAATTTGATGGTCAGTCTTTAGACCATATCTATTGAAGATGAACTCTTCCAGCTCCTTCCATTCAGCTTGATTCTTCGACTTTGAAATTCCTCTTTCACCAGCCCAGTGATTAATTTCTTTGATGATTTGGGCCTTGTCAGGAAGGTTTGTTCCAGCTAGAAATGGAGGCTTTAGCTGTTTGACTTTTGGAGCCTTCAGCTGGAAGTTGTTACTCTTGGCATAGAGGGCAATTGATCTTGCCATCATTGGATCTGTCTCATGAAGTTCGAGGAAATAGTCCTGGAAAGCAGCTTCTGGATCCATGCCTTTGAACTGATTCAAGTAGTAGAATTCTTTGATGAATTCTGATTTGCATCTTTCCCAGTTTTCATTTATATCATCTGGGTTCTTCTTGTCAGCTGAGGCTGCTTGGATTTGTTTCTTCTTGGCTTGCCTGTAGCTCTGCCTTTTCTTCTTCTGCTTTTTCTCAGCAGGCTTGAGCGCTTCAGCTTTTCTTCTTAACAATCTTATCCGGCTCTTGCATTTCTTTTCTTTGCTCGTTGTGGAAGTTACACGGCCGGTGATAGTCTTTGTATTCTTCGGGCTTGTGTCCACATGCTTTGGCAAGAGCAACCATTTTCTCTCTCCATGTCTCTTTGACGGCTTTGTTTGGAAGCGGTTAGGCTCTGTCTCTTCTTCATCCAAACTCTTTTGCAAAATCGTCGATTTCCCTCCGTATTTGCCGCACAGTTCCCCTTAGCCGACTTTCCTCTCACTTGTTTTTCCAACTTCATTCTGATCTTCCCCCTTTTTGGCATTATCAACAAGGGAGGTAGAGAGGTTGGAAACTGTTGCGCTGAGCTTGGAGAGAATACCTTCAACATCAGCGATCTTGACTGAGTTGTCAGCTGTGACGAGATTTAGCTGGGCATTGCTGCTGCTTCCAGCTCTGAACTGAGCATCCAGATCTTTATATAAGTTGAAGAGTTGGCGGATGTCAGAGCTGTTGGAGAGAATGGTCTTTTTGAGAGCTTCCAGCTGGCTTGAAAGATTTGCAATGTCGTTAACCAGTGGAGCTTGAAGGTTTGAGATGATCTCAGGGACTCTCTTCTCTAGATGAATTGACTGATCAATTTGTTGAGAAACAAGAGATTGTTTGAGATCTCTGCTGGTGCTTTCCTGCAGATTGAGAGCGAATCTGTGAACATCGTCAATGGACAGTCCATTGCTCTGGACTTGCGACTCTATAGCTGTGATGCGCAGAAGGGTATCAACATTTGATTTGAGTCTATCCTGAAAAAGGATTTCCTCGACTTGTTTGGCAATCTCGTCTTTCATTGCATCAGAGAGCTCAACAGGATCCGTCTGGGTTCCGGATTTGGCTTGGCTGGATTTTACTGCCTCGATCTCGACCAGTGAGCGAGTGTCATCGGCAATTGGACTCTGTGGGGCAGCTTCCTCTGGTTCAGTTGATGCAACAGCTGGTTCTTCAATGATCATTACCTCAGCTGTTTCAACAGTACGACTTCCTTGGTAATCTCAGCTGAGACTTCTTTAGAATTGTCAGCTCCAGAATGTGTCTCCCATCCCGCTGCTATAAGAAGCTTGTTGGCAGATTCCCAGACTTCAGCTGGGTGTGGCTTGGGGTATTGCTGAGACACTTCTATAATTCCTCTGATGAGATCATGACCTATTTATAGCATAGGTTAGAAGATTCTTAATTAAATATCTAGATATTTAGGTGAATAGTAATAGGTTAGTTAATTAATTAAATTATTAATCAATTCAATTAATTACAAACAAACTAATCCTCATTCAAATCTTTAATTTCTCAACTTAGGAAATTCAATTAGGGTTTCATGAACCCTAGATAAATATTTCACAGAAAGATTCGGAGAACCGAATAGTTTTCAAATCGATCAAAGCTAAAATTTAAGTGATAAATCACACAGAAAATCACTTAAATAAATTAAAATCATCTTCTTGTCAAATAATGACCAAACATATATCATTAAATGATATATATCAAAACTTTATCGTTTCGGATTAATCGAGACGAAACAACATTAATAAAAACTCTTTTTACGGCAATTTACGGCTGCCGGATGAAATTTTCTGAAACGAAAATTTTTCTTTCACTGAAACATCTTATTCAAGGAATTAATTAAATTAACTACGCAAGAAGACGGGGTATTACCGTATTACACAACTAGTTCAACGACAGTGTGGGAAAAATTCGATACCTTGGATTGACGATAAGGGTTTGTTCAATAAAGTCTTCCACTGCCCGCCCAAAACTGCTATCTCCAACCTTGTTTGTCAATTCAATGATTATACCCACATACATAAATGTTCACGATTAAAAAATTCACACGAAGTTTCATGAATCAATTTCAAGGTTAATAAGAAGAAACAAACTCCAGGAGAAAACAAATCATAGAAATTACTAATTCAGAAATCGTACTCCCTAGGAAACACATAGACTTGCCCTAGATAATAAAACACTAGAGAATCTTAACCCTTACTGTCAACCATATCTCGCTTTCCATCTTGTTTTCTTTCTCTCTTGCGCTCATGTGCTGGTCGAGAGCCCTAATTTATTCAACTCAAATGTGTATGGTCATTAATTTATGTTTTAGATTTTAGTTGTAATGACAAAATAAAACTGAAAATCAGTAATATTGAACTATTTAAAAAACTTATTTTTAAATTCCAATGCTAATATTAAATATTTTCTGCATTTATTAAAAAATCAATATCTATTTTAATGAAGTAATATTTACCGCCCAAAAAGTCAAAAAGGAGACTGACATATGAAAAGTTCTACAATAAACGCACAGTATTTCAGGTGGACGAGGGAGACATCGACTGTAGTTCTAAACCCTAATTTATTCAACTCAAATGTGTATGGTCATTAATTTATGTTTTAGATTTTTGTTGTAATGACAAAATAAAACTGAAAATCAGTAATATTGAACTATTTAGAAACTTATTTTTAAATTTCAATGCTAATATTAAATATTTTCTGCATTTATTAAAAAATCAATATCTATTTTAATGAATTAATATTTACCGCCCAAAAAGTCAAAAAGGAGACTGACATATGAATGTTCTATAATAAACGCACAGTATTTCAGGTGGACGAGGGAGACATCGACGGTAGTTCTAAACTGTGGTGCATTTTAAACTAATTTAGGTGACGGTTACCTTGCTTTTATATTTTCTTGGAAATAGTTGCTTTTAAAACTCCACATGTGAGCATCCTAGACGATAAAGCACGTGCACCCCATGCATCTTCAAATATCTGCTTTTGGCCATTTTAGGACGTCCCTCATAAGTATGATGCTACCACTTCAAAACATGACCTCATATCATTTCTTACCGTTTTACCATTATTAAAGAGCTGTCTCGCTCGGTATCAACAATTAGGCTCTTCAAGGCAATGTCAATTGAAGAAGTTCATCTTCAGATTCAGATGAATCTTCAGACGAAGTATCGCCGTCGAGGCTGACCAATAGAAAGAATGCTTGCTCACTAGTACCCACAAGAAGGCTTGGATGCTTTCCACCTCTGAGTCACGCCGATCCCTTCAACTAGCCGCCTATCGGAACGCTGGCCACGTACTGCGTGTGTTTAGGCCATCCTTCCTCTATCAGCTTCATCTTCTTTCAATGCCATTACGGGCCTATCTGCACTAACGGAGCACAAGACCTCGCCTCATCTCTTACAACATCTACATATTTACATAAAAGCCTATTGTTGGCCCACACTTAATTAATACCTTTTAACCTTACAATATTCATATTCTGAGACCCTTACTCCACAATATATATCTACCAAACAATTTAATATGTGTATATAAATTAGAGAAACGATACGACGATGGATTGGAAGTTGAAAAAACACAATTATATATAGCAACAGAATAACAAAAACATTAAAAAGCAATGAAAACCCATTCGTAATATCTATTGATATGTAAAGCCATCCAAATAATAAAACGGGTCGAGAATATTGAACCAAAATTCGAAGAAAAACATAAAACAAGAAATAATTAAGGATATATATACAATAATTTTACAACACGGTATGCTACCCCATCCGGAATTTAAAATTAACAGTCTATAGTTGAGTTCTTAAAGGGAAAATCCACAGATGGCCTATAATCAAAATGAAGATGCCTCGATATTAGCCTTGTTTCCAGCAAGTATGAGAGATATCTCCAATCCTCGACTAAAAGCTTGGTTGAAGAGGAGCCGCGACTGGAAGGTAGAAACAAATGGGAACCAAGACAATATAGCAATTGGGGCAAAAATGATTATACCCATTCCAGCATCATACATTCTGGCAAACTCTTTCACGGAATCCCAAAGCCCTAAACTCTTTACTATCCTCTTCCACGTAATTGCCAACTACACGATTAGTCAATAGAACGTATGAGAAAAATGTACAAGATTGGAAATAAATATAATAAACAAACATATCATCAATATTGAGACCTATGAGAAATACTATAGGCTTCAGAAAGAATACTTTAGCTATCATATGATCAAACAAGTATTCCGTAGATTTAAGATAAGTGTAAAAGGATATAAAGTGGATAGGTCTCACTACTTTTGAAGGGTTAATTCTTTCCATATTAAGTATGTGACATATTGAGTGGGGCATCTATTTAAGGTAAGTGAGACATATTGAGTGGGACGGAGGGAGAAAGAAATTAGCATTCCATTATGACTTTTACTTACGCAAAGAATGAGCCATCCAGTAGGAATAAACGCAAGGATGCTAGCAAATAAATCTGGGACGGAGAGGTCTGTGAACAAAACTACCAGGCAAAGAGCTACAATGAGTCCAATGGCTGTCACTCCTTGCATAAACCGTAGCACTAGCTGGAAATTAGTAGACTTTTTAGGACTCAAAGTGAATATCTGCAAGTAAATGGAAGAAGCAATTAGCATTATGATTTTAGCAAATATTAAACAGAATTCAATCAACACAATAAAAAAGGATGAACCTTGAAGATCAGAACTATTCCAACCAGCACAACCCAGGAGAAGCCATACACCTATACAAATTAAAACCAAAACAGATGAAGAATTAGGTTGCATGAATTAAAATATGGTAGCGAAAGAAAGTTAACTGACATTCACATAAAATCTGTGTAAAAGCAGCACATAGAATAATAGACATCCAAATACCATGACTAATTTCTGTGTAGGATGGAATTTGGACATCTAGGATAAAAATAAGCTATCCTGCAACTAGCATTTACAATTCCAAAATTTGCAGAAAATATCATTGTCCAAACTACAAAGATTTTCATTTGTAACTGAAAACCCCCAACTATTAAGCAACTTCCTAGAAATACAAGGCAGCCCAAAAATGTGACCATATTCCCGCTCTTCGGGGATGTCCTCAGCATTGAGGAACATGTACTAGGGTGTATACATGACTCATCCAGATCATGATCACACCAAAAAATAAAATAAAAAGGGAAGATAATCACTGATGAGGATACAATGTGGGAAGGAATTCCATTCACTAAGCAAATTTATGTGTGTAAAATGTGTAAAGTTCGTTTCGGTTGATGCATATTGAATCACCAGCACTTAAGATGAGAAACAAGTCACCATTGCTACAAGTTACCAACAACACTGATGAGTAAAATACATAATAAGACAAAATGCCATGGCCAGGCATGTTTTGTAGCCAAAGCCATATTGGCATTTATTCTATACATTTGAAATATTGCAATACTCCTCAGGATACCGAATAACCAATTTTAGCTTCTTTCATCCCAGATAGCAACAGAATTGTGAACAGGAAGAGAAACATTTCTTCCTACTACACCACAGAGCTTAGAAATGAGAATCGGCAATATGTTGAGGTTCTTTGAAACAAGATACGCCAACATATGTGCATTATTAGCTAAAGGTATCAACTTAATGAGACTAGACACCATCAATACTTCTAAAACACAAAAACAAGCTGTGACAATAAGGCAAATGAAAGAAAGCATACCCCAACTGAAGTGTGGCTGCCGGTAAGATGGAGCTTGTATACAATGCCATACTGAAACATTATAAATCTTAAGCTCAAAATTGTTTCAAGAATACGGCCTCGTAGAGTCTGAATATGCATCTGCAGAAAAGAAAATAACTTGTAAGGAACAGGAGCTGTCAAACAACTGAGACAAAAGGTAACAATTTCGACAGACAGTGAAAAACAACCATATGTGGGGTACCTCAAAATGTTCAAGTAATACATTGCTTTTAAACAAATTGCTTAAAAATTCGTTTTAACGAGACCACCAAAAAACCGAGGTAAAAAAAAGAAAAAGAAGAAGGTTCCTGGAAGAATCTAGTCATAACAAACCTGCTCTTCATCCCACCAAGACTCCCAGCTATTATCCCCTTTCACACCAACTCCACCTTTGTACATGAGCCAACTAGTCCAATCATCAAAATCTTCTACAGTCCTGCATGTTACAGTCACAACTTCTAAATAAATAATAGACACCTGAAAGTATTCTGTTCTTGAATTCTTCAATTAAAAAAACAATCATATGAACGCCAAGCTTGAAGAAATCCACAAAAAATGATTGAACTAAATAGTGCAACTCTTTAACTACAACTTACTTCTGCCATTCGAATCCAGAGGGATTGAATATATAAGGTGCAAAAAGCCAAGAGATGACAAGAAACCAACTGCTCAGAGTTATCAAAATAAAGGAAACAGCACCTCCCTCTGCGAAACCATACGCAAGGTAAACTATAAGAAGCAATGCGACTTCCAGCCTGAAATCAAATATTGGTAGCCAGTTAATTTTTTAAAATATTCACAATCATATTTAAAACCATAAGCACGTAGATCAATTAACGAGATTGTGCATAGTCATATAAACATCTCATCCACGCCAGAATAATTAAAGAAAGCTACTTACGCCTTGACAAAATGACTCCTCGAGTAAAGTCGATAATTTTCAGCAAACTTGATGTGACGAACAACAAAACCTCTGCCCGTCGCTCGGTACTGGCAAAGCACATTTAAAACCAGATTAACATACGTGGGCATAAAACTTAACGAACATTCCAGCTAGAAAACTCACACACCTTTGCACCTCCATGAAGGATAGTGCGCCCAAAATAATGTGTTCTTGTCCCTAACGAAAACGTAAAGAAGACGGAGCACAGCTGAAACTGCATCGTGATAAAACTGAAAACAGCCTGAAACAGAAAAAATTTGAGGCATATTAACAATAAGTGATCTTTAGATACATACCAATGGTAATACATTATTACATGATAATAACAACACAATCAATTATCATCTTATTGCATCATTCAAATGGACAGTAAAACTTTTGAAGCAAAATACGATTGTGTATCTGATTACACTTCAATTGGTAAAATTATGAGAAATTTCATAAAGTGCATTTAATTATTGGCACGCACCTGCAGCAATCCTAATTCCAGTATAAAACCCATTATCATGGGCACTGCAGTGAAAATACCAATTTGGACCAAAAACTGAGCATTCAGTGCAGCATCTAAAGCTGTGTTACCCAACAACTCAGCTTGCTTTGAAATTCCTTCATCAAGTCCAGAAAATGCCTGAGAAATAAAAGAAGGGAACCGTATATGTTATAATACATTCATATAGGCACTTACTCGTACACACAAAGTAGCTTGAAATGAAACAGATAAAGTAACCCTAATGTTCAACTACAGATACCAATTTATCTCTATATAGTGGGTGTTTGGGGAGGGATTTTAAGCTGAATAGCATGCTTGTCTAGCAATAAAGGCTACATTCTATGATAAAGGACGCATACTCTTCATCATCTGAGTGCCATTGGATCCGGTCGTGTCATTAATAAGCATCCAAGAAACTCATCAACTCATGCCCACCTGTTAAATCTACCACCTAGTTTATCTTCGAAAGGGGGAAACTATTTTTGTACAGGCTTTAAGAACCCATCAATCGATGAATAACTCCATGGCTTCATTGGATTTTTCTACAAGTATGCGTTTTCAGCCTAGACGGCTGCAGTTGTCCACTTAATTAGGCTACACCTCAACGACAGCATTTGCACAGTCCCTTTTTTATAGTATATTTTTTTATCTAGAAAAAATCCATAATTAATAAACACTAAGAATTAAATAAAAATCATTTATATTGATCAACTTATTAAATAAAAAATGTTTTAAAAAGAACTAGGGCCACATTGTTTTACAGATTTTATGAAAACCAAATATGTTGTGAGTAATATTCTTTTGCTAAATCAGAATCTCAAAACCAAAATGATGAATCAATTTTGATCTGATAATTATTATGTTTTTTTAATTTACAGTTAATTTAATTAAAATTATCTAATACAGAATAATTAAAATAATTATTTTTTATTTGATTCTTATCAGGCAGAATTATATCGGTAAAAATATACTCCCTCCGTCCACAATATCTTTGCCACTTTTGCCATTTCGGTCCGTCCACGATATGGTTGTCACGTCCATTTATAGTAGTAGGGCCACTTATATACCCCACTACTCCTCTCACATTTATAGTGGGACCCTTATTCCACTCACAACAATACCCACTACTACACACCAATTTATTAAAACCCGTGCTGTCCATAATGTGAAGTATCGTTTCTGTGAAGTAATGGGAACACAGGATTAGATACATACAAAAATCCTGACTTCCGTGGATATGCCTCAACTTTTTGAAGGATCAATACAACAGATGGCCTTTCTAAACATTCATAAAAAGGTATTTGTGAGGATAATGGAAGAATTAAAAGTATAACTGTAACGAGTAATGGGAGTTTACCAAATATGCTCTTCCATACAGGAACACGTATACAGTAAGAACAGTCATCTGCAATGAAAGCCAAAATTAACAAGACGGGTAAGCAAACTTTGCAGCACCTATAGTCATGATTCAGCAAAACAAAATAAACATCTAGATCATACCATTGTGCACACATAGAAACCAACAGTTGTGAAAAAGAAGGATAGCATTCTGAAGAAATCAAAAAGTTGGCCAAGCCTGTAAACATCTCTGCTCAGTACTTGTTCTCCATTCCCTCCAGCAACTTTGCCTTCAAACAAGGCGATTTGGTTCAACCCAACATCTCTCCCCTTTCCAACCTAATCCGTGACAGCATTGAAAGAATAAGAGAGATATATTCTACAATTAAGTGCATTACGTTTAGTTGCAGACCTGAATATATTCGTGGTGAGTGATGTTTCCCTGTCTTAGCGTAGAATTGAACCCTGAAATTGTGGAAGAGTAAGAACAGAGCAGATGAGCGATTTCATATGCTAGGTTTTACAGGAAGGTGTGAAGCAGAATTATATAATCAAGATGCACAGATTGCTGAAAGGTGTGCTACCTGCTTTTTCTAGGTATCACCATACCATATCACACAGTAACATCAATTAGAAATAAATAAATAGTAACTATAAGGTTTAAAGTAAGATAATGAGGTCATTAAGACCACAAAACAAGTAATGGGAACAATTTTATGTATACAAGGGAAGGAAGAATTTTAACATTGGACTGCATGAATATTATTCATCAACTTATCCTCTACTTTCTTTTCTTCTTCCATCTACTGATCTTCCTAATCCATAGCGAATAATTTATCACCTTCTTCCATTCAACACAAATAACAGCTCTATTATTCATCAACTTCTCCTCTACTTTGCCTTCTACAAATCTGCATGCACCAAATATTCATCATCTTCTCCTCTACTTCTATGAACTGGACATATTTTGCAAATTTTGCTTATGATTATGATATAATTTTTTTATATGATTTTGTGCTACTTATTCAAATAGCGCGCGCAACGCGATAGCACTAGGACCGGTTTGCGCTATAAGGCGCGATGGGCGATTAACACGTATGCTATGTGCAGCCCTAACTCCTCAAGATCAATGCCAACCTTCAATTTATCATGTAGGAGGAACAATAGGCCTCTAATTTGATACTACCTCCGTCCCACAATAAGTGGCCATATGTTTTGCTTTTTGTCTCACAAAAAGCAAAACATGTGGCCACTTATGGCGGGACGGAGGGAGTATTTCTTTTGTTAACAATCGGGGTGAACAATTTGGGGATTGTGGTGGATCATCAAAGAATCCTATGTGCAGTTGATTCTAGTATGATACACATGAATTCAATTTTCATTTCATCCGGGAAAAGCCATCTTTTTCTTAACTAGCCTCTGGATTTGAAATCACTGCTTATATACCCGGTATTGGCCATAATTCACCACCTTTTTTTATTCTTTTTTG
This sequence comes from Agastache rugosa, assembly GCA_031470985.1. NCBI lineage: Eukaryota > Viridiplantae > Streptophyta > Magnoliopsida > Lamiales > Lamiaceae > Agastache > Agastache rugosa. The sequence continues at coordinate 25,581,797 of CM062608.1, forward strand.
AAATTCGAGTCAAAATTTTGGAGTTATAGCGCGATGGACGATTAACACCTATGCTATGTGCAGCCCTAACTCCTCAAGATCATTGCCGACCTTCAATTTATCATGCAGGAGGAACAATAGACCCCTAATTTGATATTTCTTTTTGTTAACGATCGAGGTGAACGATTGGGAGATTGTGGTGGATCTTAGGATATCATATACCCATGTTATGGAAAAACCATGTTCCTTAGAGCAGGCCATAGTTTTAAAAGGCATTTTTGAGGCGGGAGTTGAGGCGCGCCTCATGATGAGGCGGTAGGTTTTAGCCTTTGAGGCTGCGCCTAATTGACTTCCGACGAGGCTTGCGCCTTGCCTCAGTCGAGGCGGTCAAGGCGCAATGAGGCGTTGAGGCGGTGCGAGGCGCACGCCTATTCAATGGGCAAAATTATATTTTTTTTTGGCAATTTTGGACACAATTGAGTCATAAAGTTCATGGGCTCCAATAATTTCAGCCTTAAACCTTTATGGGCTTAAAAATTTAAGCCCAATTTAGAAGAAAAATTGAGAAAAAACCCTAAACATTAAGCAATTGCACTGCTGCTGCGTGTTGCGGTTTCTCTCCTGATTTCTTCTCTCCCCTCTCTCTATCGGCACTCTCTGCTGTGCTGCTGAGAACTTTGCCAGCAGTTTCTCATCGGCGGCGGCGGTGACTGGAAGTCAGCGTCGGCAGCGTCAGGTCATCGGCGGTGGCGGCGGCTTCAAGTCATCTGCGGCGGCGGGGAAGATGCATTTGAAATGCCCCCTAAATTTAGGGACTTTTACTAAGTTTTTAAATAATTAAGAAGGATAATGGCTATTTTGATTGAGTATTAGACTTTAATTTGGGATCTAATTGGTGTATTTATGTGATTTTCTTACTTTCTTTCGATTTTTATGTGTTTTGCTGTTATTTTATATATTTTTATGTATTATTATATATATTATATATTTTATATATTTTAAATTTTGAGGCTTACGCCTCGTGGTACTAGAACAAAACGCCTCGGGGCTTAAAAACGCCTTTTAAAACCTTGGAGCAGGCTCAACGTCTCAACGTCATTGCAGAAAATTTTATTTGCTGTCAAAGTCTAATGGACAGATAGCATAATGTCCACACTGAAAATATGAATAATCCATATTGTGAAAGGTCAAAGTAATCAAACCAATTCATGAGCAGTTTCAATATTGTTAAAAATTACCTGCAAAAATATCTTCACTAATATTGATAACTCGTGATGCTTTACTAATACCACCTCGAGTAACATGAAAAATTCGGTCAAAGACATCTGGATGTCCATAGTGCATACGTACTCTGCAAAAGTTTTTATCGTGTTGTTAAATATAGGAATGGACATTAACTTTAATACTCTGAAAGCGATTATTTTTTAAGTTAAATTAACTTACTTAAGAGGTTTCGCCAAAACACGTTGACCCAAGGTCACAAAACTAGTCTCTTGGTTGGACATGAACCAGGCCAAGGAGGATACACTGCATGTCAAAACACAAGAAAGGCATTTAAAAGATTAATGTGACAAAAAGGAAGAAAATAGCCAGTGTATCTCTAAGCATGTGTGTGCGTGTGTGTGTAAGAGTGAGTGAGAGAGAGAAAGCATTCAACCTTCCAGTAAATACATGCTCTCTCACACCAAGAATTGTGGGAGGTCGAAGACCGTGATTTCCCCGGAATTCCTCAAGGAGATTCCTCATTTTCATTGCCTCCTCAAGGTAGTTGTCCTAAAACAAGCAGATGGAAGGGATCATAGTTGTTAATCGCGCATCGCCCACAATCGTGAAAACCTGTCCTAGTGCTATCGTGCATCGCGTTGCGAGCACTATTTGAATATGTAGCGCAAAATCATATAAACACACACACACACACACACACACACACATATATATATATATATATCACAATCATAAAAAAAATATGCATAATAAGTCCACGTAATAAAAAGCTAAAATCATAAAAACTTAATTGAAAATGAAAATAAATAATAGTCTCTAATAGCTCTAAAGCCTCTAATCATCATTCTCATCCTTTGAACCAAGTAGCAAACCATCTTCTTACTGGAATTCTTAGTTTAGGAGCTCTGCAACCTGGAGAATATGCAGAACTTCTGCCGCATAAGGTGATGAATAGAAGGCAGAATAGCAGGCTGAATTGCAGAATCACTGATGCAAAAGATAGAAAGAATAGCAGGCTACAAATGATACGAAAACATCTAAAATGCCTGTTTAGTCTGAGATGCAGATTCCTGTTTAGCAGCCCACGTAAATCAAAATAAAATTTTAGTATCTAATAGCTCTAAATCCTCTAATCATCATTCTCATCCTTTGAACCAAGTAGCAAACCATCTTCTTACTGGAATTCTTAGTTTAGGAGCTATGCAACCTGGAGAATAGGAAGAACTTCTGCTGCATAAGGCATTAAGGTGATGAATAGAAGGCAGAATAGCAGGCTGAATAACAGCAGAATCACTGATGCAAAAGATAGGCAGAATAGCAGGCTACAGATGATGAATCGATGAATAGAAGGTGAATAATTCATAGAATAAAAAAAGGAGATGTCATCTTAGCTAAAGATAAACTTCAATCTACGGAAACATCTAAAATGCCTGTTTAGTCTGAGATGCAGATTCCTGTTTAGCAGCCCACGTAAATCAAAATAAAATTTCATTACAAATGGGGCCCCTTCTTATCTGTCTTGCATTTTCTTAGTTGCTATTTATATCTGATAAATATCTTTAAACCATTGGTACTGAAGAGGAGCTACAATCAAAAGGATTCAAATACTAACTAGAACAAAACATTCAAGCAATCTTCAAATAAAGCTATTATTAGTAGAATAATACGCATAAATGGGGCCATACACTTGAATACTTTATGGAATTAGATTCTCAAAGTTATATTTGGTTAGATTGGAACATTGAGGGTTGTTATCACATCATCAAACTTTCAGTTAGTTCTATTGGGACATTGCATTGTACCATAGTAATTTCGGATCCAATATTAAGCATGTGGAAGAGTTATTTAAGGATATAATAATGTAACAACAAAAGTTCAAAGACTCAACCAGACCAAATGAAAGTTTGAGGACCTGACTTGAAAACATCAAATTCAGGAACCTATTTATTCCAAATTTTGGTTTTAAGTAAACAATAAAATTTTAACAGCATGAACTTTTGAAGAAAAAAAAAGTGTGTACGCAAAGGCAATAACCCAGCTACAAAATTTCTTATGACTGCACCTTCATTGCATGAAATACATGGTAAATCAAAACATACATTTTGTAATGTCCCACATTGAATGAGCAATAAAAGCATGGTTTTCAAAATTGCTGGAGGCACACCTCAAAGTGAGGCACCCAGAAACCGCACATGAGGCGGTGCTTCAGTAGTGGCGCTTGAGGCGTACACCTCATTGGAGATGAAGCGCTCGCCTTGCAATCTTCAGAAAACTAGGGCTTTTTTTGTTTTATTCCGGGCTTGACCCTTTGGAAATATAATGGGCTTATTAATTTAAGCCCTAATTTTAAGTAGGCTTTGAAATTCAAAGCCCTAGAAAAGAAAGAATAAAAAAACATAATTCCATTAATCAGCCCACAGCAAGTCTCTGGCGCCTCCAAGTCAATGGCGGCAAGTAAACCCTAATGCTATTTTATACTCCCTCCGTCCCACAATAAGTGTCCCTTATCTTTTCGGCGCGGGAATTAAGGGGAATGGTGATTTAAAGGATAAAGAGATAAAAAGTGGTGGAGCCCACACTTTTTGTGATCAAAGTGGTTTCCATAAATGGAAATGGGACATTTAGGTGGGACAACCCAAAAAGATATATGGGACACTTATTCTGGGATAGAGGAAGTATATTTTATATATTTAATGTTGAGGCTTAAGCCTCGGAGCACCTCAAGGCTTTAAACTGCCTTTCAAAACCTCGAATGAAAGCTTCAAATTTATATATGGACTCTTCGAGCAACTTAGGTTAATCATTTTGGCAAAAAGATGAGCCCATTGTGCCGTTATAGCACTACAGGGCCCTGCTCCCGTGGGCTTGGGGCGTTACACATTAAATCAAAATCCTCTTATAAAAGGAGAGTAAATTTTTTGAATTATATCACTCCAAGACCAACTCCTCAACCAAATGGCACATCACAGTCTCACACCAAATTGCACCAACCCATCCATTAGTTAATACCTCAAGAATGAGTGGAGTACTACACTGAACACTTTAAATTTGGTTAACATTCTGAAAACCTTGAAGTTTAACACAGAACAGTTCAAAAGCGAGAAGCTCCTAGAATACTGGTCGTGCCCTAACAGCATACTCATATCCAGATAATATTCATATACAAAACACAGTAATGGCATACAATTTAATTTGAAAGAAACCTGATTCATATCAATTGTTTGAACAGCTTCTCCACGAGTAAAAATGATTGCATGGTTCTGATTTTCAGGTTTCCCTTCTCCAAGCTTAGGGTCTCCAGGAAGTTTAATAGAAAATATTTCCTAGGAACAAACACAAACTCAAAACCCACAACAAGAAAATGAATAACTGAATAAAACAACAGTTTAGTCCACAGACATATTCGAGAATTCAACTTTACAAATATGCAAGAAGAAGAAAAAATGAATGTCTATCTTCATGTGTCTGTTTGCCCAAGTGAGGGCAGGGAGAGAATTTTCAGGAAATTAAATAGGATGTTACAAGCGCAAAAATGAGAGATTCAGCAGAACTTTGTTTTGCCTGTGGCGCAGAAAATGCAAAGTATCAGGTGTTATAGGTATTTACTGATAGAGTTAAGCACAAGCAACAGGAATGAAACTTGACATGATAATAAGAAAACCACCCTTAAAATAAGAGGTTCACGGGCAAAACCTGCCTCAACCAAACACTCATCTCAGCTCAACGAATATTCAAGATACTTACTACTAATCTAAGAATCCAAATACTTATATCTCCTATTTCTACGGCCCATGCAAAAACATTATTCCTTACAGGGTTGCCAAAAGTCCAAAAGCCAACAAAATTTTCCACATACTGAGTATTAGAAATTGAACCAGAACGGAACCGAAAGACAAGGGGACGGTAAGCTTGCTGATCTGGTCAAGTGGTAAGGTAAGACCAAATAAAATATACAGCTATGAGTTGACAAAACCAAGCAAGTAAAATGCATCCTAGATGAAAGATCACCATATTATAGGATATTATATTAGACCAATAAACTTGGGGGGGCTGGGTGGTCAGCCATGGGCCATGTACATTTCTTGGTTATACCTTCCAAACAGGGTTGTTGAAAGAAGGTCAAAGGACACAAACTCGGAGGATAACAATCTCATATGATGATGGTCATAACAACTGTTTAAGAATCTAGATCTCAGACACTTCTAGGCGTAATGATGCATTGGCTGTACTTCTTTTCGGGTTTGACAATTAAGAATTTTCTAGCTCATCTTTGTTTAAGCACAAGAAAGAAAAACACACAGGACAATCATGTCCATCGTCCTTAAGTTGCTGCACAGCACAAAATGGAAACCATACATTTTATAACTGTTAAGCCCCCACAGAAGTAAATATAAAATCATAGATTACCAAAAATTTAGATAACATGACAGAATTACTGTCCACAAGCAAAAAGGATAAGAATTAAGTGGACACTTTTTTTTTTTTGAGAAGAAGTGGACACTTATTTTAATTGCTTCTCTCAATAACATGATCTTTTTACATTACAGGTGGCTGAAATGTAAAGTTATTTAAGGATCATGAAATGTGAGGCAACTTATTAATTAAGACATACATCCAATAATGAAGTTAGAAGACAAAAGACCAACCTACAGAAAGAACAGGTTTCTGATTCACCAAGGACACAAATAAGTTTCAAATGGAACAAAATGACAAAACTGAGCTTGATGTTCAAAACCTTTACCTGATCTTTCCCATGTGCATCAGCTTTAACAAGCTTTGAATAAAATTCCTTAGCAACCGTTCCATCAGGTTTACCAATCTCTTCCACATGTATGAAAGCAACACGAAGTGCCTCATTCCTGGTTTTAACCAAAAACCAAAAGCGCACATAGTGAGCTCCTCTCCATGCTGGGATCTCAAAGAAGTCTCAGTAGAGAATCAAATACTATGTAATGTAATGCCGCCTCATAATTTGATACAATACTGGATAAACGAAGATCACAAATTTTCGAACATGGTGGCGTAAGAGACTACTCAATTAACCTAACTTCAAGGGTAAGAGGATACTACATCCTCCTTTGGCATCAAATTTACTCTACTCTAGCATCTGAGCTACCTGGGTATAGGACACGATATTCCAAAATGAGATTCTTTTCAAAATCACCCATTCAGTTTGAGGAGTATTGTGAAACAAAAAACTAACTCAACCACTATTTGCAAAATGTACAAATCTAACAATGTTTCGACTCCCAGTTATAACTTCCCTGTAGTAGATCAGACTAACCCCTATGTTTTGATCTAGCTATATCTCTAACAAAATTCTTAAAAATTTGAGCTGAACACTTGCATATATATAGTCTTCCCGTGAAAACTGGAAATTATGCTTTTTTCTATATATAGTCATACTTTTAAATATATACAATGATGTTTAATGATGCTTTTTTTAATTCATGCTATAAAAAGAATGATTTTATATAAGCATCATTGTTTATACAAAAAAGCATAAATCTCATTAAGCATGACAATATATAAATTTAAGCATGAATATATATAGATTTAAAAGATTTAAGCATAGTTCTCAAGTTCTCATGGGAGGAATAGTTCCTATACTAACCCATCCTATATATATATATATATATATATATATATATAAAAAAAACACACACACAACAAGAACATCATAGGACCCGTATTCAGATACACAAAAAATGAAAAGCAATTAGAGTTCAACAGTAGACCCCAGCTCAGAGTCTTAAATTGTAATCTAACTGCAGAGCATCTTTAGTTCAGAATGCATAAGACACCACTCCTACGAGCAAGAAAAAAAAGGCACATGATATAAAACTGAAAACTCAGACCATACAACCCAAACCAAAGATAGCAAAACCATAGTTGTTAATCGTGCAAATAGCGCTCGCGATCGCGCAGCAAAATCGCGACGCACCGCGATACAGGCACCTAATTCGAATAGCGCGCACTATTTGCGGTATCTAGGAGATCGCGATGTGGCGCATAGCGCTAAATCACACGCTATTGGGTTTTAGGGTTGCATGGGTTTTAGCGCTATATTAACTTAACAGTAATTATTATAATAAGAGTCGGTCATTCTATAATTATAGGTTACGTATCATCTTCCTATTCCTAATCCTAAACGGCGCAAAATCAGACTTCTCTTCTTCCTGACTTCTCCTATTAATATACATGGTTAGCATACATATTATTTATTTTCATTTGAAATTAGGTTTTTATGATTTTATCTTTTTATTAACCGGACATATTATGCATATTTTTCTTATGATTATGATATATATGTTTTTATATGCTTCTACGCGAAATATTCAAATAGCACACGCGACGCGATGCGCAATGTGATAGCACTAGACTGGTTTTCGCGATAGTGCGCGATTAACAATTATGAGCAAAACATAACTTAACCAATACGCCTGTATGGCTGTATCCAGACAGAATATAAGAAAGTGCCAACTTAAAAGGCAGACCTCTGTAGAAGCAAAGCAATATCAGTAGCCTCAGGAGCTTTTCTTTGCTTTTGCTGCCCATAAATTTGGCAGGAAACAACATAAGTGAATTTTATATCAGCTTGAGCACGTGCTTCACGTGACAACTCAAAACCTTCACTTGTGAAACTTGTCTGAGAAGATACATCCTCTGCATGGTAGTAGACACCCATTATGTATATTATACTTTCTCATTACCAGAAAATCAGGCTGTTTTAGAGCATTTACCATCTAGAGATCTTTTCTCTAAGTAACTCTGAAGCATCAGTGCCCTTCTATAGTACATCATACCACGTACTGCACAAAATACAAGGAAAAACTATCAGAAATGGTATAAGGAAAAGAAATTCAGAACCTCCTAAGTTTTCGATGCAAAGTATTGATTAGTAAATAGTTCACTGCTGAAAAAGAGCTGCAAAACCTGTCCTGGCCAAAGTCTGCCCCCTGTAAGATGCCCAAAACCGAAGTTCTAAAGCACTAGTTGAACTTTCTTGAAGTTCAGCATCACCACTATCACCTTTACCAATACGTTCCAAAAAGTTCTCCCATTCATCTGATAAAATTAAAATAGATGTCAGTTATATTTAAATTCAAGCCTCAAAACAACCTAATAAAGTTAACACAAACTCCAAGAAGATATTTTCAGAGTTAAGATTGCAATTGATTGTTTCGCTAAATGCAATTGGCATCTTAGTGGCAATTTGGCCTTGTGACAAATATGTAATAATACCGAAGTAATAAAAAGCCATTTAACAGATTCTGCAGCACTCTTCTACAATATATTACTATTAGCGACAAAACTGACATATTTACCAAATTCATTGAGCAATTCCCAATGATGATTGCAACTTTGAAAAACTTTACACAATATTTGCTCTTATAACAAATTCTACATTAGGAAATCCGACTTAGGCTAAGAATGGAACTCTTTCTGATTTATGAAGTGTTTGTCCAACACTTTACAGAAATAAGTTCCTAGATAGTAGCACTAGTCTCGGTTAAACCATGGTAAAGATAATACATGCATAAGTAGAATAACTCAAAAGAACTTCTCTGACAAACATAGGCATTAAACCAACAGGGTACAGTTAACATGGAATAAAATATGACGAAACAGTAAAAGAAAAGTGAGCAAGATTAGTAGGAATATAAAACTGCAGTCATTCTTAAAGTGAAAAGAAAAGAAGCAAGATGTACAAGTTACAGCAAACATTACAATTATGGAAATCTATATCTTGAAAAGAAAGATGGCAGGACACCCAATTAAGTAAGTGACAAACCAGGAAATATTTTCTGTAGATAGAAAAGAATTGATATTCCATCTTCATTTTCAACCCGCAACTCGGAGTTGCTGTAAAGCACTGTTTCGCTGTAGTACGGCGTGAAGACACTATATTTAAAACAATTAAAGCAAGGAGTTAGAAAGGATTGTTGGCAAAAATATCATGATACAAGGAGATGTTTCACAGTAATAATAGAATAGCTGATGGTACTGACAGTAACCGAATAGTCATAAGAAGAGTATACCAGAATGGCATCATTTCACACACAGGCTTGGCTTGTGGCATGTTCATAAACAATGAATTAGTGAAAAATTGCAATCTTCTTCTTGCTTCAAGATTCTTAGGTATGTTAGCTGCATTGTCCTTCACTGTCAGAAGTAGATGCAACCTTTTCACCTGCTCTTTCTGTTCCCGTAATACATAAAAAATTAATAATAGTAATGATAATAATATTGTTATCTATATAAATATAAATATAAATATACTGACACCCTCACAGTCTAGACTCAAAATGGAGTGTTATGGAACCAGCGCTCACAATATCAGGATCCTTCGGCCACTCTATCCTTGAAAAGAGGCGCCCCTCATTTCTAGCCCTCAACAATATATGCCATGTATCAAGCTGCTCCCTGGAAAAAATAAAATAAACGCCTCTCAATATATCAAAATTAGAATAAGGATTCAAAGGCCATTATGAGAAATTTTCCTAACAAGCTTACCTCAAATCAGGCGACAATAACTCATGTGTGACAACATCATAAAAATCATACACAGCCTTAGCTGCACCTTTTGCAAGTTCAGGCGTAGGGTTGCGTGTCTATACAATATAAAAGATGTCACCACAATGGCAAAAAAGAAACAGAGAAGGAACATAATATCCAGCAATGAACTCATTAACATTTCCATGTTTAAAATCATCAAGCTATGAAAAAGAATCAAAGACAAAACAAATATTATTGCTGAAGCATTCAATAAGAGATGAAAACTAGACAGATTTCCAGGAATCGAACATCTATGAGACAGGATGGCATCTACAATTTTGAGTTCAATCAAAATAACAAAACAAGGAGAGAAAAGAATGAGAAAGAGACAACATCGTTAATTGTGCAAGGAAAAACCAATGCCCTTGAGGTGGTTACTTGCAGTAGTCAAAGCAAGCGGGGAGCAAGATCAACAATTGCACAAGAAAAGTTAAGATAATATGGCATTCAACAAAATAAAGTACAAACATGAATCCTGAGAGATAATATTTGGAAACATTTTAACTAACAAAATTTTCCAAATGATGAAGTGTCGTCCTGAGTTAAAAGAGTCCACCAACAAAATTATCCATATGTTATTTCCATGTTTTGAATACCTTCTTAGTTCTTAGTTTATATTCTTCTAATAAGGAAGGTGCTACGACCCTTCTATTGAGATTTATCTATGTAAGTTACAGTCCAAAATCACTGTAGGATGTAAGTTTTATCATGTTCATCTCTTTGGCAGCTTTGCTTGGGCACGTTTTGGCCTGTAAACTGTCTCGTATTCCTTCATTCAATAAAAGTTAACTGTGATCGTGCTTACCCATTGCTTCAATAAAATGTTGTATTTGTGTTTGTGTTTGTATTTTCTTGTACGTGATAGAGCTGCGCTGGGATGGTTGAAAGTGTACGCCGGGAGGCCAGCGCAAGTATAAAGCAATGGCAGTTTAGTAGTTACAAGTTCTTATATATTATTATATTAATGTTTGTTTTAAGTTGGGCCTTATGTTTGATGCATGGGCCTCAGTAAGAGTACGTAGTATTTATGTTACTTTCCAACGAAAATTAGGTTATCTTTGGATCATTGGATTTTCAGCGTATAGCTGGGGCAGAGTATTCAGCTCTGTGGCCTCAATTTTGAGGTTGTTTTATTGGTCATAATATAGTATCTTATTTCCTCATCGTCTTAACTCTATCAGTTCATAGGGCTGATATGATGTAAGTTCCATAGACTAAAGAATGTATTAAATAGGAAACTGGTTTTGGGATAATGGCAAGCAGTTTTTATGTTCAGTTTTTCGGCCTAAAGCTTGGCAGGTTGCAAAACCTGAAGAACTTGTTCGCTGTTTCTAATCCTGTTCGTTACCCTAAAAATCCTTTCACACTATCAGATGCACCGTGACAGACATTCATAACGCATATTACAAGCTCCATTATACATGTAGAAATACAGTACTGATCTTCCTAGTTCATACAATTTCTTTTTATCAGTTTAGTTACTCATAGTTTCCTCGAAAGTTATAATGTGATTAGGAGGTAAAGAGTATATCAGGCAGAGTTCAGATGCAAAATTCTCAAACAAACTTTACATATCTCCCAGAAGAAAATAGAGCATTTGTTAAATTTACAGTAATGAAATGTAAATAATGTTAAAAGGGAAAAGAAAATACCAGTAGCCCAGTCAAAGCTGTAAATCTAGAGAGCACCACAGGAAGTTTTTTAAGTGATAAAGTAATGACTAGTGACCCTTCAGATATACTGCCATTGATCTCACGAAACACCCTTTCAACCCTGCAATGAAACAAACAAGAGCAAACAATAGGATACCATCATGTGCCTAAATATTTACAGAAATAAGAGATCCAAAAGTCAATTCTACTCAAGAATATGAAGACGCCTCACCAAAGTCTTCCTTCTCCATCAACCAAAGAGTGCATAATTTTTTCAATACTTGAATAACATTCCTGAACTGCATACGCCATGTACTCATCTTTGCATATTCTGTTCCAGAGGTCAGCTTGTGTGTCTTTGCAATCCAAAGCTAAATCAATGGCTAGTAAGATCTAAAAATGGAAAAGATAGCAGATACTAAGAGTTAAAAAGACTATTTTAAAATCACTTAGAAACTTTAGTAATCAAGAGAGGTGATGAAAGAGGCAAGCACCTTACTGCTTAGAAGAAAAAGTGGCCATTGAACCAATTTCAGACTTCCAGTGTTACTTGGCATTGAAAGTAGGTCCATCTCCCTGAAATTATACATTATATATATATATTCCATTGCAAGCAAAAGAGTTCTGCTCAGAAAGAAATAATATACAGTACGATAATCTGACAATGGAAGCCAAAACTACCAACCTATTACTAATATAATCTTCTTCCCGCAAGCTTTTGATAATTTCATTCCAAAATGGGGAAAATGTGGCAGCGTAGGTCTTGCTATTGTCATGGGAACTCTGGAGACAATATGAATAACTCCGCAAAGCAGTAAGTATAATATGGAAAACAAAGAATACAAGAAAGTAAGTACATCAGAAAATCTGCTGGAGAGCATTATACTCTTATATTGAGCACTGGATAGCACAGCATAAGCTATCTTATTTATCCAACTAAGTTGAACCAGTCTGAATCTTTTATTTGGCGTACGTGAACCCCAAACTCCATCATAAAAGAGTGAGAGACCTAACATGAGTTTACAAACTCAATTGAACCTTAACAGTAAACCTTTACTTCCAGACTGATGAAGATAGACTCGTTTAATATATTAGTATTTATTTATTTAATTCTTAGGTTTTTATTTATTTGTCTTGGGCATCAAGTTATTTGTTTATTTCCTTTTAGAGGTCTAGGGTTTTAGTATATATGTAGGGCCTTTTGTTATGTTCGGGTGGAGTTGAATTTGATATTAAAATGTAGAGTTTGGGTTTGTTTCCCTTCTCTTGTTTCCTTCTGATATTCATGTTTGAATCAACGGATTAACCTTTATCCTCCGTTTTCCGCTATTTAGTGAATCAAAATCAACGGATTTCGTATATTTTTATTGTTTCCATATATATTTCACGCTTCTTCTTGCATCAGTTGGTATCAGAGCCAGCAAAATAGAAGCATAGTAAATCAGAAGGAAGCTTTTAACTCAACCAGCAAAAGAACAAAGAAACCAGGTGCCCTGAAACCTGTTCCCACTTTACTAACCAGGTTACCACCATGTTTGTAACCAGTAGGAATTTTCCCTTCTACATTTAACATGACAGTTCAGGCAAGTACAGAAGCCATGTTGACATGATGAACACTGCTCCAGTGTCAGGTACAATAGATTGTATTCTAGACTACGGATATGGAAAATTCATTAGTTGATCGTAAGAACTCAAGTTTGATGCAATTTAAATTCTTTGGATGATGCCTTCAAATTCATTTTCCAACACATGTGCTCCTCAACTGTTCCTGCTCTATTTTCTTGATAAAAACTAAAAAAAAAAATGCTCCTGCTCAGTTCTCTTAGAGCCCACAGTTTGAACATAACACCACAGCGATCTCCAGGTGAGGGATGGGACAAAGCTTAACGTACCTATATGGCTATATGTTATCTTTCCAATTATTCTTGGCACTTAAAAATGGAACTTGTTTTTTTTTTGAAGTTTTAAAATGGAACTCAACTTCAAGCATCAACATTTAAATTTTTTTATTTTAAAATAGCATTGCTGTTGCAGACATTGTCAGAACTGACTACAGATGATATATGCCTAAAAGTTATTGGTCACATAAAAAATGGACTAGATTGCAAGCTTTGGCTCAACTGTCCTAGCTAGGGATGATTATGCACTCTTTTCCTAGCCATTCAAGGCAAGGTTAACTCTATTTCCCATCTACTAATTGACTGAAACAGAAATGACAATTGCAATTCTTTTATGGGTCCCTAAAACAACCATTTGGTTAAAACTCATCGAAATACAATATCAAAGAGGCCATATAGGCCACAGTGGGTATACAATAACATGCAGTAGCAAATCGAAATCAAACTGCTAGAGAACAGATCAAAAGTTTCAGATGCACTGACCTGTGAAGATTCTCCATCAAAAGGCATCCTAAAATACCATGTGATTAAAAAGTCAGGAAAGTTTCTTACTAGATAGAGAACTTGTTTGTGAATTTACCTTTTTATATGTGGAGACACTAAATTCTTCACAAAAGCTCTCGGAAAACTTTCAAATCGCTTGTGAACCATTTCAATTGATCGAATCTTCAAGTTGATTAATAAAACCATAAGATAATTACACATAATTATGAACAGAGGCAAATTATAATGCATAGAAACTGTGTATAAATGTAAGGAAAATTCACAGATGGCACAGACTGGGACCAGTACCTCCCCTAAGCGAGCCCGCGCTCCCATCACAGCACCATAAATTGCAGATAATAGAGTATACCAAATGTGAATATCCATAAGATAGATCTGACATAAAATGGTGGCAGGGAAAGAAATGATTGGTTAAAATGAATATCAAAATTCGAACAGTACACATTACCATAAATAGCATATAAATTTCAAACATTTAATAATAAATAGAAGAGGCTAAGGTCCTAAAATTCTGGCACAGGGAACATTTGAACTCCATTTATCCAGATACTCAACTTAAATCTCAAAAGCTACTGAAGTTGGGCATAAATTCATTTCTGCATCATTAGTAGGCCATGTGAAATGTACATTATGGTTCTACCAAATATAGACAGCAAGCAGGCTCACTGATGATGCCCATGGAGGAACAAATATGCTCATCTACTAATAGATAGGAGATATATCTAAGCTGAACCTTCCATCAGGAAGATACAGAAAATTAAACCCAGAGAAAAGATTGAAGTAATGCGTTGAAGAAATTTCAGTTTTATATTACAGCCATGTTGGAGAATTAAATCAAATATATTTAAAAACCATCCTAGCTTCACAATTCATTGCTAATGTTAAGTGAGTGTTAGTTGGAAATTTACACATATTTAACATCAGTGTTATAAAAATTAAAAAATATTTGCCAGAAAGAGAGGCCAAATGAATCTTTCTGTGTTAATTCTACTCATGAATCCAATGCCAGAGAGGCCCAATAAAGTACTTAATCTGAAATGGTATTCAAATACATTATACTCTAAAATTACAAATACATAAAAGAGAATATGCACATATATATAAATACTCACAGCTATAACGGGTGCCCATAAGCTAGCGATAGTCAATACATTATTATTGTCTGCAACAAAACCAAAGAATAAAATGATTAACGTGAATATGTTAATGATTTCAAAAAATTGATGGTGTGAGGACCAAGTAGCTCAATGGTACATCTTTCATGTGCGTAGGCTAGTATGAGATATAACAAAAAGAAATCTTAGGGTCATCTAATAGAAACAGCACCTCGAGCAGAAAAAACTTGTGCGCTTCCATTATCTAGTTAGACTGATTCCTTTAGTAAAAAGAGTATGAGATCTGCATATAATCATCATCTGATTTTCTCTAAAAAATAAATCTTATGCTCATCTCATAGAAACAGCACCTAGAGCGGAAAATGTATCACAACTATGTTCCAAGTCAAAAAATTAAAAAAGTCTATCAAGTTCATATTTGTTGGTTCTTCACAAGGAAGAGAACCTCTTAAGCTAAAGATTGTTCATTTTTATCACAACATCAGCAAAGGATATAGGGGACCCCCTCCCCACTAATTGAACTATTAAAGAAGCAAATTAATTTCTCTGAAGTCTGAACTACCAATGTACATTTCTATACCATCAAAGCACAGGAAAGAATGCAAGTAAAATACATACTCTTTGATATAAAATCGTGCCATGAATACTGAAGCCGCGGTAGATCTACAATTATATTAGTAGGCTTGACCAGAGGCCTAATCTGTCATTACCAAATTTTTCACTGATTTAGGCAGGGCAAAGCAATAACATCCTAATTGTAACAAATTTCTTAGAAGAAGGTAAAATGACTTGCCTGTAGAAAGTAAGCAAAAGGAAATTTGCAGGCAAAGATCACCAGCCAGAAAAACACATAGCTGCATAGTGAAAACATGTAACTCAAAAACTAATTAGCATACTACTTATATGTAAAATATGAAGACTAGCATTGTTGGGATCCTGATAGTATTCCCAAGACTATCCGACACATATAACTTGTCCCGTATAGATAAACTGACGACATTAGTAGCAGTGAAGCTAATTGTTGTGCGGCTTGTGCCTTTCAATTCCCACCAGGAATATAGCATTTGAAGTAAAAAAACAGGTAATGAAGACCATTTTGAGACCTATTTAGTATATCTTATAGTGCTACACTATGACAAAATTAATGGAAGCTATTTCAAAAGCTTAAGCTCAATCCTCTAACAGTGTCACTGGAAATAGACATTGCTACATTAATCTTCATTCTCAACCATATTTCATCCAAACTCCAAAGATTCTTCAATCTAAACTTTTTTAAAGAATTCACATTATTGCTTTAATCCTCAATCTCTACCATATCACATCCAAAGATTCCTCAAAATTCTCCTAATTTGTTCCAACCTATCAGACCAACAAAACAAGTGGACAACAATATCCCCTACCAATGTTTGCTAATAAAGCAACTTATATCCACAGAATACATAGACACTTTTACATGAAGTTGGTAACAATCAAGAAAGACATAGATCGTCCTAAACTAAGTAGCCTCAGTAATTTAATACTTCCAAAACTAAGTAGCCTCAGTAATTTAATAATTTATATAAATGTATAAAAGTAGGCTTGAGAATCTCGAGTTATGCCACATAAAATTTTAGAGCAATGTGTTTGATTCAACAATTCAAACTTTGTAATTAATTAAAATATAAATAGTTCCTCCTAAACTAAGCAGCCTCAGTAATTTAATAATTTATATTAATGTATAAAAGTAGGCTTGAGAATCTCGAGTTATGCCACATAAAATTTTAGAGCAATGTGTTTGATTCAACAATTCAAATTTTGTAATTAATTAAAATATAAATAGTTCCTCATAAACTAAGCAGCCTTAGTAATTTAATAATTTATATAAATGTATAAAAGTAGGCTTGAGAATCTCGAGTTATGCCACATAAAATTTTAGAGCAATGTGTTTGATTCAACAATTCAAATTTTGTAATTAATTAAAATATAAATAGTTCATCACTTCTTTTCGTTACCTTTCATTTCTGTAAAAGAAACTGTATTAATAAAGTTCTTAGTCTTGCTTTTTACTTAGGAAACCAAATATATTTAAGAATTTCTCCCATAAAACGGCAGAGTACCGTAAGGGGGAACTCAATGACCAAAGCAATCTGAAGAATATATAAGAAATACTAGAAAACCAATTGCAGGCAGTACAGCAGAAATATGGGCAAACCTCATATAGTCAGTGGTCTTTTCCACAAGTCCACGACCAACGAAGTAGCGTTCCTGAAATTAATAGCAGAACTTGTTAGTAGAGTATACTGTCCAATTGTTTTATGGAGTTCAAATATTAGATTAAAAAAGAAAAAAAGAAAAAAAACCACCCTAGTTCACACATGTACAGAAGTCTTAACCATTTTGACATTGAAGAGTGCTAGATTGTGGTTAAAACAAAGAGGGTTTACATATAGTGAACCAAAGACATCATAGATAATTATATCATTTACCACCTGAGGTGCGAATAAGCAGTAGTTGTAAATACCAAGTACATAAAGATGGTGTTTGTAGTTTGTACAGTGGTTCAATTATTCATTTGTCACTGACTCACTATTATTCATTTTTAGGTTGGTTTGGTTAGACAAGATAAAGATCAGTTTCAAGAGTCAGTACCTCATAAATCCACTTGAAAAATTGAAAAAATGGATGCTCAGACATTTCTGATAGCCTGTGACATGAAGGGAATTTGAGCAGCAGGGCAAATAGTATTCGCACACCAGCATATACGCCCAATACAAGGACATAAATCCTAAAATAGAATGAATCTGAGGTGTTTTTGTTCCTTTCCTCCAACAGTTTCCTGAAAACCATTGAGGTTATTACGTTATCAACAAATATTAATGATAAAAAAACCTCTAGCGACTGAAAAAGTACGGACTCACAGGTAGACATAGAGCACAAATACAGAGCTCAAGCCGCACCAAAAGAACCGGATAACAAGCCTTGATATTGCCATGCCTCGGGCAGTAGTATAAGCCCCAAACATTAGTAAAACATCTAGACCACCTAATACCAAGCAAGAAGCTAGTTATAGAAAATCAGATGGCAAAGGAAACGATAGACGTCAAAGATCATGTAAGCAGAAAAGACAAGATAAAAGCTAATGGAATGGCTTACTCTCCACGAAATTCATTACAGCAAATGTCGGGCCAATGCTAAGCAGTGTTTTAAAGGTATTGAGATTAAGTCTGCCATCGTTGAACGCAACAATAGCAAGAGCCTGTAAAATGATAAGGGCATAAAGGACACAGAAATGCATATCCAGCAAATAACATTTGAAAGACAGCATTGCAGCTTTACCTGAAACATTATAACCAAAAATATCCACAAACGATGGAAACTCCGATACAGGTGAAGAAAAGTCCGATGTTCAACAAATGAACTTTTACCTGTCTATTTTTTGATGAAAAACAAAAGAAATTGAGATAAGAAGGAACAAGCAGCATAGAGAACGCAATGACATGAGAATTTTTATCTAATTTAATTGAAGAAATCAGAACCAACCCGTTTTCCTTTTTTCGGCTTCAACAAAAAAGCTGAATTTGATTTCATAGGCCAACCCAGCTCAAAGCAAGAAGGCAACCTGCAGTGAGCTCAGAATTGAAATCCAAAGTAAAAGGAAATATCCACGAAGCACTTAGAATAATTACAAAGAAGAATGTACCAGAAATACTCATTGAAGTCATCATAATTTCGCCATCTTGAGTGTGCAGCTTTCCCATTATTATTTTCATCAGTTTCCTGTTAATAACAGAAATAGTGAGTGATACCAATAAAGGAGAAGAAATATTAAATTATGTCTTAGAATGGCAAAACAAAACTGTTACTACTTGCCAAGCAGGTAATTATGTCAAAAAAAAATTAATGCAGTGTCTAGAAAAACTTTTGTGAATTCACTGAAAACTTAAGAAAATGGATCAATCAAGTTATTTGACACCCGGCACAGTGTGCCTCACATTATAAGCAAGCCAAGTGAGAGAAAAATTCCACGGGCAAGCACTAAACAAAGGCACTTACCTTTCTCATGGTATCATATATAGGACAAATAATTTGATCCAGGAAGGCCACGGAACCATCTTCACTTGTACAACTTGAAGCACGAGTCACTACCCCATGATCCAGAATTGCATCTAACTCCCTTGCCATCTATACAAGCAAAATGTATAAAATAGCAATTTTAACATGACAATAAAATGAACATTGTGAATTTCAGTTTACACTGTGTGAGATATATAACAAAAGTGCCGAGATTACATGCACTGGTAAGTTAAAGCAATTCTATAATTTAGTAGTTAAAGTAAAATATGTATTACTACATTCATAAAATAATTTAATATGACTTTTGGCACCATATAAACTCCAGTGATCAATACATATGAAAAGCTTCTACTTAATCTGCATCAAATCTGCAAATAGAAAAGACATAGGTCCTCAGAGAGACCTTTGTCTGATGGAAGTACCAGTGAGGAAGAAAGACTATTTATTCGTTACAATATTATATTAAAAGTGTCTTGATGTGAGAACTTTTCGGCACTTAAACCCCCACTTAAATTAAGTTAATTACAACTGCACCCTCAATGCCTTCAACTAATGAAACATAGTTCTTCCATCCAACTAGTTTCACATTTATTCACTGATTCACATTATCAAATTCTTTTTAATTTAAGTATATTAGGAATATTATAGTTTTCAGTGTTCTATAAGTTCTATTTTCCTTCAATTCTACTAGACCTAAGTTTAAATTAAACCTAAAAAACATATTTCAATTATGTTATTAGTCTAAGTGATGCACATTATGTGCATGTGTGTATGTATATATAATGATAATGGTTAGCTGTACATATATATTTTATAATATAAAATTAAAATTGAAGTTGAATTTATTGAGTATAGTTCACACATTAAGTAATGACAATTGTCACAGGCTATAATTTTAATTGAACTCTACCTGAAACATAGTAAATGTGAACGTTCTTATTTAGTTGCAGTAATAAGAAGAAAAATAGTACCACATATCTGTGTACTTATTCCTTAAGTAGCATTAAAATAGGTTTCTCAAATTTTCTTCTTCAGTAATGTACACACATTTTGTTACTTTTGTAATAATATGATGACTGAAAAATACGAAGCAATAGTAACAATATCTGGTCAATGCAAAGCAAGGGAAATGCCACAGAAGTACCAGGGATATACAAAACACATTCTCCAACAGTACAAGAACAAAAATCATAAAGAACACCGAACTCCAAAGAAAACAGCCACATGGGCACCAAAGACGTACATGATGAAAAATGTAGCAGATGCATTCAGGAAGAAAACGGATGTTTGCAGCTTCACCCCATATACATAAATACAGTGAAACTAGGAAAAGCTTCCTCTCCCTGTTAATGGCTTCCAGGCTACAGGGAACACATAGAGAAGTTAGTTCACGAATTCTCAACAAAAGTACCAGGATGCTGCAGAAACAACCTGTTCCATACAAGGCGTATCCGCAAATATCTACACCATTTGATGTAATTATCTAGGACCTTCAAGAAGACCTCCCTTATAGCTCTTTCATCTAGTTTCTGCAAATGAATACAAAAATTAATGATTAGCTGTCATGAATAATGGCTTTTTAATACCCTTAATTGGCCTTCTTTAAGTAAACCTAAGTAAGGTACTAACTGGATCGGCCTCAACTGGAATGCCAAGTCGCGACTGTGTGTTTGCTAAAGTAAGGACAACATGCTCACGCTGGTTCCTTATATTGTCTTTCTGCAAAAAATGAAATGAAACCACCAAAGGAAGAAAAAAAAAGTCACAAAAGCCATAAAAGCGACAAATATTAGTGAGTAAGCAAGCATCAGACAAGCTGCACTCATTTGGAAAACTTTTCATATGCTTAAAATGACTACCAACAGATGACGACTCTCTACAGCCTTTTGGCTATCAAAAAGAAACTAATTGATAAAAACTGATTACTGGTATTTATCAATTCCAAAAGGCGAAGAACAAATTCTTCATATCTGACTAAACTATTTTATTAGAGAAAAGGGTCAAATAGAATTAAACAACACCTGAAAACCAAACACATATTCTAAGAGGTCAAACATATCCAGATCCCGTTGTCCAGAAATTTCAAAATCAGCTGGAAGCCGAGGAAAATGCTCAGTATATCTTATTGCTGATATTGCACCTCTGACCTGCAAAGATCATCAAATCAAACTAAGATTCAAAGATCTAGAGCACTAAAAATCAACACAGCCTCAGCAGATAGATCATTACAACATCAAATCAAATATAGAAAGCAAAAAAGTCATTAAATACATCAAGTCAAAGAAACAAAAGGTCACAGCTTCAGGTGTCAATGATGTGTTTGCACCATAGTTTTAAAAGGCGTTTTCGAGGCGGGTTTTGAGGCGCGCCTCATGACGAGGCGGCCCAAAATCGCCTTTGAGGCGGCGCCTTTGTGGTGCCAATACAGGCGTACGCCTCGTCTCCATCGAGGCGCTCGAGGCGGCGTGAGGCGGTGAGGCGGCGTGAAGCGGCAGCCTCATTTTCAGCAGAAAATTGCCGTGTGTTTTAATTTTCTGGGCTCAAATTTTGGGCTCAATTCTTATAGAAACACCATGGGCTTAATTTATTAAAGCTTAAACTTATATGGGCTTGTAATTTTAAGCCCAATTTAGGTGTAAAATTAGAAAAAAAATCCCTAATTTGGCAAAATAGCTGCTGCGCAATGTATCTCCCTCTCCCTCGTTTCTTCTACAGCTCTCCCTCTCCCTCAGTTTCTTCTCTCATCTGTCAACGTCTCTTTCGCCGGCGGTTTCAAGGCAGCAGCGGCAAGTCATCGGCGGCGGCAGCAGCGGCAAGTCATCGGCGGTGGCATCAGCAGCATCGGCAACGTCTCTTTTGAAATGCCCCCGAAATTTAGGGACTTTCACTAAGTTTTTAGCTAATTAAGAAAGATAATGGCTACTTTGATTGAGTATAAGACTTTGATTTGGGATCTAATTCGTGTGTTTATGTGATGTTTCTTACTTTCCTGTGATTTTTATGTGTTTTGATGTTATTTTATATATTTTTATGTATTATTATATATATTATATATTTTAAATTTTGAGGCTTACGCCTCGCCTTGCCTCGAGGCTTACGCCTCGTGGTACTAGGACAAAACGCCTCGGGGCTTAAAAACACCTTTTAAAACCTTGGTTTGCACAGAGATAACCATTATCTACAAAGGCAATTTTGTGCTCCAGGAAAATGTCTATAAATTTCAGGAAAAAAGGCCAAGAGATAGCTATCTATTTATACAATTAACATAAACTTACTTCAGGAAAGTACCCAATAGCATTGGTTAAAGATGGTGCTTCAAGAGGGACAATATTGTATGGGATGAGTTCACCAGATATAGTTGCATCTGACTTTTTCATCCTTCTTAACTGGAATAACAAACAAGAAAAATCAACCAAGTAGAAGGTTCTTGTTGATATGCTTCACCAAGAAAGTTAACTCTATTCTTGAACTCTTTATTAATAAGAAAAGAGCAAATAAACCATTAAATGAATAAAGTGAATATTGAAACTTTCGTTGATCCTGCATGAGCTTAGAACATGGGAAAGAAGGCAGTGAGTACCTCTTCTACAATAAGCCTTCCCACTCCATTTGGAGCTGCATCTGTACTAAGGGCCTCCATCACCTCAACCAAAGCCCTCAGCGTAGCAAACACCCTTTTCATTTTTGTGAATCTAAGGTCCAAGCTAAAAAAGGTAGAGAAGCACAGGCAAAGCAGTAAGGCCTTTTTGTATATGCACTAGAATCTATATCAATATCAGGAAGACCACAACACTAAAGTTAAGCAGATGGATTAGCCCATGAAATAATAATAATAATAATAATAATTATGATGATGATCAACAAGAACGTGTTGACAAGAACGTATTTATTAGGAAGGCTAAAGTAATGCATAAGCAAGCGAGTGAAACAATATGAAACTTTTTTTTTGCTTTCCTTCCAAAGGATTAATTTGAATCTGATACTATTATACTCTGTAGTAGTGTTCCATAAATCATTTTTATTTGCACAACACGCCAGTGTGCAAATGCCAAACACAGTCGATGTTGTAGATGCCATATGAATTATGAAATTGCGGAGAAGTGACCAACTAGATTCTAAAATATACTTTAAGTGCTATACATCCAAATAGAAACAACAATTCTGTTATTCGAACCATTTTGTTTCAGCAGTACACTAGAATAAGGATATGGAACATGAATAGCAGTACCAGCAAGGATAAACTGAAGATAGTCAAATGAATGATACATTAAGCACTAAAGAACATACTCCCCAATATTAGCACTAAAAGTGCCAGATTCCCGCCATTTCTGTTCCTCTTTCTCAATGTCGTCCACTCTGTGCCTCTTTTTAAATCGATTATAAAAATCCCATAACAGCTCAATATCACGATTACGGTCTATGGCGCCGCCACCTTTTTTTGCAAGCTTTTGCTGCAGCAAAAGTAAAACTCATTCACTGAGACTGCGACTAAGAGTCAAAAGAGTAGCAAACTAGACTGATGTATGAGCCCAATTGCCCAAAGAAGTCTAGGTGTTGCATAAATAATTAAAATGAAAGTAGTACACATCCTCAATCTTTAGATGCACAGCTTTAAAGTTGATAGAAGGGTGGAAGCTGTCAGATTTTAGTAGTGAGTACAACTAATGCTTGGTGTAAAAAAATTCTCAGTTTTTGTATATCGAGCTATTGATGTGTGAGTCAAAAACCAATTCTTTTTCCTTCCTAGGTAACAATTATTTTCTCTAAAATTTGCCTGGGTTTTGAAGTTTTACTCAAATAAACAGCATGAGCAAACATTAAGTCTTAAACCTTACCTTAATTACGGACATTAACCCAGTCTTAAACTGAAGAACACCTCTGCCATCACTGCTGGGGTCCAGATTTTGAGCCATACTATATGCCTGCTCGCATACTTGACAGAGAAGAGGAGAAATATAAGGAAGACATCAAATTAAATTTTAAATAACTGAACGTCGACTATTCTCTCACTTTTAAGGAGTAAATATTCAGCAGCCAGGGAAATCTAGAACATTCAGACTCATCTTCATAGACCACTTAGAATAAATGAAATGGAACAAAAAAGTAAGAACAGTAGAAATTCATTACAAGGATCTGAAAAATAGAGAATCCAAACAAGGAGAGCCCTGGATCCTGAATCCACACTATGACGAAAAGGATGTCATTTTAACAATCATGTTACCAGCAATCATTTCCTATTAGTCCAAACTTAACCAGGAAGGTAGGCAGGAATAAATATTTTAAAACAGGCATAATCCTCCGTCCACTGATCAAGCAGTTATCTAAAAAATCATAATATGGGACCGTAATTTCTTCAACTGAAACAATCAGCTTATGTCATCACCACACTTAACCTGCATTTAGAACCAAAAACCACACATACAGATTATCTCAATAAGCAGTAAAAAGCACTCTCCCATAGACAAATTGAAACAATATGAGACTAACATAGGTTCATATTAGATAAACCAAGCCCGTAGGTAGTCATCAGCAATTTTCCCAAATTTATCCACCTTAATCAACTTGCACTAAAGGGGATCTGCATATCAAGGATTTTAGACAACTCTTCGACGCGTAGTATCACATCATGCGACCAAAAACAACTAAGCTTGGACTGATATCTAAAACATATATTTATTTCGATGAGGTATTTCCAGCAAAAGTTTTCTGGGAATTTCTGAATAAGGGGAAAAGGCCACACGTTGCTAGCATTGGATCAGAATCTACAAAGATCGCCCTAAATTACACCTAGTTCTCAACAACATAAAAATCCACTTTCAGGAAAAAATATCACATTCAAACACTTTTCATACGACATCTAATTATATTACGAACTGATACATAACAAACTGCTAAGAGTAAGAACAAGAGCAATTATTTCTTTAACTTACGTATTCTAGCAACATTGGGGTCCTCTGACTGAATTTCATCGGCAGCCTGCAAAATCGCATTTATATTTGTGCTCCGTTGAAGAGAGTCAGGCACGGCGCCGGCGATGCCGCTGGGCGTCCGCTCGTGGCCGGCCCGCTGCTCGCTCCGCAGCACGGCGCGAACCAGCCTTTCCCAATTGTCCTGAACCCTAGCCATAATTCTACTTCTGCAATGAATCCAAATCGCGAAGATCTAGTCGAAGTTAAAGGAATGTGCGATACTGCTCATTTGCAGATGTTGTAAAGGTGGAATTGATCAACGGCGTCGTAGAAAAAACGAAGGTTTGAGCGGAAGATTTTATTTCGTAAACCCTCGGCCTTAATCTAGAAGGGACCTCACTGTCTCACTCACGCGATTCAAATATTTGGAGTTGCGTTGACGGTTGACCGTTTCGAAGTACCCCTGTTTTTTTTTTTTTTTTTTTTTTTAAACATTATAAGAAATTTTAAAGTTTACGTGACAGTGGACTTGAACCTGTGATTTTTGGTCCGGACATTAATCACTCTACCGTTTTGAAGTATCCCTGTTTATTATGTTTGTTTGTTTCTTAAATACCTCCCAGTTATCCATGTGGTATATAGGATTGTATACGGAATCAAATAATTTTGGTTTAGTTCGGTATTCGATTCGAATTTTTGGTATTCGCATTCAAAATTTACAATTCGAATTAGTTATCAAATACGAATTCAAAATCATGATATTCGATTCGATATTCGAAAATATTCGATTATATATATATATATATATATATATATATATATATATATAGGGAGTAGTTCTAGTGAAAAGACCCTTAAACTAAGAAATAGGAATAAATCTCAACCCTTGATCCACAATGGATGGAGGGCCAGATCTGAAGCAGGTCAGATCCGGATCAACGGCTCATACCCAGGTCAATCCGTTGACTTTTTTATTTTATTTTATTTTTCGTTTTTTATAATAAAGTGTGGTGCATCTCAATACACTGTGTGGTGCATCTCATTTCATGTTGTGGTGCATCTCAATACACTGTGTGGTGCATCTCATTTCATTATACATGGTGGTGCATCTCATTACATATAGTGTTGCATCTCAAAATGCATTGTGGTACATCTCATAATACATGGAGGTTTATCTCATACACTATATGTGTGTGTGTATAACTATATCAAAACGAGAGAAAATATTGGGTTGATTTGTATGATGAAATCAAATTACTTTTCAAATCATTGTATTCATACCATATCAATAAGCAAGTGTTTGGGGAAAAAATTCTTTTGTCTCCGCCTTCGGCTTCGATTTTAATTTATAGATAATGATTGTGGCAACATTAATGTTTTTTAGCTCGCTCTGAGGTCTTCGGCTCCCCTCGCTCGATTCTTGAAAAAAAATCCAAAAAGAAATCAAAAAAACTTTTAAAAATAAAAAATAAAAATAGTGAAAAAGAATATTAAAAAATTTAAAAATTGTGCATCCCAATACACTTTGTGGTGCATCTCATTGTACCGTGTGGTGCATCTCACTGTACCGTGTGGTGCATCTCACTGTACCGTGTGGTGCATCTCATTACACGTGATGGTACATATCATCTGACCCTTAATATCCTTCAACAACTAAATTTAACTCTATCATATACCAACTAAAAGTAATCACAGTAGAAATAGTAGCGCCATTTTTTACAAATGGGTGGGTCTCCTAAAATCCTTCTAAAAATCACACGATATTTCGAAATAGAGGAGTTTACGTTAAAATAAGACCACCGGTTCGTGTTTCTGGATTCATAAAGAAGGTATGCACCTATATTTTATCCCTGCAAAACCATCTTTTACGAAGAGTTCTTCAAGACACGACCGCTGCACACGATAGCACCTCACCGTGTGCAACGGTCGTGTGCACGTTTCTTGGCCATGAAACGTGCCCACAATCGCTGCATACGATCACGTCCACCGTGTGCAGCGATCGTGTCCAAGGCAAAAAGTATGGTGTTTTTTTGTGCACACGATCGCATCTCACCGTGTGCAGCGATCGTGTCTAAGGCAGAGGCTGCCCTAGAACAGTGTTTGATCGTTTTTCTCATAATTTCTTTGTCCTTTTGTCTCAGATGTCGTGGCAGCGTATTTTGATACATCACGGCGTCATTGGGTACGATCAACTTATGTAGATGGGGATTCGTTTTTTGTTTACATCGACGCAAGCAAAGTTAGTTGTGCTAACCTCGTGGGAGTTATTAGAGAGGGTTTGGGCGGTCAGTATGAGACCGATTATGTATTATGGTACTTGACACACATGAGCAACGACAATAAAGTAAAAGTTTTACTGTGGGGCGATACCGAGTTACTTCGATTGCTAGTGGAATATAAAGAGGATCCGAAGGTCTATGTTGAGAAAGGCGGCTCCTTCGCCCCTAAGGTTAATATGGGATGCAGCAACTCGGGAGATCATAGCATGCCCCCTCATAGCATGCCATCTCAAGATGATCAATACAATGAATATAAGGAAGATGAAGAAGATGAGGAATACGAGGAAGATGAGGAGGTGCATACGTCAGAAGACAAAGAGAAAGATCGTTGTAAAGAATTGCTTGAGTCACTATCTACAGAGTTTCTTGCTTGGGTTCGCTAGCCGGCCCAAATGGATAGGATTATGAGTCGTCGGAACTACTCATCGGACCATCAGTCTTGGAGTGAGCCTGAGCATTAGGATTTAATGCGCAATTCATTCCATTTTCCAACCCTGAGAGCGTCGGCACATTAGGCTGGGTCGAGCAGCCTCCACCAGTCACTGGTGA
This sequence comes from Agastache rugosa, assembly GCA_031470985.1. Classification (NCBI taxonomy): domain Eukaryota; kingdom Viridiplantae; phylum Streptophyta; class Magnoliopsida; order Lamiales; family Lamiaceae; genus Agastache; species Agastache rugosa. Next base: position 25,609,518 of record CM062608.1, read on the forward strand.
ACTCGTATTGGGGTCCACATTTCGGTCTAAGGAAGAGTTGAGAATAACTGTAGGAATGTATCACTTGGAGAACATGTTAAAGTGTACAACTAAGTGTTCTGCTGCGAAACGTATGGTATTCCTCTGCAAAAGTGGTAGAAAGAATTGCACGTTTAGGTTGTGTGCTGTTGAGGGTGCAAACCTTTGGAGAATTACTAAGTTGACCATGGAGCACACCTATCAGACGGACTTGATCCATCGTGCTGCTTTACGATCAGTGACTTCTGAGGTTGTTGTCTTTTATTTTGCTAAAAGATTGGTCAGCGAGGGGGTCACTTTGAGGCCAAAGGAAATGATTGCAGAGATGCGTAGAGAGTAATGGGTTGCAATTGGTAGAGTCGGTGTAGATCACCTACATGTTGGTGTGACATAGAATCGTACAACTCGACAGTCCACGTAATAATATCAAGCCTGATTGTGACCCAATGGTTGCCGCTGAGGCAACAAGTGGCTATAATTTATTGAAAGAAAACATATAAAGATAATCTGTCGAGGCAACAAATGGCTAATTATTTATAGTTATTAATTTCAAACTTACTTCGTTGCAATTTGACCATGGGACTGCATTTGGTGTATCAAGACCTCTAACCAAGGACTCTATGCCTTGAGGCACTTTCCAACCACGATACAACGGCTTACACGTCACATTCTGAGCTAGTGAATCATCCGGATATAGCTTTATAAACTCATTATACATCATAACCTACAAATAGGTCAAACCATAAAATTAAAAAAAATCCAAGCTAAGTGATAATAAGAAATACTTATAGCACCGTGCACTTACGTAAAATGAAGAGCCGACAACCACCGTGCCAACTCTACCGACACTGCAGAGCCCACGACGAATCCTTGCTCGAGTGGCCAGCACGTAACAGCCTATTACCTTAAGTCACACAACATATTTGTTAAATATAAATATAATAAATATAAATATAAATATACCTCTGCAGTGAAGTCTGAGTAGAAGTCCTCTATGAGGTTGAATAACTGCTGCTTTGAGTACATGCCCAGTCTCCTTAACAATCACAATAGTGTCAGTTGGCATATCCCTAAACGCTAAGTACTGCTGCTTCAAAGCCTCACTGTCTCTTGGAAGCGCTCCCACAAAAGCCTCTCGAAGAGCAGCAGACAGTTTTCTCTGTCTCGGTCCAAGACTACGCTCTCTCAATTGTTGCGGCAGAGAACTCTCACCAACCTCACCAGCCTCCTCATCCATCTCGAAACTATTGCACTCTGAGATCTGAACCATCGGCTGCTCGTGCTGAAACACTGGCCACGAACTACTTTGGCTGGGGAACATCTACTGCTCGTGCTGAAACACCGACTGCTCGTGCTGCACTCCCGGCCAAGAACTACTTTGGTCGGCGAACATCTGCTGCTCGAAAAAAAAACATCGAACCATACTGCTGAAACTGCTGCTCGATCGGCAGATACTGCTGCTCTAACTATTGAAACAGCTGCTCTAACTGCTGAAACGGCTGCTCTAACTGCTGAGAGGGCTGAGCAGGAGGAGAGTGGTGACTCTGAGTAGGACGAGTAGCAGAGCGGTGGCTGTGGTGACTCTGAGAGGGCTGGGCAGGAGAAGAGTGGTGACTCTGAGCTGGACAAGTAGCAGAGCGGTGACTGTGGTGACTATGAGAGGGCTGGGTAGGAGAAGAGTGGTGACTCTGAGCAGGTCGAGCAGCATAGCGGTGATTGTGGTAACTCTGGGAAGCAGCAGTTGTAGAGTGACGAGGTGGGTCTGGGATCCTTCTATGGCCGCTACTAACTTAGGTAAAGTGACGGTGTGGCTCGGGGATCCTCCCGTAGCTCGCATCTGAGTGATGTGGACACCTAGGCCTAGACCTAGGACCGAAGAAATCCACAATCTGTAAAAAGATCCTGCGAGAAACTCGAGCAAGGAAGCCTGTTTCAGACTCATCGTGCAAGATCGCCTTCAATCGGCGATCGTAGTAGTCATCCCTACTCGTGTCCTCCCTGTGGTCCGGACAAGGATGTCCGTGCACACAACACACTCTCTCCGACTGTCTTTCCTGGTAGACCCGGTCTGCTGTCTCTGTTCCAACTAGTGGTTGGGTACTTTGCCAGCGTCGCTTCGACACTTTTTGTGCCGACTCAGGTGTAATCATTTTCCCCACAACACTCTTCAACTTCTCTATAGCCTTCTTTCTAGGCTTCTTTTTAGTCCACTCCTCAGTGTTCTTATGTGCTATTCGTACAGGTTTTTGAAACTGCACATCATACGACGATCCATTCTCAAATGAGTGGTAATACCATTTAGTTTCATCACCCACCAGATGCTCTAACTCAGGAAGTACTTTGTGCTACAAAACAAATCATGAAAGTTCACTATTAGAAATTTAATAGGTAATAATATTAGCAAACGAGAAAAATTCATAACTTTACGAACCTTTTTGTCGAAGAAATGGCTGAAATAAATCTTGAGGGTTCTTGTAGTCCACATCAAACATCGGGGCACTTGGACGGTTTCATCTCGGGTTCCACACAAGCGTCCCAACGAAGGAATCATCTCGTACGACCAAATCTGTAAAGCCCAAACCGGACCGTAAAAGTGGTAGTCCTTATATTCATGTTCCTTCTTCGTGGCGACATTGTCTATATAGTAACACAATGCCTCATAACTGTAAGAACCCCAAGGAAACATATCCCACTTCTCAAAATCCTCAACTAATGCTCATGCCCATCTCTCGACCATCATGTCATCACGGCATAGGACAAAGTAATAGTAAATCAACAAATTGGCCACCTTCAAATAATCTTCAATGTTTCTGCCCAACTCTTGATCTTTGAACTTCTTGCGCAGTTTAACATTCTCGGCATTGAATATTTTGTGGAAAAGACTATCAGGCTGAATGAGATGGTTGTCCTCTGGATGAAAATCAGAGTTGCCAAAGTGTAGTCCAGTGATCATGGCAAAATCATGTGCCGTAAAACGAAGGGTCCTCCCACAAACCTGGAACCACGACTCGTCCGTGGGTATGTCATCACCCTCTAACTAACGGGCTATCAGGTAATGTAGGACAATATTTGTACTACCATTTCTCCTCACTCTAATCAAACGACCAACGACCCCACTGATCAAAGTGTCGATTGCTTGCTCACCGACTACAGGATTACGACCAATACGCCATAGTGTCAAAGTTATCTCTTTAAATATCACCTCCCGTACGTAAAGATTCACTTGACGTGTAACAAAGCTCAATGTAGGTCTCTTCCATACGCAACCAGGCTGTAATATAAACATATAACGCATAAGAACAACGATCGAGTGCATAAACAAACAAGAACAAAAAAAATAAAAATTGAAAGCCCTCTAACTGCACACAATGGAAAACACATGATAGAGCCTATCGTGTACAACCCATCGTGTGCAGCCTCCTAGGCACGACAGAAGACAACACACGATGGAAGCACACGATAGAGTCCATCGTGTGCAGCCTCTTGGGCGCAACAAATTGCACACGATGGATTATACCATCGTGCTCACGATGGTGCATCTTCTTCACCACCATCGTGGCCAGAAGAACACCAGTCGTGGGTGCGACTGTGTGCTCCACTTCAACACCAAATTTCAACATACAAATTTCTAAATAACATTATCCTAATGCATACAAGCATGTACATTCATCCCCACTCCAATTAAAGCATGTATAGACACATATTTTAGAAGCATAAATTCTTGAAAATATGAAATTGGTATGGAGACTTAGGGCACTAACCGGCGGTTCATTAATGAAGGGTTCTTCGTCCTCGGAGCCCACCGACGACGTTGATGCCGTCGCCTCTCTATCGTGGTAGGAGTCGGTGCCGCTTGGATCCATGATAGCCACCGTTTTTTTACTATCGTGTGAAGGGAGGGGGAGTACACAACAGAGAAGAGAGAAAGAGAAGAGAGAGAGAGATTGTGTGGGGACCGAGATTTTTGGGTTGGTCTTTTTCAAAAAGTGGTCTTTTTGGCCTATTTTGTCTTATTTTTAAATAAAGTGGTGTACCATTAAGGGGGCGTTTACTTTGGGTGATAGGATAGATTGATAAAACATAGGATTGACTATATGAAGGATTAGATGATCAAACAAGGTCAAAAGTAATCAATCCATCAAAGTAAACGGTGGATTAACCTATACTATTTTTATCTATCTATCCTATCACCCAAAGTAAACCCCCCTAAGGATATAAATATCTTTTAACACATTTTGGTATAAAAAACATCTACTATTATGGATGAGGATATATAACTTGTTACTTTTATTCTTTGGTATTAAAAAAGTTAGGCCTATATATATATATTATTTGTATATTTGATATTACAAATAAATATATATTTAAAAACTAAACTAAGAAACAAAATTAAATAAAAATACTGTCACTTCCCACTTAAGCGGCAAACGCTTGTCCCTATTTTAATTCTTATATTAACCCCCCGTTCACAACTCCAAGTCCAACTCTCAAATTCCAATTCTCAAACCCTAAGTAGCAGTCCGCAGCAGCATTCCACCGCCTTCATCGAATCGCCATCACCTCATTTGCCTTTCCACCATCCCTTGTCCGTTACATCTCTCTTTCTCTCGAATTGTATTATTTTTATATAAAAAAATCGAATAGAATATTCGAATAGTTTCGAATATTTGCAAATATCATTTTGAATTGAATACGAATAAAAAAAATATTCAAAATCGAATCGAATATAGAGCTATTTTTTCGAATACGAATCAAATATAGCGATATTCAATTTGATTCGATTCATATACAACCTTATTGGTATGTTGTATTTATTTGGGCCCTCTTCAATCATAAATTATATTTGAGGTCTAAGTTTATATAGCCATTTCTCATAAAACTACAAGTTATATGGCCCTAGTTCATAAGATAGAAGTTATATGGCCATTTGCAAGTTAACTTACATTAAAACCCCTTATTGGCCCACCACTTTAAACAAAAACCAAAAACATGGGTTTTATTGCATTCAAACAAATTGAATGCAGACCCACCAGCCCAACTAAATCCAATTTACAATTTTTATTTTAAGAAATAAGTCAAAAAGTCGGTCCTCACCTCTCTCTCTCTCTCTCAACCGATTACATAGTCGAGGTGAATTTTCGGTGAACTACTATCGAGTCCGGCAACAACAAAACCAAGTTTGACCGCACCTCCACCGCTGTCAGTATGAGTGTTAAACCCCCCAAAGTTTGAAATTTTTTTGTTGCTTACATATGTATATTCTTCTTGTTGAAATTAATAAATGATGATTATACATGATTTATATGCGTGTTAGTAAATTATTCTTGGTGTTTTGGAACTTATTCTATTGATGTTGGGTTCACATTTTACACAATATAGTATGAATGAGGCACACACCACTGTATAGTCATAGTCAGTCGATCGTAGTGAGGAAGACGATCGACCGAGTTCACCATCGAGTGGACACCATCGAATAGTTCGATGGAGGTAGTAGTCTTGTGTTCACTCGATGGTGGACACGATTGAGGCCACCATCGAGTGGTTCGATGATGGCAATGGTCTTATGTCCACTCGCCATCGAACCACTCGATGGTGGCCTCGATCGAGGCCACTATCGAGTAGTAGGCAGTTTCTATGTGTTTGTGTTCTTTTTTGTTTATGTTTGGTGCAATGGTGCTAAATCTTTGTATTTTGATATTGCAGGCTAATTACGAGTAGAAGAGACCAACCCTAATTCATGTCACTCATGGCCATAATCTATATATACGAACCACAATTGATGACAAGTATACTGCTAACTATAGGAAAATTGTAGCAACTAGGATTTATTGGGCGTCATGGGGATGAGAACATTTGTGAACTTAACTACTTTATTGTTAATGTCATGATTTGCTTATTATATTTGAATTGTGGTGCACTTTTTATATTATTCAAACATGTTTTTGATGATAATTAAGCTAAAAGATTGTCTACTACTCGATGGTGATTATCCATCAAGTTTTCCATCGAGTTGTTCATCGTGTGAAGAATGGTACGCTCGGTGGTGACACTCGAGTGTGGCAACCATCGAGCTCTTTGATGGCGAATTTGATGGTTTACTCTGTCGAGGCCACCATCGAGTAGCTCGAGGATGGACTCGGTTAGTGTCACCATCAAGCTACTCGATGGTTTACTTGATCGAGGCTACCATCGAGTAGCAATGAATAAGCTTTTTTTTTATGTCATTTTCTTAAGATTGATTATGATATTTAGTTCTATCAGTCTTAAATGACATCATTATGCTAAAGTTATTGCAAAGTTAAAATATTACGTGCATTTATATTGTTCAAGTGTGAATTGTTCAAGGATAATTGATGAGATCCAGCCAAGGCATTTTCGAGCGGTAATGCCAAAGCTTCAAGAGATGCCATTGAAGATATTCTAGCTCGAGATTGCTTGGTTACTTCTACCATGATGATTAGTTGATGCAGCCCGTAGTCCGATCCAAGTTCCTATTGGGCCAATCACAAGAGCTCGACCAAAGAAGTTCAAGAAAGTGCTAAGTGGATTGGTTGAAAAAGCTTGGGCTCAAGAATTGTCAAAGAAGCCCATTGGAGAAGATGGAGATGGAAGCCCAAGATTAATCAATTTAATATCTTATGTTTGGGCTGATCCATGAAGACTCGTAGTTTAGTTAATTAGTCGTTTTTGTTATTTTATTTGTTATTTTCGTGGGTTTATTTAGGGTGACCGAAATTAGGTCTTAGTTGAGTCAGTTTTGACTTTTATCATTTGTTTTGACTAAGGATTTGTTTCCTTATTAGATTAGGAGTTATTTTCCATGTTTAGTTTCCTAGTTGAATTAGGTATTCACCTCTATATATAGAGGGTTTTGTTTTGGACGAAAATTAGACAATATTGAATCAAAAATCGAGTTAATCATTTTGTCTCACATCGTGCTTAGGTTCACGTTTTCTCTTGTGTTCTTGGTAGAGTTCTTGAGTTGGAATCTCTAGAACTTGAAATCAATTGTCTCGTTCGTGATATCCAGTCGTATCCGGGTTAGACAAGCCACGAAGATCGCTCCATAGACGCGTTTCGGATTCAAGTAGATTTGGGGTTCGTTTCGGGTAAGTCTTCAAATCTGTTCTCGCTTTCCACCGTTCATCATCATCATCTCCACCTTCGACCATCATCAAATCAGGTCATACTCCCATCCAACTTCAGCACCGAATTACCAAGTTCCCAAAACCCTAATTTTCACCACCACTTCTATAGATCCATTCCCCACAGATCCAGCCATCTACGACCTTATTCCATCCTTCAAATACTGTCCATATCATCCATATATCCACCCAAATCCACGCCAAACCCAGTCTCCCTCCGATAGATCCGTTGTTCGTAGTTTTAACCTAGTTTGACCCAAAAGTCATCCCCGTGCCAAATCCCAAACCCCTAGTGCGAATTGGTTGAATTTTTGATATGTTGTTTCTGACTTCAATTTATAATTCGTGTGAAAATTTGAGCTTAATCGGAGTTGTTTTGCTATAGTTTCTAATCAAGTTTCAGTCTAGGGATTTTTAGTCGTTGTTTGGCTTTATTTCGTGTTTTGTTCTATTTCTTGTTCATTTTCGAATCAGATCAGTTTATTAGGTGTTTTTATCTCTATTAGTTCAGTTTAAAGTTGGATTGAATCAACCTTATCGCTGACGTTGTTCGAGTCCTTAGTTCCGCGTATTTATTGGCCGTATCAATAATGTATCTCACACAGAAATGATAATATGAACATATATCTTGAAAATCAAAGGATGTTATTCATGTTGATACGAAACTTATAATATCAACAGTGATTATAACCAATAGTGTCAAATAAATTTTTGTATACTTTATTAACATATAACATGGTTTATAATCACAATAATTAAAAAAACATAATTATACTTCATCACTCCATGGTGAACACGACGGGTCACTTGATCGAGTGGACCATCGAGTAACCATGAACAAGGTTCATTTTATGTCATTTTCTTCAAATTGGTTATGATATTTAGTGTTCCATTAGTCTTAAATAACATCATTATGCTAAAGTTATTGCAAAGTTAAAATATTACGTGCATTTAGATTGTTCAAGTGTGATGGTCCCGGAACGAGTTCTTCGGTGTAGGGGGTGAATACACTGAAGATAAAAACTTTTTGACAAGTTAAAACTGAGAGTGTGAGCTCAGTTATAAATCCTGCTGACTTATTTAAGAAGATAGTAAGCTGGTTGGTAACTCAGCTAGCTGTGCGGAATGTGGTGGTTTTAAAACTTAACTCGTTCGCTTAGAAAAACTCAGCTGAAAAGTTTGTCTTTCAGTTTTCAGATTAATCAAGTTGTGCAGTTTTGAAAACACAGCTGGCTGGGTCATTCAGCCAGGAAACTTAACTTGAAAAATATCGTGCTTGATGAGTGGTTAGTTCTTTAAGAAATAATGCAGAATTTAAACAAAACAATAAATAACAAAACGTTTTAATGCGATTCAGAGAAACTACTCCTACGTCCACGACTAGAATCCTCTGGTAAAATACACTAAAGGATAACCACTTGTTTTCACGAATAACAAGCAACTTCGCAGCTCAAACCAGAGTTGTGTTCTAATAGTTTACGGGCGCTGCAGAAGCCTGAATCTTTTCAGTTTGCATGTACTGAAACAACCTATCCACTCGAATTGCGCGCTTCGAGCTGGCGTACCTTAACCTAACCTTTTCTGGGTAGAAGGGTTAGGGTTTGGGGTTTTCAACTAGGAATGAGTTCTTACAATAAAGAACAAGAGTTTAGATGAACTCGTTCAAACTAGGCTTTGGATGTGTATGAATATCTGTCTAGATTACAAACGAAAAACTACAGCAGTCTAGCTAGGAACACTTAAAGATTAAGAGTTCTTAAAGAGATTGCAGACTGCTTAAAGCTTAAGAATAGCTTGAGAGTTTCAGAGAATTGATAGCTTGTAGAGAGTTTTTCGTGTCTGAATCTGTTGTTAAAGACTGGTATTTATAGGTGGAGATTCAAAACTAGACATTGAAAGAGCCGTTTGAATCTCACCTACTTTCTGACATTGCGATCTGCCTTCTATGGATCTTCACTTATCTTCTTCAGAGTGTCAGATCCTAGGTTTGCCTTTCTAGGAAGCTGATTTGTCGATTCCTCATTGGTCGAGGTTTACTGAATCTTTTGACACCGAGATGTTATCTTCGGAGCTATCTTTTAACTTTGAGCTGAAACTTCAAACTTGACTGATCTAATATCCGCTGAAGGCCTTGAGAGGTCAACTCCGTTTGCTCTGCTCAACTGGATCTACTCTATTGGATCATTTAAGCTTGAGTCAGCTCAGTTTTCTTAGCTCCGTTGGATCTACTTGGTTGGATCCACTCTACTTTACATTCTTGGCTTGAGTCAGCTCAGCTGGGTCATTTGGCTGTCTTCAGAGTCTTCTCCTGTAAACTTAGAAAAACTATAAGCTTAAACAGGTGAGCTGGAAAAACAACTTAGGCTTTGCACAATCATCTACTAGGTTGGGGTCGGTTGGATTTTGGTATCAAATCAAAATTTAGAATTTTTTTCAACAATTTCTCCCTTTTTGATGATGCAAAAACCTAACTGAGAAAAACAGAATGAAAGCAGTCAAGAATTTTGACAAGATAAAGAGTTTAGAGCCTGTACAAAGAGTTATTGTCATCAGGGTGAGCTTGGAAGAAAAATTTAGTTTTATTAACTTCAAAAGATTTTCACAAAATACAAGTTGAAAACTGAATATCAAAAACAAAAATTTTCCCAGCTGGCTGGATCTTTACATCTGTTGTTTCTTCTTCTTGTCTTCTTCGATCTGCTCATTGATCATCAACCTATATCGGTTGAAGATCATTCTCTGAAGCTCTTCATATTCAGCTGGATTCTTTACTTTTGAAATATTTCTCCTGACAGCCCAATAGTTGACTTCTTTGATAATTTTGGCCTTGTTAGGGAGGTTTGTTCTAGCTATCATTGGAGACTTGAGGTGAACCAGAGAGGGAGCAGTGAACTTGATCTTGTGAGCTTTGGCTGCATTGAGGAAGACTCTGGCAAGCATCTAGTCTTGTTTATGAAGTTCGCAGAGAAATTCATTGAATGCTTTGTCCGGTTTCATGTTGGGATAGGCCTTCAAGTAGTAGTATTCTTCGATGAAATCATTTTTGGTGGATTCCCAGTTATCATTGTATTCTTCGGAAATCCATTCATCGACTCTGTTCCAGCTCATTACTACATGTGGCTTTTTCTTTGATTGCGCTATGAAACCAGCTCTTTTTTTTTTCTTTTTCTTCTCTTCCGGCTTTAACGAGTTGTTGTTCTTCTTCTGCTGCTCTTGGAAATTCTTCAGTTCCTTCTTCTGCCCTGCTGCGAATGTGCAAAGCGATTGTACATTATTGTACTCTTTTGGTTTGGCTCTGCATGCTTTGACAAGAGGAATCATCGCGTTGCTCCATCTATCTTTTCTCTCAGCTGGCTCATCAGCTTCCAGCTCAGTAACTACTTCATATATCTCCAATTGCAGAACGTGAATCTCCTCCACAGCTACAGCCTTGCCTTTTGTTTTTCTCACGTCATCTTTCCCCTTTTTGGCATTATCAACAAGAAAAGTGGAGAGGTCGACGATTGTCTCATTCAGCTTGGCGAGGGCTAGTTCAACATCAGTGATCTTGGCTGTATTGTCAGCTGTTGCAAGGTTCAGCTGAGCATTGCTGCTGCTTCCAGCTCTGAACTGAGCATCCATATCCTTGTATAAATTAAAGAATTGGTGGATGTAAGAGCTGTTTAAGAGGTTGGATTGTTGGAAGGCTACCAAGTGACTTGATAAAGCCTGCATGCTGTCTGCCAAGAGAGCTTGGAGCGTCTTCATGATCTCAAGAACTCTCCTCTCAAGCTGGAGTGTCCATTCGATATCCTGCGATGCTTGAGATTCCCGAAGGTCCTTGGATGTGCTCTTAGCTAAGTTGAAGATGGAGGTTTGCAGTTCATCCATTGAGCGGCCTTGAGTGTGAACTTGATTATCGAGGCCCTTGAACAGAAGTAGAATCTCGACCTCCATTTTCAGTCTCGCATGGAAGACTGCATCTTTAATTGCCTGCTTAATAAAGACATAGAGCTCGGTGACTGGGTCCGTCTGGGTGCTGGACTCAGATGACTGGATTTTGCAGCCTCAAACTCAACCAGTGTGCGAGTGTCATCGGCTGTTGGACTAGTAGAGTTGCGGGTCCCTGCTCAGCTGTTGCATTAGTTGGCTCATCGATGATCATTACCGCAGTTGTATCAGCTTCCTTAGTAATCTCAGCTGGCATAACCCAGCCAAGGGCCTGAAGAAAGGAGTTGGCCGTTGAAATTGCATAATTCTGGAGGAGGCACTTCATCCTTCTTGGCCTTCTCGATGATGGATTGGATAAGCTCGTCCTAATGCAGAAATGCATCCTGGAGACTTCCAAATCCAAGAAACTGTTGTAACTTGACTTGAGTTAGCTCAGCTGGGTCCTTCGACTGGCTTAGCTCAATGGTCTTCTACACAACTGTTTGACTCATCAGCTGTTCTTCACTCAGCTGGATACTCAACTGGGTCTTCTGGTGTCTTCAGCGTCTTCTCCTGTAAACTTAGAAAATCTATAAGCTCAACTTAGGCTTTGTGCAATCATCTACTAGGTTGGGGTCAGTTGGATTTTGGTATCAAATCAAACTTAGAATTTGCCCAACAATGCTCTTTCTAGGCGAGATGAAGAACTCGAGCTAGCCGCGGTGTCTACTCCACAATGGATGGATTGAAGTGCTGTAAAACAGGTGGTGATGGAAGATCATGTACTCTCTCGGATCATAATGATGCTCAAGATGGGTCATGAGGCGCCAAAGCATAACAACCTTTCACAAGGGGTTTTGTTTTACAAAGGGCGGATTGTGATACCCCAGACCTCGCCATGGACATCCAAATTAATTGCAGAATTCCATCCAACACCAGGTGGAGGTAATGCAGGGGCGTTCCCGACTTACAGGCACTTGGCGACAAATTTATATTGGCTGGGTATGACAAAAGCAGTCGCTAAGTTCGTGGTTGCGTGTGAGGTGTGCCAACGCAAATAGTATGAAATAAAGAGCCCGACGAGCCTGCTCCAACCACTCCTGATTCCGCAACAGGTTTGGGAAGACATCAGAATGGTTTATTACTGAGTTGCCTCGTTCTGGTGGAATTTGATTGTATCTTGGTCGTTGTGGATCGTTTTTCTAAGTATTGTTATTTTTTGGGGCTGAAGCATACTTTCACGACAAGGTCGGTGGCAGATTTGTTTGCCAAGGAAGTAGTGCGGCTCCATGGCATGCCTGGTTCGATCTTCTCATATCGTGATCCAATTTTCTTGAGTTCGTTTTGGAGGGAGTCGTTTAAATCTTCAGGTACTACATTACGTATGAGTTCTGCATATCATCCGGAAACGATTGGGCAACCAGAGGTGATGAAAAGGTGTTCGGAGTAGCATAAGAGTTAGGCGAAATAGCTTTCTTGGGCTGAATATTATTTCAATACAGGGTTTCTGTTGAGTACGGGCATGACGCCATTTGAGGCACTGTATGGGGGGCCTCCTTCACTGCTTATACAATTTCAACTGAAGAAGATAGGGTGCAGATCCTGGCCGAATCTCTTCGAGAGAGGGATGATATTATTGCTCATCTCCGGGAAAATTTGGAACGAGCTCAGCGGAGAATGACTAAGGAGGCGAATAAGCACCGTAGGGCGTTGGAGTTTGCGGTGGGAGATAAGGTGAATCTCAAATTCAGGTCGTATCGGTAACTGTAATCAATCTTATTAATTAATTAAGAGCTTGTTTAAAATAAGCTGCAAGATTTTAAAATGAGAATAAGTTCCAGCAATTAAAATTTATTCGGCAGCTCTAATTTGCCGAATTTTAATAATTTAAGGAATTTAAGATTTTATCTCGTCTCGGTTAATCCGAAATGAGGTGATGAAGGTATTTATGATTATATGCTTATATGTTTGAATTTATTGGAGAAATATATGTGAAGATTTGATTTCCTCAAAAGTTATAAAAATTTCTCCGGCAATTTATTGTATTTTCAGATTTTATTTCCGAAAATTCTTAGAGAAAACACATATATATGTGTAATTAAGTAAAGAGAATGAAGATGAAGAAAAATTCCCTTTTTAATAATATTTCTTTGGCAACCCTTTTTTTTTTGCCTAAAAAGTGGAATTTAATTATTTTTGTTTCTTCTCGGTTTAACCGAAACGAAGTAGAATTTATTTTTATTAGATTTTGCAATTATGCTTGATTTTTAATTGAGAAAATTATGAATTTAATTTTCTTAATTTTTAATTGAGAAAATTACGAATTTGATTTTACACATATTTGGTTATATATATGAAGACATATAACCCTCCTCAATATCAACAAAACTCAAGAGGTCAACAACAAAAGGACCGTCCAGCACACTCCATCTTCACCCGAGCTAACCTGCACATTTTAGAAATAACATGCAGGGCTGAGTACTTTCGCACTCAGTGGACACATGCCAAAAATAATTTAAACTGCTGCTTAGAGCTATAGATTGAAAACTTGCCATAAAGCATAGCACAAGTATATTTACATATTAAAAACAAACATGTGCTTGCCAAAACCTTTTCTTTCATTATAGATGACTGCAGTCAAAATACTTTTAATGTATGTACCACATCCACTATAAATTATGAGTTTTGAGAAGTAGGCATCATTCTCAAACACTTGTATTCAACCCACCAAAAAGAAAGGCTCCCAATTACCACATAGTGTACACAAATCCTACCTTACGTAGGACCGAATTCGTATTTCCTTGGTAGATGGTATCATACAGTCAAACAGTGGCAAGACAATCACTTTAAAAACATCACATATATATATAACACTACAACAAAATTCGCTTTAGATGACACTTAATTATGTCTCAATTGAAAGCCCATAGCAACATTTGACTTTTCACCACATTTATTTTTAATGTCGCTTATTCGAGTGTTGCGAAAGAGTCATGTATCTATCATGACACTTATAACTGTCGCAATAGAGAGATGAACATCAAATGTTTTGTATGTTTAAAGACATTTTCTGGTGTTGGCAAAAAAATCCTAACACGGCATTTTTTCATGTCTTGTATCCTTAGTTACGACTTTCTATAATAATTCATGAATTTTATTAATAACTTTCTCACTCCATTTCAGAAAAATCATAATAATAACTAAAACAAATTATTACCAATTTTTTTTTATCAATTTCCAGAAACTAAAAGTAATTACAATAGTCAAACTGTAGGTCAATAAATACAAAAATAATCTAACACTATTGTTATCTAATAAGCTAACCACTACTAATTCCACCCATATTACTTGAGAACGCTGAAAAATACAAGTTACAAATTTTAATCTAGGATCGATAAGTAGCATTGTGCTTATCTTGATAACTTTTGTATATCTTTTTTCCCAAGAATTCTTGACATCCGAGTTTAGCATGTGTCGTTGACTCTCTAGGTGGTGCCAAAACCTCAAATGAATTGGATACTTCCACATTAATATTCAGCAGGTCTCACCTAAATATCAAATAAATATATAAGAATTTTCAAAATGAGCCAAAAGAATAGCATGTCCAGAATGAACAAAACCATGGAGAGAAAGCTAAAGAGAATACAATTTCATATAAGTACTGATGTAATTTAATAAATATTAAGGTCAAGAATCAAATTAAACAATTCCCAAAAGCTGTATGTTAAGCTATCAAAAAGAAAAACAAGCTTATAAAAGAGAGAAGTTGTTTTATATACAAGACGTCTAGCTAAGCTACCAAGAGGAAAGATCCACAAGACGAACATTTAAATCATGAATCATTCTTATACGAACTTTCGGAGCGTCTACACCATATTTTCAATCTCTACCAAGATTTTCAATATCAACGACCTCTTAATATATATATGCAAACAAGAAGTTCTCCTCTTATCATAATTAATATTCAAACCAAAAAACAGACATTATGTTAGTAAACTAAACATGACATTCACTACCAGCCTTCTGTTTGTCCTAAATATAAAAGATCTTATTTATACTTAATTTATCAGCTCATGAAAATTTAAGGACATTGGATTTGAAAATGAGCTTAAGTTACCATCAATCATGAAGCTCACTATATCATACAAGAAATTAAAGTTATTCAAAGAATAACTACTACAAAATTTTAATTACCGATTTTCTTAGAGAATTTTCTTTTCACTTGGTTTGTTCCACTATTCCCGAATACTAACCACCTGCAAATCATAACGCACCATAATATTTTGTGTTAGCCAAGGATAGCATCTACTAGTATCAATAATTTTGGACAAGTAATAAATTCAATACCAACAACTAGAAATACCTCAGCAAAGTTAACAATTGTCATGTTTGGAGTAAAACTTCCACCAACAGTGTATGTCGTAGTACTTCTTACAGAGCCAAATAATTTAACTTTAGTAAACTGCATAAAAATCGTGTGTGATCAATATGTTTAATTTCTCACCTAGCATTGGACTTCTCATGAGCTGATCTATGTTTTATAATCACGCAGAATTTCCGAACTAGACTGCTCATGAATATATTTATTATCTCTTCGGTGATTCTGGCCAAGACAGTAAACACACTAATATCAACATCAAGGGAGTTCTCGAAAATTATTAAGAATATAATTTTTCTCCCAACAACTTTTTGACATCTAATACAAATTCTATTACAATCACTGATTTTAAATAAATTCCTTAGCAATTTTCAGCAGATTTTGCCTAATATATCCATGACCAAGTATAGCAATTCTTTCATTAATTATTAATACAAAAACTCGATTCAAAGAAACAAAAAATAAAAACTCACTCAAAGAACCCCAAACCAATCAAGTACTATGTTTTCTTCATCTGCAATCCAGGGCATCCAAGTTCCTAGCATAATTCAATCCAATAAGGTAATTAGAAATTAAATACGTAACAAACCTATCAAAATTCTAAATTCAAATTGCAACTTAATATCTATTCTTAAAGAAAAATTCAAAATAAATGCATCGATAGATAGGGTTTCGACTAGCGTCAAAATACAAGGAAAAAGGTAAGCTTTAAGGACCTCTGGACAAGGACAACAAATCGAAGTTGACGGCATAGTCTTTCGCCTAGTCTGAGTCGGTGAACCATACTACTTGCCTTTCATACAAAGTTTAAAACAACCAATTAATTACTCCAAAAAAATGCTTAGAAAATGGGAAGAGAAGAGGAATAACTACCTGGTAGGAATTCCGGTGAACAGTGCCGGCCGGCAAGGACGATTGAGACTCATCTCCGTCACTAACTAATTCGAAATCAAATTGGAGAAGAAATAAGGCTTTGACAGACGAAAGAAATTAGAATAGATCGGTTAATCCTTCTTGGGCATAGAACTAGGGCAGTTCCTTCTCTTTTCTTCCTCTTTGTTTAATTAAATTTTATTGATTCTATAATATAAATTTCCATCTTAACTTTGGTGGGAAAGTTACTGCCAATACCAAAGAAGATTTTTCTTTTCCTTTTACTATTTTCCTTTAAATTATTTAACAAAAAGAAGATCTTAATAATATTTTGGGTTGGGGCATTGGATCGAGATTTTCATCTTTTTGGCTGGGGGCATTTGACGGTGCCGTAATTGATGTAATATAACAACACAGTCATTCAAATGTCGTAATAGTGTTAAATAACTTTGTATAAATTGAAAATAAAATGTTTGATGTCATAATAAAGGTCATATCCTGACACATGTGCTATGGTGTCGTAAAAGTGGTGTTGTAATAGGCCTTTTTTGTTGTAGTGTAATCATAATATCATATTCTTCTTTTCTTTAGTTTAGAAAGCCCACCTAGACTGTCGCTACTTTATCTAAACTTTAATCTTCTCGGCCTTTCCCTTACTTTATACTCCCGCTCGATCCTTCAATTTAAGAATTAAATTTAAATATAAGAGCGAGAAAAATTAAATATTTAAATGAGGGATGCCGCTGCTATACTTAAAATTTCTCTACTTCGACTCGGCTTTTCTAGGGTTTTTTCTCTCGACAATTAAAACTAAGCTTTTCTAAACATATAAACATATAAACAATTAAAACCACATACTTCTCATTTAACTTAATAAATAAACATATAAACATATAATTCATCATTAAACTTCAACGTATAAACATATAATTCATCATTAAACTTCATGAATAATGTATAAACATATAATTCATCATTAAACTCATATTTATTATTTCATCAATCCATTAAACTTATTCTTAATCATATTATCATTCCAAGACAATAAACATATCATTTAATCATATAAACATTTAATTAGCACTTAAACTCTTCATTTAAATAAATAAGCATATTAAAATGCTTAACTTCTTTATTAACACTTAATCTTAACATTATATTAATAAAATATGTCCTTGACATATTTATTTAATAATGATGTATCATTAATAAATTAATTCATCATTAGTACGTCATTAGTAACTAATGATCATCAACATATATAATTAATAGCTAAAATTATCATTAGAATTTAATTAATAATTAACATCATCATTATCAATCATTTAATATATATTTAATCTTTACATTCATATCTTTAACTTAGAAATATTTTCGACTCGACAAACGAGCTCCGAAAAATTTCAAATTAATTCCTTATACTTTTTATACTAAATTTAACATAATTACTTAATCACATCATTAAACTGGATCTTCTATACGTATAAACTTCCAACTGCAAAAAATAGCCGGAAAATAGAAAAATCTCAAATCTTCGTATTAAAATTCCAAAAAATTCTACGATGCTTAGTTTTTATCGTAGATTTCATTTCCATCATTATTTCTTAATTAAAAATCATATACATGACCTATACACATATATATTTTTCGGCCCTTTTTCTAGAAATTAGGTTAAATGCCCAATTTGTTTCTAATCACTTCCAAACTTGTTTATTTAATTTATAAACCTTAAATATAACATAATTACTTAATCAAATTGGAGAAAATTGAAACCCTAGTTCTTATAACTTTCAAAAATTGCAACATTAGGGCTTAGGTGATTTATTTTTCTCCAATTTCACTTATAATATTCTTAAATATAATTATAGAGATTATTTATATCAATACTTAATCAAATTATGCTTTAAAATAGAAACCCCTAATTTTAAGCAAACTTTAATTTTTCAAATTTCACAATTGAGCTCTAAAAATTCCAATAAATTCATCATAGGCTTATTTCATCATTCTAAACTCAAATCCACCATCAATTTCATCATAGAAATTCATCATAAAAAATTCCCAACTTATAAACCCTAATATTTTTGAAAAAATTTAGATTAGGGCAAGGGAATTTCAACTCATTAAAATCATATATCATTATGCTCAATAACATCAATTAAGCATACATTGATCATCAATTCAAGCTTAGAACATCAAAATCAATTATTCCTATTTTAGCCACATTTTTCGGCTATTTCAAAAATAAATAGGAAATTGATTAAATTTTTCTCAATTCAATTATTCATCATGATTATAGACATAATATAAGCTCATATTAATCATCAATTTGATCATAGAAGATCAAATTCTAAAAGCCCTAATTGTGGCCTAATTTTCGGCCTTTTTAATTTAAATAATAAATTGATAAATTCTTGCTAAATTCAATCATATATCATGCTTATTCATTATAAAAACTCATATAATTCATCAATTTGATCAATTAAATCAAGAATAAAAAATCCTAAATTTTCCCATTAATTTCGAAAAAATGAAATTAGGGTTAGGGCTTGATTCTCAATGATTTAATGATAAAATTATAATCTAAATCATGTAATTAATATCATACTTGAAGATTAAATCCATCCACTAAGATATACCACATATTCGAAAATTTTAGAAAATAAATACGATGGATTTCTATGCTATATTTTAAACTTCAAGCTTAATTAGTAGTAGATCTTATCTTTTTACTTGATTTGAGTACTACTTTCTTTTATAACTTGAGCTTGATCTCTTCTTCTTCAATGGAGTTTTGTGTGTGTGTAAGTGTGTGTATTGAGTGTGTGAGTGTGTGCTGCGTATGAGAGTGGCGAGAGAGAGAGATGAAAGAATGAAGAAGATGCATGTATTTAATACAAGCTAACACACTTAGTACATTGAATTTGGCTAATGTATTAATTAACTCTCCCAACATTTATAATCATTATGTTGAGGACATAATGAGGTGTCACCAAAGTATATAATATAATAATAGTTATTAGTGTTAGATTACTAACACATGGTCTAATTAAATTACTAACAATGTATATTAGTAATTAAATTAGTCACTAATTATTGTTAGACAAAAAATTCAATTAGGAAATAATATTTAAGCTTATAATACAAGCTTTATTTCCTAGGAAAAATTATGCTTAATAACTTAGCTTAATTAATTAATTAATTAAACATTAAACATATAAATCTTATCTTAATTGATAATTAGTTCACTAATTAATTAATCAATCATCAAATAAATAATCATAGAGGCTTTAATTAAAAAGCTCTCGATCTATAAAAATTTATTAGGGTTTCTCAAACCCTAATATAAGCTTTCTCTAAAAATTTCCGGAAATAAAATCCGAAAATTAAATAAATTGCCGGAGAAAATTTATAAATCCCTAGAAAATCAAATACTTCAAAAATGGCACATATAATAGCACATAATCATAACATCTTCATTATTTCATTTCAGATTAACCGAAACGAAAATCAATCTTAAATTATCAAAATTTGGCGAATTAGAGCTGCCGAAAAATTTTAATTGCCGGAACTTATTTTCTTTCTAAGTTCTCGCATTGTAATTATTCTAAATAATTATCTTAATTATTTACTAAGATTAGTTACGAAAAAGCGGGGTATTACATCCTCTTCCCCTAAAAATAAATTTCGTCTTGAAATTTGCTTACCTCAGAGGAAAAGCTCAGGATACTTCTCTTTCATCTTATCTTCGAGCTCCCACGTAGCTTCCTCTAGACCGTGGTGTTTCCACTTAACCTTTACTGACGCGATCGACTTATTTCTTAGCTGCTGGACCTTTCGATCCAAGATCGCTTCTGGTTTCTCCTCATAACTGAGGTCTGGTTCTAAAATCACTTCTTCTTGTCGAATAACATGCTTAGGGTCGAACATGTATCGGCGCAACTGAGATACATGAAACACGTTATGTAAATTTCCAAAGCTTGGCGGTAACGCCAGCATATACACTACTTGACCTATCCTTTCCAGGATTTCATACGGTCCTATATAACTTGGCTTAAGTTTTCCTTTTACGCCAAATCTGTGAATTCCTCTTGAAGGCGAAACTTTTAGAAATACTTTATCTCCCACTTCAAACTCTAATTTGGATCTTCGAGAATCTGCATAAGCTTTTTGGCGATCTTGCGTTTCTTTAATCCGCTGCTTAATTTGTCGGACAATTTTGATCATCTCTTCCACAGCATCGGGCCCTAAAACTTTTCTTTCACCTATTTCGTCCCAATAAAGCGGAGACCTACATTTACTTCCATAAAGAGCTTCATAGGGCGCCATGCCAATCGTCATTTGATAACTGTTGTTATATGCAAACTCAACGAGAGGCAAAACTTGCTCCCATTGGTTTCCTCGATTCAAAACCACAGTTCTGAGCATATCTTCTAAAATTTGAATTGTCCTCTCAGACTGACCATCTGTTTGAGGATGAAAAGCCGTGCTAAAATTTAGGTTGGTGCCCAATTCACTTTGCAAGCTTCTCCAAAAATGGAAGGTAAACTTTGAATCCCGATCCGAAGTGATCAATTTGGGCACTCCGTGCAGATGCACGATTTCTCGAATATACAGCTGAGCTAACTTATCCGATCCATAAGTTACTGGACTTGGTATGAAATGAGCAGATTTTGTCAATCTGTTCACTATCACCCATATAGCTGTATTTTCTTTCTTAGACTTAGGTAACTGGGTTACAAAATCCATTGTAATATCATCCCATTTCCATTCCGGAATTTCCAACGGCTGGAGCTTTCCATAAGGCCATTGATGTAAAGCCTTAACTTGTTGGCTGGCTAAACATCGCTCTACAAACAAAGCTATATTTCTCTTCATTCATTCCCACCAAAATTTCTGCTTCAAATCTTGATACATTTTGGTGCTTCCGGGATGAGCTATGTAAGGCGTTTCATGAGCTTCTCTCATGATTTCAGCTCTTAAATCTTCTTTATCTGGAACACAGAGCCTTTCTTTAAACAAAAGAGTATTATGTCCAGCTTCGTGAAAATCTTCTACTTTTCCTTTATGTCGCAACCCGACTCAGAATGAAGATGACCGTGCCGGTGATCCCACAACGTACATAATTTATGATTAACCGAAGGACAGATAACGACCCAGTTATCGAACCAAACCAATCAATCAAACATGCTCAACCAATCAATCAAATCAGGACTTTGAATAAAGCTTGGAACAACAATTTCAACGAGCATGCTTATCAAAAGAAAATCAAAACCAATCATGCTCGATAATTTCAACCATCAATTGGATTTCAACAACAGCCATTTTAAGCATAACAAGGATTCAGGTACAACCTGAGATCAACAAAAATAATCATACGACCAGATGTATCAAGAAAACAGTTTCACAAGCAGATTTCAAGATCAAGAAAGCACGATAAAGAGGCCGCAAGAATTAGAAAATTTGAAAAGAAATAGTAGCCAATCTCAAAGAAAAGACAGACTAGCTTCAAAATATTAACAACCAACTTCAGAGTTAAGCAACAAACTTGAAACTTCAAAAACAAACATCAAAGTGTTGCAGCGGAAAAACATAGAGAATTATATGTATGCAGACATATAATTCTAATCTGTCTTTTATTTCAAAAACTGAAACCAACAAAAGTCCGTCCTGCACACTCTCATCTCCACCTCAGCTAACCAGCACATTTTATAAAACAACATGCAGGGCTGAGTACTACGTACTCAGTGAACACATGCCAAAATAATTTGAAATCATGTTGATTACAGCTATAAATTGAACTTGCCTTTCAAAGCAAAACACAAGTAAACTTTTAAAATCAAACATGTGCTTGCTCAAACGTTTTCTTTTATTTTTAAAAGCATTGATGTCTGCAGACATATATATATCAGTAAGTATGTACCAGATCTACAAACATAAATTAGTTCTTAGAAGTAGGCCTCCTTCTCAAACACTTGTAACCGGCCCACCTTTCGGAAGGTGCACGATTATCAGCTAGTGTACACAAATCCTATCTTTGGTAGGACCGAATTCGTCTTCCTTCAGTAGATGGTAACATACCAAAAAGCTTAAAACATTTGGCAAGTCAATTAATTTAAAACATCACACATATATTATCATATAATCACATTCTTCATTTCTTTTGATTTAGAAAGCCCACCTGTCGAACTTCGCTTTATCTTACTCTGCTGGATTCTGACTTCCCGGCTTTTTGACTCCGCTCATTCCTTCATTTAAGATTAGGTTTATCAACCATCAGAGCGAGAAACAATTGACAGGCGACGAGATACGACATCTCAACAACTTAATTTCTAATTCGCTTCGACTCTCGAGAACTTAACTCGATACTAATACTTATCATTCTAAACACTTCTAAAACTCTAACTTAATTTCTAATTAACTTTCTAACTTAACAACATTAACATTAAACACTTAAACAATTAAACAAATTATCAACATTGCACTTTATTAAAAACATTCAACTTAAACAATTCTCGATCCGTCAAACGGATTCCAAAAATTCTAAAATTAATTCTATATAATTATTTAATCATATTAAGCATAATTACATAATCAGATCATGAAATCAAATCACGTACACGTATAAACCTTCAACTTGGAAAAATAGCTGAAAAAAAGAAAATTCGTAATACTTGGTAATTAATTTCTGAAAAATTCCACAATACTTAATTTTTATTGTAGAATTCAAATATGCAATTATTTTCTTAATTAAAAAACAAATAATACTTTTATTTTCTTTATTATTTTTCGGCATTTTGGAATTTAATAGGGTTAATTATCCAATTTCATTCTAATCAATTCTAAACATCTTAAATTAAATTATAAACTATATTTATAACTTAATTACTTAATTAAATTGGATAAAAATTATGTTGGGAAAATTAATAGAGTTTTGAAGTGATACCAAAACCCAGCTGACCTCAACCGAGTAGATGTTTGCTCAAACCCAAGCGTTTTTCCAGCTCACCTGTTTGAGCTTATAGAGTTTCTAAGTTCAGGTGGAATCGCTGAAGACAGCAGAAGACCCAGCTGAGTACACAGCAGGGTAAGCCAAGTCGAGTGATAAGTAACGTTATCCAGATTCAAGACGATAAAGTTCTTCCAGACACAGCTGTAGGAAAGACCCAGCTCGTGTGACAACTCAGCTCTACGTCAAGACCCAGTAGAGTTCAAGACTCAGCAGAGTTCAAGACTCAGCTCAGCGTCAATGATCCAGCAGAGTTCAAGACAGCTCAGAGTCACCAGCACAGCAGAGTCGAAGTCAACTTGAGATAAAGTCAGATCTGATCTGGACCATCAGGAACTCGACACCTCAGCACCTAGAAGTCAAACCTAGGATTGCTTTACGAGGAAATCAAGGAAGAAGACAAGTCAATCCTGTCAGAAGTTAGGTAGAGATTCAGAACGGCTCTTTCCAACGGCTAGTTCTAAGCTCTCCCTATAAATAGAAGTCTTCTCCATCATCAGACAATGAGAGGTGTGACGAGAGAATATATTCAAGAGAGATCAACATACTTCATTGAAGGAAGTCTAACCAAAGATCAAGAGATCTCTCAGAAAAGCTTCAAAGATCCAGCAGCCTTCATAGTTATTATTTATTCTCAGGCTGCTGAAGCTCTCTCCCACTAGCATCTAGGCATTTAATCCTTCCCATCTTAAGCCTAGTTTGAACGAGTTCATCATACTCAAAGTTCTTCATTGTAAGAACTCGTTCATAGTTGGAAAACCCCCCAACCCAAACCCAGAAAAGGTTAGGTAAAGGTACGCCTGCTCGAAGCGTGTAATTCGAGTGTTGGTTCTGTAGTACCCGTAAACTACAGGTTAGGCTTCAGCTGTGCCCGTAAACGATAGTTACGTTTCGATACAGTACGCGTAAACTTGTATCCAGCTTGAGGAACTAAGTTGCAACGCTTGCTGACTGCGCGAAAAGTCAGTGGTATCCTTAGTGGATTACCAGAGGTTTCTGGTCGTGGACGTAGGAGTAGTTTCTCCGAACCACGTTAAGTTGCTTTGTTCTTTCATGTTTATTTATGCATCCAGCTAACTATTCATAAGCATTTTTTCAAGCTGCATAATCTGATTAACTGAAAAGAGAAACTAAGCTTTGCAATATATTTGAAGCAACAGACGGACTTTCCAAAATCCCACCACATTCCGCACACGGTTTGTATCGATCAAGTTCGTCTTCCAAATTTGGATCAAACACAGCCAGCTCACTCAAAAGAGTTTTAATTGGAAAAGTTTTTAAACCTTGGTGTATTCACCCCCCCTCTACACCAAGGTATCCGTCTTGGGACCATCAAATTAAAACCCATATATATATATATATATATATATATATATATATATATATTTCGACTTTTTGTAAAAATAGTGCATAAATCATTATTTTTCTCTAATTTAAATTACAACATGCTTAATTATAATTATAGTGATTAATTATAACATCAATTAATCAATTTAAGCTTTAAATTAATTATTTTTAATTTAATTAAATCTGAAAATATTAAAAATATATATAATTGTGCTCCAAAAATTCTAACAAAATTCTCACATACTTAATTAAATACCATGAGCTCAATTCTATCATCAATTTCATCATTCATAAACAAAATAAAAAAGCCCTAAATCTAAGAACCCTAATTTCGAAAATTAAATAAAATTGAAGCAATTATGATTCAATCAACTAATTCAATGCATAATCATACTCATTAACATCATATAAACTCAATTTAATCATCAATTTAAACATTGAACCTCAAAATCAAAAACCCCTAATTTTATTAATTATTTTCGGCTATTTAAAAAAAAATAGAAGTGTTTTGATTCTTTGATTACTTCCAACATGAAACATGCTTAGAATAATTATCTAAGCTCAATTAATCAATCAATTTGATCATCTAACATCTAAATTAAAAAGCCCTAATTTTTCCTTTAAATTCAAAAAATTCAAATTATGATTAGGGTTCAATTTAAACTTAATTTAATGGTAGATTTAACATCTTAAGCATGAATTAAGCAACATATATCAAAATCATAATCATCTAACAATATTTGCCAAAAATTTTGAAATTTTAAAAATAATACAAAGGATGATTTGAGCTTGATCTTTGAGCTATAAACTTAATTAAACATATAACCTACCTTAATTAATGATTTGGAAATGGATTGGATCTTGGATTTAAGCTTAAACTTGAAGCTTTAATGGAGGAATGTGTGTTAAGTGTATGCGTATGTATGCTGGAAATGAAGGCAGCCGAAATGGGGGGTGAAAGGGATGAAGATTACTTATACTACACTCAAATTCTTAATTATCTAATTAATTAATTAATTCATTAATTAATTTAGCCAAAGTCAAAATTAGCATATTCTAGGTATATGCCTTGCTTAAGTTAATTAAACACTAATTAATTAATATGTTAGACACTAAGTCAACAAACTTATGTCATAGCTTAGGTATTAATTAGGGTTAGTTAATTAATTACTAAACATGCTAATCATAACTTCAATCTCTAATTTCTCAATTTAGAAAAATTAATTAAGGCATCTCAAACCCTAATGCAAATTCTCGGAAGAAAATACGGAGAAACGAATCGTTTATGAAATAAATAAGATTATTATTTTTAATAATTAATTACTACTAAAAATAAATTAAGAAAATAAAATTCATAATTTTCTCAATTAAAATCAAGCATAAATGCGCACATTGGTAAACATAAATTCTACTTCATTTCGATTAATCTGAGACGAAACAAAAATAATTAAGTTCTACTTTTTCGGCAAAAATTAGGATTGCCGAAGAAAAATTATTAAAAGGGAATTTTTCTTCTTCTTAATTCTCTTATTAAATTAAAAATATTTTAGGGTTAATTATGCGAGAAAACGGCACTTTACGAATCTTAAGTCGTAAATTCTCTAACTTCTCATCCTTTCTTTGAGCATTTGAAATTCTCATTCTCAAGTCTGGAGTTATTTCCAAAGCTGCAACTAGTTGCTCTGTAGGTTGAGGTGGTATAACCACTTCTATTCTCAACTTTCCAAAACTTTTAATAAGCTTTTTTTCTTGAGTAAGCAGAAATCCTAACTCGGTTCTGCTCTTCCTGCTCAAAGCATCGGCTACTACGTTCGCTCTTCCTGGATGATAGGAAATTTTGCAATCGTAGTCCTTTACTAACTCGAGCCATCTTCTTTGCCTCATATTCAATTCTTTTTGCTCGAAAAAGTATTTGAGGCTCTTATTATCCGAAAAGATCTCACACTTGGATCCATAAAGATGATGTCTCCAGATTTTCAGAGCATGTACAACTGCTACTAGTTCTAAATCATGAGTTGGGTAATTCTCCTCATGAGGTCTAAGTTGTCGTGACGCATAGGCAATAACTCTGCCATCTTGCATCAAAACACAACCTAGTCCTTTCTTTGATGCATCCGTATATACGGTAAAATCCTTGCCTGCTTCTGGCACTGCTAGAACTGGAACAGTGGTTAGCTTTCTCTTAAGCTCTTGGAAACTTTCTTCGCATTCGGGAGACCATTTAAACTTCGATTCTTTCTTGAGAAGTTGGGTCATTGGCCTTGCTATCTTAGAGAATCCTTCAATGAATCTCTGATAGTAACCTGCTAGACCCAAGAAACTACGAATCTCATGGGGTGACTTTGGAGATTTCCATTCTTGAACTGCTTGCACTTTAGAATTGTCTACTTTAATTCCTTCTGAAGAAACAACATGTCCGAGGAAATTTACTTCTTTCAGCCAAAATTCACACTTACTGAATTTGGCATACAACTTTTCTGATCTCAACTTTTCTAAGACAATTCTGATATGTTCTTCATACTCCTGCTCACTTCTTGAATACACAAGAATGTCGTCAATAAAGACTATGACAAATCTATCCAAGAATTCATGAAAAACTCAATTCATGAGATCCATGAATACTGCCGCAGCATTTGTCAATCCAAATGGCATTACTACAAACTCGTAATGGCCGTATCTCATTCGAAAAGCAGTTTTTTGGAATATCTTCTTGATGAATCTTTAACTGATGATAGCCAAATTTTAGATCAATCTTTGAGAATACCCTGTGACGCCTGGGGCAGAAGTACGGAGTGATCGTCGGTGCAGAGGCACGGACAAGGAGCGGCTCCGATAAGACTTTAAAGCAGAGGGGGCAGGAACGAACCGAAACACACCCGAATGAGAGGGATTCTGAGAATATGTCGGAATGGGACAACATATTCGAGGAGAGCTTAAAGGAATTGATTGGGCTACTTATACCATCAAGATGCATCTTCTTTTCTGGGACTCATTATGGAAGAACTCCAAGGTTAAACGTGCTTGGCTTGGAGCAATTCTATGATGGGTGACCTCCTAGGAAGTTTTCTCAGGAATCGTGTGAGTGAGGATAAAGCACGCTAGAAAGGACTCGTGATGGTTTGTGGGGCCAGCCGTCAGTCCGGAAGCCGGATCGTTACAGATGGTATCAGAGCTGAACCTCTCCCAGTACGGTGTGGTTCGGGGACGAACCAAGCGGAAGCTGGTGGGCCTGTGACGCCCGGGACAGAAGTACGAAGTGATTGGCGGTGCAGAGGCACGGACAAGGAGCGGCTCCGATAAGACTTCAAAGCGGAGGGAGCAGGAACGAACCGAAACACACCCGAATGAGAGAGATTCCGAGAATATATCGGAATGGGACGACATATTCGAGAAGAGCTTAAAGGAATTGATTGGGCTACTTATACCATCAAGATACATCTTCTTTTCTGGGGCTCATTGTGGAAGAACTCTAAGGTTAAGCGTGCTTGGCTTGGAGCAATTCGATGATGGGTGACCTCCTGGAAAGTTTTCTCAGGAAGCGTGTGAGTAAGGACAAAGCACGCTAGAAAGGACTCGTGATGGTTTGTGGGGCCAGCCGTCAGTCCGGAAGCCGGATCGTTACATACACTGGCTCCTCTGAGCTGATCAAACAGATCATGCATCCTTGGCAAAGGATACTTGTTCTTCAATGTCAATTTTTTAGCTCTCGATAGTCTATACACATTCTTAGACTACCATCTTTCTTCTTGACAAACAAGATTGGTGCTCCCCACGGGGAAACACTAGGTCGGATAAAACTAAGGTCAAGCAATTCTTGTAACTGGATCTTCAGTTCTTGCAACTCATTTGGGACAATTCTATACGGTGTCTTTGATATTGGAGCTGAACCAGGTTCAAGGTCAATGGTGAACTCCAATTGCTTGTCTGGGGTAATCCTGGCAAAACTTTAGGGAAAACATCTTTGAACTCTCGGACTACAACTACGTCATCAATTTTCTTCTCTTGGCTTTCATCTTTGTTGAGGTAAACAAGATATACTTGTACATCTTTTCTTCTCAACAACCTTCTTGCTTGAATTGCAGAAATAATCGGTATTCCCCTCTTGCTTCTCTCTATTCCGAAAAATAGAGTTGGCTCTTTTCATGGGATATGAAAAGAAATCTGTCTTTGCTTGCACCGAATGGTGGCAAAATTCTCTGTTAACCAATCAATTCCCAAAATTATGTCTATGTCCCACATTCGAATTAGATTTAGGGTTTTGGCTGACATGTTAAGGGAACCAATTTCAAATTCTAGATTAGGGCAAAGATGCATCACTGAGGTAGATTTACCTACAGGGGTCGATACTCTTAAGTTCTGGCTAGCTTGTTCTATTTTCAGGCCAAGAGTATCTACGCATGCATTTGATATAAAAGAATGCGATGCACCAGTATCTAAATGAATTATAACAGGTACACCATTTATCTGATCCATACCTGCTAGATTGCCCTGATCTTTGACACTCACTTTCTGCTCAAGAGCAAAAACTTTATAGTAATGTTGTTGCTCTTGCTGCGGTGGTTGCTGCTATTTCGGCTGCTGCTACTGAGGACGGGGAATTTGACGTTGACGCTGCTGCGTCTGTGGGACTCCTTCAATGGCCTTTAGATGTGGAGGCTGATACTGGTTTGGTTTTCCCCCACTAGTCACTTGCTGCCTATTTGGACACTGATACGAATAATGCCCTGGTTGCCCACACGCATAACATCTATTACTTCCTGCTCTGCAAATTCCCTGGTGCATTTTCCGCACTTAGAGCATGCAGAAATTCCTTGTTGTCTCTGAGATGAACTTCCTTGACTAACAAAAGGAATTTTTGACTTTCCTTGAGTCGATTGCTGCTGACTCTGCCCATGCCATGGTTTCTTTCTAGGTTGATTCCCAGCATTCCATTTTCTTTTTCCCTTTTGAATCTAGCTTTGGTGAGAAAATTGCGGTTTAACAGTCGCTGAGGATTGAATCGGGGGAGGTGCTGGAGCCTGAACTGACTTTTCGGCTGCATAGCGAGCTCCATATCCAAAGCTCGGTTCAATGCTTCAGCATAGGTCATAGTACTCTGACTTGCTAAGACCACTCTTATATCTTGTCTAAGTCCGGTACGAAAAAGCTTGGATATCTTCTCATCTGAATCAACTTTATCAGGGGCAAAACGAGCTAAATCACAAAATTCACGGTCATACTCTGACACCGTCTTCTTTCCTTGCTTGAGGTTTGCAAACTTATTTTCTTTTTGTTTACGATAACTTCTCGGAATATAGTTCTCGAAAAGAGCTTCTTTGAATTGCTTCCACAATTAAGATTCTCAAGCTGCTCGGGAGAATAAGTCTTCTAACGGGCTTCACACCAGTAGTCTGCAGATCCTTTCAGCTGATACGACATACATGCGAGACGCTCGTTGTCATCACATCGAAGAAACCTAAAGATTCTCTCTAAAGCACGAATCCATTCTTCCGCTTTTGATGGATTTCCTCTTCCGTCGAAGGTCGGGGGCTTTTGTCGAAGAAATAGTTCTTCGACTCTCCTCTCTGGTTGAGGAGGTAGGGTAAGTTCTTGCTGATCTTCCTCTTCTTCTACCCTATTTCTTCTTCTACGAGGCATTCTAGTTTTAAGAAAATGTAAAGTTATCAAGGGACTAACTTTATTCTTATCAAACTTTTCATTTAAACACTTTTCATCTTATTCTTTATTGCATAAGCAACTACTTCACAAGCAAATACTTAAATCATAGAATTCAAAAATTCACATCACATCATAACGTAATCACTTGCATAACTTCACGTAGTAATCACATAATAGCAAAATAACTTAACTTCACAACTTCTCCCATTTTGGCAATCAACATCAAAATACTCAGGCGCTTTATAAACTTTTCTTAATCATCTAAGCAATCAGCAAGATAACTTAACTTAACTTATAAACTTTTGACAAAGCAACTTACTTCTTTCATACCTAGCTTATATTCATAAAATTCTCATTCTTCAAACTATAGCTTCATACCTAGCTTATATTCATAAAATTCTCATTCTTCAAATTATCGAGCATGTTATTAATATTGATTTCTTGATAAGCATGTTCATTGTTTGATAACTGGATCGTTATCTATTCCTTGGTTAATCATAAATTGTGTACGTCACGGGACCCACCGGCTTAGTTATCTTAATTCTAAGTCGGGCTGTGACAGTAACGCAATCTTTTTACAAGTCAGAATGCTAAGTTGGCTTCTCTTTTTTTGGTCCGTTTGAGGTAATTGCGCGTATTGGCTCGGTGGCGTATAAATTAACGTTGTCGGATAACTCGAAGATTCACCTGGTGTTTCATGTATCGTTATTGAAAGCCGCAGTGGGATCAGCATTGCCGCCTTCTGCATTGCCTAAGGAGTTGTTAGCAGTTAATCCCCCATTTGTTCCGATTGCCGTGTTGCAGCGTTGCATGGTTTCTCGTGAAGATAACAATGTGGATAAAGTCTTGGTTCAATGGCAAGGGTTAATGTTGGACGAGAGTTCGTGGTTGGATGTGCAGGATATGCATGTCTAATTTCCGGACTTCTGCCTTGAGGCCAAGGCTATTTCACCAATGGGAGTAATTGATAGAGATCCGCCGGGAGTGATTAAGGTTTACTCATGGCACAAGAACAGGACCAAAGATGCGGCAACAACAAATTAATTTATTTGGGGCCTTATGTTTTATGCATGGGCCTTAGTAGGGCGTAGTATTTATACTTGTTTTTCTACGTAATTAGGTTTATCGTTTTTCGATCATTGAACCTTGGCAGCATATGCTGTGGACAGAACTTCCAATTTCTATGGCCTCGTTTGAGAACTTTTTGTTTCTTTCTTTATCATATTCCAGTTCTTAGTTTGTATTCAACGTCTTCACTCTATCATAGATCTTAATTCTTTGAGATGCATCTACTACATAATGTGCATAATCGAGGTACGTAAGATCATCAAGACTGGCTGTGTTTTTGTATTTGGCTCGATTTTCTGTACTGATATTCGTCTGCCTTATTCCTTTGCAGTTGTTTCTGGGGTTAATCTATGAAAGACTAGAGTTGAGTTTGTACCAACTGGTATGTTCTTTTGCTAGAATTTCAATTGTTTTTCTTTATTTTGCTTATTTTTGAAATTACGTTTACATCCTCTAGTAAATTAGAAGTGGTACTCTATTTGAAGGTGAGTTTTTGGCTGAACAAGTTTAGGGATGACATGTAGGGTTCATCAGCTGATGACCCTGCACTACAAGAAATCCGCTCATAGACTACGGGTATTACCCGTAGTGTATGTGATATGAAAACCGTAGAGATTGATGGTGTAGTCTATGCTCCTGGGCATAGACTACGGATTTAAAATCGTAGTCTATAATGTATCAAACACTACAGTTATTACCCGTAGTCTATTCATTTCAAACCGTAGTGGTAGGTTATCCAAGACTACAGTTTTTGATTTTAAACCGTAGTCTTTGGTACACAATAGACTACGGTTTCAACCTGTAGTTAAATCTTGAAGCCACTGTTGTTTGTAGTTTTCTTAGACTACGGTATTTTCAAGAAACCGTAGTCTTAGATGTTTTATAGACTACAATTCTTTTAAATAGCCTGTAGTTATTTTGTTACAAAGACTAATAAATAATCTCATTAAATCATCAAATAATATATTTATTATCATCAAAACTAGTTTTACATATATTATCATCCAAATGTAATTGAGATACATGATAATGTTTAACAAAAAGTTCTATCTATGATAGTATCATTCAACATAAAACAAGTAACTAAATTTGCTAGTTCCAAACCCATATGCATCCATTTTTCACCGACTCCGTCTGTCCATATTAATCGTGAGCAAGCCTCGATTTCTCGATGTTATGGCTAGCCACTTAGTTTCTTCACTCGGATAATTTCTCTCCTTCAATCCAACCATTTATATCTACACAAAACAAAGCAATCAGAAAGAATTCAAATATTATCAATCAATAACGATAAGAACACTACATATAGCACAATAAGATCCAAATAAAAATCTCATCCAAATCTCATAAGGTATACCAAAAAGCACTTACAAACACCTAAGAAAAGCAAACAAAATATTTATAGCAATACAAAAACATAATCCATCA
Organism: Agastache rugosa; assembly: GCA_031470985.1. NCBI lineage: Eukaryota > Viridiplantae > Streptophyta > Magnoliopsida > Lamiales > Lamiaceae > Agastache > Agastache rugosa. The sequence continues at coordinate 25,642,348 of CM062608.1, forward strand.
ATAGAGAATCAAATCTTATTTAGTATCACAAGGCCTAACATATTGATAGTTAAAGCACAAGGCACTGAAAGCATAATTTGCCGCTAAAACTAAACATACAACATCAAGAATTAGAAGTACTGGGAGATGAGTTTGATGAATACTAATAGCATTTCTTAAAAGAACAAAAAAAAAAAGATATTAATAACAATGCAAATCTTCAGCTGCTAGCCTGCTAATATACAACAACAAAGAATGATCTTCAACACTCAACAAGATATCATATCTTTTCCTCCTCATTTCCTCAACACATATATACATTTATATATATAGGGAGTGGATCTGATATATAGGGCGCGGATCAAATAAGAACACTTTCTTATGTGAGAAATAAGAACAAATCTGGACCCTTGATCTTTGTTGATCTACGGTCTAGAATTAACCGTGCATTTAGTTACTGTAATTTATGCATTTAAATGTCAATGCATTAAGTTATTGTAATTTATGCATTAAAATATTTATGCATTTAGTTTCTGCATTTTATGCATCTCCGATGTAATAAAAATGCATTGTTCTTACGTTCATATATAAGATGTGTTCTTACCAGATCCACTCCATATATATATATATATATATATATATATATATCCATACAATTTATGATATTGGATTTCATTACCATGAAACTCATTTTGTAAATGATCAAAAGCTACAAGGGTAATTATCATCAAAAGCTACAACATTAAGATTATAATTAATCTCTATACCCAAGCTAGAAAGTCATATTAAGGAAGTCAAACATAATAAAGGATAATAATTCTTGCAGAATACCATCTGAAAGTATATCAAAACAAGGGTGCTCTACCTCAAGGAGCTTCTGTTCGGGAAGAAGATCCATTTTTTGATAAAGGAAAGAAATACAATGTTGGAAAAATTATAAAGTTTTGAATTAATACCAAAACCCAACTGTTCTCCAACCGAGTAGATGATCGCATCAACCTAAGTAGTATTTTCCAGCTCGCCTGTTTGAGCTCTAGATTTTCTAAGTTTACAGGTTCAGGAAGCGGAAGACAGCAGAAGCTCAAGACAGCAGAAGATCCAGCTGTGTTTACAGCAGGAGTCAACTATCAGCTGAGTTTTCCAGTTGAGCTGAGTTCAAAATAGAGCAGGATCAAGCTGAAGATAAATCGAGCTGAGTTCAAGACACAGCTGGTCCAGCTGTACAGAACAAAGGGAACGAACTCTGAAGACGTCACTTCAAATCAGTTTACCCAATCCAGCTCTAAATTCAAAAACCAGCTCCAAAGGCAGAGATCTCGGTGTCAGAGGAAGTCAATATACCTTGACCAATGAGGGATTGCCAAATCAGCATCATAGACTTCAGAAACTAGGATGTGACACTAATGAAGACAGGTGCAGAAACGCCCAACGGCAGATTTTGAATTTAAGAAGGCTAGGTAAGATTCAAACGGCTCCTCCAACGGCTAGTCTTGAATCTCTACCTATATAAACCCGTCTTCAACCTCAGGATCAGACACGAAAAACTCTCTACAAGCTTTCATTCTCTGAAATTCATCAAGCCTTCAAAAGCTTACAAGCAGTTCTAAATAGTTCAAAGAACATTTTATCTTAAAGTGTTTCTAGTCCAGAAACTGTCTAGTTTTTCGTCTGATTCCTAGGCAGAAATCATTGTATATCTTAAGCCTAGATTTCGAACGAGTTCATCTAACTCTAAGTTCTTCATTGTAAGAACTCGTTCATAGTTGGAACCCTAAACCAAACCCCTCTTTACCCAGAAAGGTTAGGTCAAGGTTACGCTTACTTGAAGCGCGAAATTCAAGGGGTTGTAAGGTTTTTTCAGTACCCGTAAACTGAAAGGTTAGGCTTGACACTGCCCGTAAACTGTTGGAACATAGCTCAGGTTAGAGTTGTGAAGTTGCTTGGTACTTGGAAACCAAGTGTTAGTGAATTACCAGTGAATCTGGTCGTGGACGTAGGAGGTGTTACTCCGAACCACATAAAATCTCGTGTTATTTACTTTCTCGTTATTTTCAGATATTGTACTAATTCCATTTGCATATTGCATCTTTATCAAATCTGCATACTCAGCTGCTCTCCAAAGACAGCTGTGTTTTGTTTATAAACTTGCACAACTTGACTAAGTCGAAAACGTAAAGAATATTTTCAAGCTGAGTTTTTCTAAGCAAACGAGCTAAGTTTTAAAACCACCACTTTCCGCACCGCCAGCTGAGTTATTAGCCCAGCTGACCTTCCTCAGCTGGATTCATAACTGAGCTCACAAACTCTGTTTTAAACTTGAAAAAGTGTTTAAATATCTATCTTTGGTGTATTCACCCCCCTCTACACCAAAGACCCAGCTCAGGGACCATCACACAATCTAAGTACGCCTTTAAGGGGTGTCTCCAAAATCTCCAAAAAAAGAATAATAATAAATAAATTATTATACTGCAAATGTAACTAATTCAAAAGCCATAACTTGAAAACAACTCCAGCAACAGTACAAGTTTATTGGCATAACTAATATCAAGCTAATAAGAACCTAAAACTACCCCACATGGATAAAAGAAAAGGAAAACACCTAATGAACCTGTTGATGATGGCCCAATATCACTTGATAAGTTATGGAAAACATCTCATTCTCTGCAATGTACATGGAGAATTTCTCATCTAGGATTAAAGATTATTAACATTCTTGAAAAGATAAGTGAAATTAAATCCAAATCTTTACCTGTTTTTCAATCTCCACGGCTGATACCGAAAGCCTCCTTTTCAATACCAACCTATCGTCTTCACAACTTTCCATCTCAGTATCTAAGCCAAATAAAGAAGGGTTAATCGCAAAAGATATACAAAAATTTGGGAAAATGGAAATTGGGGAGGTAATTTTGTCAGGTGGAAAAATAAGTAAGCCCTTTTAATGAAGTGTTCTCTAGCTATTGATGAATTACTATGCTAAGAAATAGAATCTGAAAAAAGAAGTCTTGTCCATCAATAAAATACCATTCATTTCAATACAATTAAAGTGACCAAAAAGTTTACGTAAGCCACTAAAATGATACTTACAATTAAGCTTTATCTCCGTCATTAAATGAAAAGTTATAAGTGAACTGAATCAATCAAGATTTGATTGATTCCAATCGCAAATAAATAATCAAACGACTCAAAATTTTAACTGAAGTGGCTACTAGTTGGAGCGAACAGTCCTTGAAATGGTTAGGCATTAGAATTTAGCAAATATACACGGATAGAAATGATAGAGAATAAGAAATTACCAACAAATGGGAAAAGTGTATTCTGCTTGTTATATATGTGATGTGTCGCATGAAGATACTTATAGAGAGGCTTTATGTCATGCAACTCTCTATCCATCCAGTATATCCCAAATTCCACGATTATATGATAGACAGCCACATAGCAGAAGTATTCATCCCAGCCAATGTCGTTTATCCTTGGAAAGCATTTAGTCCATCCATGTTCGATCATGTATTCGGAAATTGTTGGAAGAGTGCAATACCATGGCACAGCTTTCATGGCAACTTTTATCTGCAAAAGTGATGAGACCGGGCCTAGCACTGAAGACTTAAACCCGGAATTCAGTGCTATATTCAGAAGAAGTTGGAAGACGATGGAGCTGAAACCCGACAGTACAAGTTGGTGAATTTCATGAGCATCGAGGAGGATACCTAGCCACGACCATGTTTGGGACGTGTGCTATTTAATTATTTATCCATTAGTATAGTTTGTTTTATTTAAATTTAATTAGAGCCCAATTACTATAATTTGTGTTAGTCGTATTGGGCCAATGGATTTATTTATTTTTATTCTAGTTTAGCCTAGTTCGAAAATTATCAAGCCCAAGGCCTTGTAATTTTCAAACCCTAGTCTAGTATTTATATTATTTTCGATATTACTATTGGACAGACGAGTTTTGAATCAAAAATATTATTTTCGACTTTGTCTCACGTGTTCTTCAAGTACACAAACCCTAGTTCTTGGTAGGATTCGAATTGGCACCTTTGAATTTGAAAACTATAGTTCGTTCGTGATCTCGTGTGTGTCTCGGGTTAACTACGCCGCCGGAGAATTGCTTCCGTGATACGTGTTTCAATCGTTCGTCGATTTGGGGTCCGTATTGAGGTAAATCTCCAATCTGTTCGTTTCTTTGTTCTATGTTTTTCGCCCAGCCATCCACGCCTTCTTATGACCCTCATAATTTGACCATAATCATCCCTTCCTTCGCCCAAGTCCAGATTCCATGAAATTCGAATCCATTGCGTTGCTAAAACCCTAAATCGGACCGAAATTGAGCACCGAGCGTTTTTGAGTGCTACTCGTGCGTTGTTTCTGAATTTTTGATATCTTGTTCCTGTTTTCAATTTATAATCTGTGTTAAAATTTCAGCTCAATCGGAGTTGAATTGCTATAGATTCCAGTCGAGTATTTGTCGGGGTTCTAGGGGTCGATTTTAGGTTTAATTGAGTTTATATTTCGTTTCTCGTGTCGTTGCTATATTGTTCGTCATTGTTGGTCATTTAATTTGGATTGTAATCATATTTGCTGACGTTGTTCGAGTCTTGAAGCTTCCGCCTATTTGATACGTTTCATCGTCCTGTTGATTGGCCGTATCATAAATTTGGTATCAGAGCCACGTCAGCTTGCTGGTCATGGTTCAATCCAAATTGTGGTGTGATATACTAGGGGCAAAATGGATCGATCAGATTATATAAAAAAGAAAGCGAAAAAAAGGATCGAGCCCTAGTTTTGGATCACCGATTGTTTCTTGAAAGTAATCTTGAATTTCTTGTTCTGATCTTATTGATTTTTGATCGGCCGTTGTTCGAAATTTTGTGTGAAATTGTGTTGGGTAGACTAGAGTCGTCGATTGCTTTCCGTGGTGTGTCGTGTTGGTCGTCCTTCGTCGATTAGCGATTGGGGACTTCGAACAGCAGCTTGTTTTCGAATTCTGGGAGTCATTATTTTCAGTTTTTGGGATTTTAGTATTGGTGTGTCCTAGATTAATTTGGAAGTAAAAAACTGTTTCCTAGTCGAACTCAAAGATTGTTTCCTTGCTCGTTTTGGTTGCGATTTTGGTTTTCTCTTTTTTCTCTACCTATTCCCTTACCAACCGAAATATCCCTCCAGCCCTGTTACCAACCGAAATCCACCCTATTCTGCTTTAAATCCCTCGTTTACGGCAGAATTTCGATTTGACGTAGAATTTGCTCTAGAACTCCGAATTTTCTCCATAATACCATTCCGGAAGCGGAACGACGCTCTGAGCAAGACTGACTGTTTTACTGTGACATATAGGCATTTTTGGCCAAATTCGGTCATCTTTTGGCCAATTTTTGATTTTTTTTCATTTTTTTGTTTGAGCAGCCCGTGTTTTGTGTTTCTTGAGTCGATTTATTGTGAAATATTGTTCTTGGAAGTGATTTGAGATATTGGTTGTTTTTGACCCGTGATTCACCGAGAATCAAGTTCGAGCTACTGACTACGATCGAAGGGGTTCAATGTTGGATTTTTTCAAGTTCGAAAAATTTGGTGAGATTGTTCTAACTTGCATTTTTTAATTCCTGAGTGATATACATGAGTGGAAAAATACTGAGGGAACAAACGAGAGAATTGTGAGGTTACTTTTCTTTCTTTACGTTTGTTCATTGTGTAGGTTTAATGGATCCGGAAAAGACACCATAGACTTCAGGCACCCAGCCAGATTGGGACGCCAAGTACCACTTTGATGCTTTGAGTGGTCGTGTACAGGGTCAGTTCAGAGAAGTACAGAACACAATGGCACAATTGTTGGCCAAATATACAGTTACAGTTCAGACACCGCCACAGGCTAATAATCCACAGCCAGTACCTGCTAATCAAGAAGATGAGTTCGAACTGCATGAAGAAGTATCTGAGTCAGAATACTTTGAGGATGAACGAGTTAAGGATAATACAGCTCAGTTTTTTCCGCTTCATAGAGACAGAAACGGCTTTGCAGCTCGAGGTAGAGGCCGGGGTCGTGGTGATCAATTCCAACCACGTTTCCAGGCAGCTCGCAGGAACGTCTATCCGGAACAGAACATATATGGTAATGCAGATGGTCTACTCAGCAACATCAAGACCACCATTCTAGAGTTTGAAGGCAAGCATGATCCAGATGCCTATTTAGACTGGGAGCGCAAAGTAGATAAGATATTTGAGTGCTATGACTTCCCAGAGGTGAAGAAGGTCCAGTTAGCTTCTTCGGAGTTTACTGGTTACGCAGCTACATGGTGGGAGTTCTCAGAGACATCCTCCTATTGACACTTGGCAGGAGATGAAGGATGTTATGAGAGGGCGTTTCATTCCTGTGCACTATGAACGGGAATTGGAACGCAAGCTCAGTCAGATTCGTCAGGGTTCAAGATAGATAGAAGAGTACCACAAGGATCTGGAGACAGTGTTGAACCGAGTTGGTAAAGAAGAGACCTTGTATGCCACCATCAACCGGTATATCGAGGGCATGAACCCGGATATTGCTTGTGAGGTCGAGCTGAGAGACTTTAACAGTATTGAGGCGATGGTTCATTACGCATCCATTGTAGAGCAGTAGCTTAGAGATGGACGCCGACGGCCCGCTCAATCTACTCCTGTGAAGTCTCCATGGGTTAGGGGCGAGACATCTACGCCTAAGACACCTCCCACACGCCCTCCAACATAGTCCACGCCGTCAGCACGCCGTTTTGAGCAGCCCAGCCGCAGGAATGATTTCAGTGCATCTGCACCGAACAGAAGCTCACAGAATAGGCCAGCGCAGTTTAGTCAGCCTCAGAATACTACATTAGGCAGAGCGCGTGACGTTCAGTGTCACAAGTGCCATGGTTGGGGACATTTTCAGGCCCAGTGCCCTAATTGTCGTGTTATGTTCGTTACAGCGGATAATGAAGTGGAATCAGCCAGTGAAGAAGAGATAGAAGATACTGCAGACACAGAGACTGAAAATCAGCCGAGGGTTAGCATACCAATGGTTGAACTTGAGGAGGAGACAACCCCTCCTGCTCATGGTTGTCTAGTGTCCATCCGGACTTTGAGCATGCTGAGAGAAAAAGATCTGACAGATCAACGGGAAAACATCTTTTACACTCGTTGCGTTATTCAAGACAAGACATGCTCCGTGATAATTGACAGTGGCAGCGTGGTGAATGCCATTAGTCAGTATGCAGTCGACAAGCTCGCACTCGTACCGCAGAAGCATCCAAAGCCATACAAACTACAGTGGCTTACAGACAGAGGCGAGATCAGAGTCGTGTGTCAGGTAAACGTTCAATTTACTATTGGTAGATTTACTGACACCGTTCTTTGTGATGTTATTCCTATGGAGACAGCGCACATCTTGTTAGGTCGTCCATGGCAGTTTGATAGAAAGACAATTCATGATGGGTACGCGAACACTTACATGATCCCAAGAGAAGGAAAGACGACCATTTTGAAGCTGTTGTCGCCTAAGGAAGTGTTAGAAGATCAGTTGAGAATGCAGGAGAAGTTTAAGGAGGAACGGGAGAGAAAGGCCAAAGTTGAGACCGTCAGCCCTAAGCATGATATGGCCGAACACTCCAAGGCCAAGTCCACGCCTCCAGTGCCCAAGAATTCAAAGAGAGCAGCTCCTGCATTGAGTCTACAGAGTTCCAGTGCCAACAGTGGGGATCCAGTGCACCGAAATCTGTTCATTAGTGCAAAGAGAGTACGAAAAGCCATCAAAGCTGGTAAGCCTATCGTTCAGGTTACTTTTAAGGCTTATGATACTTCTGACCCTATTATTCCTACTTTTTTGCAGTCTTTGATGGAGGAGTTCAAGGATGTGTTCCCGGACGAGATTCCCAGTGGTCTACCGCCAATTCAAGGAATTGAGCACCAGATCGACTTCATCCCGGGTGCAGTCCTTCCTAACCGGCCAGCTTACCGGACCAGCCCTGATGAGACAAAGGAGATAGATCGTCAAGTCATGGAGTTGCTGGAAAAGAAGCAGATTCGAGAGAGTCTGTCGCCGTGTGCCGTTCCAGTCATCCTAGTTCCAAAGAAGTCGAACGAGTGGCGCATGTGCATGGACTGCCGAGCCATCAATAAAATCACGGTAAAGTATCGTTTTCCCATTCTTAGGCTTGATGATATGCTAGATGAGTTGTCTGGAGCGTCTGTCTTTTCTAAAATTGATTTGCGTTCTGGATATTTTCAAGTTCGAATGAGTGAATGTGATGAGTGGAAAACCGCATTTAAGACTAAGCATGGATTATATGAGTGGCTTGTGATGCCCTTTGGTTTAACTAATGCGCCTAGTACTTTTATGAATTTGATGAATCATGTTTTACGTGATGTGATTGGAAAATTCATCGTAGTTTACTTTGATGATATCCTCATTTATAGAACTTCCGTTGATGAGCATGTTAGACATCTTAGGCATGTTTTTGAATTGTTGCGTGATGCTAAACTGTATGCTAATTTGCCTAAGTGCACCTTTTGTATGAATGAGGTTGTTTTTCTTGGAATTGTTGTGAGCAGTCGTGGTGTTGAGGTAGATAGGGCTAAGGTGAAAGCCATTGAGGAATGGCCCACGCCTAAGTCATGTTCTGATGTGTGGTCCTTTCATGGTTTGGCTGGATTTTATCGTCGTTTGTGCGTGATTTTTCAAGTATAGCTGCACCATTGACTGAATTGAGTAAAAATGACCGAAAGTTTGAATGGGGTAAAGCCCAAGAGCATGCATTTAATTTGTTGAAGTCAAAATTATGTAATGCTCCTGTTTTGGTTTTACCTGACTTTGCTAAGACATTCGAGATCGAGTGTGATGCCTCTGTTATAGGCATTGGTGTTATTTTGATGCAGGACATGAAGCCGGTCACCTACTTCAGTAAGAAACTGAACGACGCAGCTCTTAGGTACTCCACGTACGATAAGGAGCTGTACGCGTTGAAGAGGTCTTTGGAGGCTTGGCAGCACTACCTGCGTCCAAAGGAGTTCGTGATACACACTAATCACGAGTCATTAAAGCACTTGAAAGGACAGCAAAATCTGAATTCCCGTCATGCCAGATGGGTCGAATTTATTAAGTCTTTTCCTTATGTGATTAAGTACAAGAAAGGAGAAGAGAATGTGGTCACCGATGCCCTATCCCGCAGGTACACTTTATTGTCGGTTATGCATGCCCGATGTTTAGGTTTCGAGAACATTAAGTCATTCTATGCTGCAGATACGTTCTTTGGTCCTATTTTTACGTCTTGCATGGCTAAGTCTAGGGCTGTTGATTCATATCACATAGCTGATGGTTTTTTGTTCAAGGAGTCGAAGTTGTGTGTCTCTAATTGTTCTATGCATGAGTTGTTGGTTGTTGAGTCGCATGCAGGAGGTTTGATGGGTCATTTTGGTGTTGCCAAAACGTTGAGTCTGTTGCATGAGCATTTTTTCTGGCCACGCATGAAAAGGGATGTTGAGAGGGTATGTTCCCGTTGTATTACTTGTAGGAAAGCCAAGTCTTCTTCGAGTCCTTTTGGATTATATATGCCTTTGCCGGCGCCGACGACCCCTTGGGCCGATATATCCATGGACTTCATTCTTGGCTTGCCTAGATCTAAAACTGGGAAGGATTCCATTTTTGTGGTAGTTGATAGATTTTCCAAAATGTCTCATTTCATTGCATGTAAGAAGACTGATGATGTTGTGCATATTGCTAACTTGTTCTTTCGTGAAGTCATCCGTTTGCATGGTATTCCTAGGAAGATTGTTTCTGATAGGGATTCCAAATTTTTGGGACATTTCTGTTTAGTCTTATGGGGTAAGTTAGGTACCAAGCTTTTATTTTCTACTGCATGTCATCCTCAGACTGATGGGCAGACTGAAGTAATGAATAGGACGTTAGGTACTTTGCTTCGTGCGTTAGTTTGGAATAATCTTAAGTCGTGGCAAGATTGTTTACCTTTTGTTGAATTTGTGTATAATCGTGTTGTGTATTCTTCCACACATATGTCGCATTTTGAGGTAGTCTATGGTTTTAATCCGTTGACTCCAACAGATCTTATTCCTTTGCCTACTGACAATCTCTCGAGGTTGCAAGGTTCTCGTAGGGCTGAACAGGTTCGAGAGATGCACACCAAGGTGAAGGCAAGGATAGAGCTACAAGGGGTGCGTAATGCCGCTAAGGCGAATACGCATCGCAAGCAAGTGTTGTTCAAACCTGGAGATAAGGTTTGGATCCACTTCAGCCCGGGACGCTTCCCGAACTTGAGGCAATCAAAGTTGATGCCTCTTGGAGATGGACCGTTCACCGTGATCGCCCGTGTTAATGACAATGCATACCGTATTGATCTTCTAGGTGAGTATAAGTGTTCTCCGACTTTTAACGTTTCTGACTTATCTCCTTTTCCTGTAGATGATTTCGATGCCGAGGAGGAACCGAATTCGAGGACGAATTCCTTTCAGCAGGGGGGAATGATGAGACCGGGCCTAGCACTGAAGACTTAAACCCGGAATTGCAGCTTAGAGGTCCAGTGAGGAGATTAAGAGCCAAGAAGCTGCAAGGATATTTTCAGTGCTATATTCAGAAGAAGTTGGAAGACGATAGAGCTGAAACCCGACAGTACAAGTTGGTGAATTTCATGAGCATCGAGGAGGATACCTAGCCACGACCATGTTTGGGACGTGTGCTATTTAATTATTTATCCATTAGTATAGTTTGTTTTATTTAAATTTAATTAGAGCCCAATTACTACAATTTGTGTTAGTCATATTGGGCAAATGGATTTATTTATTTTTATTCTAGTTTAGCATAGTTCGAAAATTATCAAGCCCAAGGCCTTGTAATTTTCGAACCCTAGTCTAGTATTTATGTTATTTTCGACATTACTGTTGGACAGACGAGTTTTGAATCAAAAAAGTTATTTTCGACTTTGTCTCACGTGTTCTTCAAGTACACAAACCCTAGTTCTTGGTAGGATTCGAATTGGCACCTTTGAATCTGAAAACTATAGTTCGTTCGTGATCTCGTGTGGGTCTCGGGTTAACTACGCTACCGGAGAATTGCTTCCGTGATACGTGTTTCAATCGTTCGTCGATTCAGGGTCCGTATTGAGGTAAATCTCCAATCTGTTCGTTTCTTTGTTCTGTGTTTTTTGCCCAGCCATCCACGCCTTCTTATCACCCTCATAATTTGACCTTAATCATCCCTTCCTTCGCCCAAGTCCAGATTCCATCAAATTCGAATCCATTGCTTTGCTAAAACCTTAAATCGGACCGAAATTGAGCACCGAGCGTTTTTGAGTTATACTCGTGTGTTTTTGCTGAATTTTGGATATGTTGTTTCTGTTTTTCATTTATAATTTGTGTTAAAATTTCAGCTCAATCGGAGTTGAATTGCTATAGATTCCAGTCGAGTCTTCGTCGGGGTTCTAGGCGTCGATTTTAGGTTTAATTGAGTTTATATTTCGTTTCTCGTGTCGTTGCTGTATTGTTCGTCATTGTTGGTCATTTAATTTGGATTTTAATCATATTTGGTGACGTTGTTCGAATCTTGAAGCATCCGCCTATTTGATACGTTTCGTCGTCGTGTTGATTGGCCGTATCAAAAAGCATGGCTTTTCTTGTAGGAATGGCATCTGAAATCAAGCAGAGCATCAATTAACATATTCTGCTAAACTAGTTGACAGATTATAAGCTTCATTCACTTTAAGTCAGTCAAGGAGAAACATCATACACAGATTTAGACAACACAAATCTAGCCTCTACCTGCATCAGATTGCAAACGCAAAATTATAGTTTAAATAATCAACAAATCGAGTAAAAGCTCCTCATCATGGAAGGCAAGTGAAAATATCAGCAGAGACAAAAAGGGGCAGAATATGTATAAAAATAAGACTTGTTTGAAATCAATGAAATAAGGAGAGAGAGAGAGAGAGAGAGAGAGAGAGAGACACACACACACACACACACCTGACTGGCGCGTCGAAGGCGACGCGGCGGGTCGGTGGTTGCGGCGGTATAGTTCCAGGAAGCCACCGCGGCGTCGAGATGCAGCAGTTACGACAATTAAACCTCCTACAAATTGTTTAGTAAAATTTTTTATACAAACACAAGCTAAATAATTTCCTGACTTTATTTTCACTAGCTCTTCACAGTTTATTTATCTAGGGGTTTTCCTAGTTTCTTATCCATTTATTTTACGCAACGTAAGAGACGAATTGAGGGAAAAAACATACCTTCCACAAGAACTTCCTCAAAATTGGAGAAATCGTGATTTTGCTTAGCGAATTTGGACAATGGACTGATTCTCATGAAGCTTCGGCGTCTGAATGCTGTGATTTCTGCAGCAATTTGAGAGATTTACGACTGAGGCTAGCTTTCGAGAATTTGGGAAATTTGTAGCTGAATGGAATTTCAAAAATTTAGGGATTCAGGTGAAAAAGTGGGGACGCCGTGCGTTGTGGTGAAGATGACATAGCAGAGGGCAGCGGAGGCACGTCGCCGGAATCTTGGTCGGAGAGTGATAGTTGAAAGTGAAGGTGAGAGTTGCGAGCACTGGAGCGAGAGAGGGACATCGGGAAGAAGGTTGAGATTTTAGGTTTTGTTTTGTTTTATGTTTTTTATGTGATGTTTCGAAACCCGTTAGCATTTTTTTTTCTTTTACTACGGTTTTATCAACACTGTAGAGAAAACCGTAGTCTTGTGCTACCTCTACACACGCACACTACTGTTAGACAAACTGTAGACAAAGTTTCACGAACATAGACTACGGAATAGACTACAAACGTAGTCTTTGGACAGAAAAAGACGCTCATAGACTACGGTTATTTAACGACCGTAGTATTTGATAATCATACACTACAGTGTAGACTACGGTTTTTACACAACCGTAGTTTCTTGGAAAAAAAATACGGTCATAGACTACAGTTAGTCGTAAAACCCGTAGTCTATGAAAAAACACTACGGTTTTTTCAAAAAACCGCAGTCTTTGCAACGTAGTCTATGTCTCAATTTCTTGTAGTGCTGATTTGTTTGATTATGATGTCTCCTACCGTCTGATGGTCCCGAGACGGATGACTTGGTATAAAGGGGGGGCGGAGTGAATACACCAAGTCTAAAAAAAATTTCCAAGTTAAAGCTCTTTTGAGTGAGCTGGCTGAGTCAACCAAGCTGGAAGGTAGCTTGATCAACGCAGCTGGTTGTGTGCGGAATGTGGTGGATTTTGGAAAGTCCATCTGTTACTTCAAATATATTGCAAAGCTATGTCTCTCTTTTCGATTAGTTAGTTTATGCAACTTGAAAGATATGTTTATAAAGAGTTAGCTGAATGCATAAATAAAATGGTAAGGAACAAAGTAGTCATCTATCTTTTTCGGTACTCTCTCACTTAATCTTGATGGAGAAGACTCATATATATAGGGAAATATTAGAACTAGCCGTTGGAAAGAGCCGTTCTAAATCTCTACCTAACTTCTGACATTGAGGTCATGTCTTATTCCGTGATTTTCTCGTGTTGCAGGCCTAGGTTTGACTTCTAGGTGCTGAGGTGTCGAGTTCCTGTTGGTCTAGGTCAGACGAATCTTCAAGTTGTCTTCGACTCAGCTATACTGTTGACTCTGAGTTGTGTTACGAACTCTGCTGGGTCGTGACAATGAGCTGTGCCTTGGGCTCTGCTGGGTCTTGACTCTGAGCTGAGTTGACGAGCTAGGTCTTTCATGCAGCTGTGTCTTGAACTTGATCGTCTTTTCTTTCAATATTGTTGCATTGAGTACTCGACTTAATTTGCCCTGCAGTGTATTCAGCTTGGTCAGCTGAGTCTTTCTTCTGCTGTGACAGCTCTGCTATGTTGTCTTTGTTCAGCTGTGCATCAAGCTCAGTTGTGCTCTGCTCTTCACTCCAGCTGTGTACCTGTAACCATAGAAAATCTATAAGCTCTAAATAGGTGAGCTGGATAAACTTGGTTAGTGTCACGCCCACATTTTCTAAGAAAGGCACGAATGTCGAGATGTGACTGGGATGGGGTTAAAGAAACGGAAAATAAGAGGGGTAAAGAGAATTTATGAACTTTGGTACATAATTATAACTTAATAATCGGTGCTTTAGATAGCATTAAGAAGTCATTACAAAAGGTCGTAAATTCTCCGAATAATTTATGGCAAATTAACTACAACCTCCGTCCCATGATATGTGGCCACATTCTTTTCGGCACGGGTATTAAGGAGAAGGATGTTTAAAGGGTAAAAAGATAGAAAGTAATGGAGCCCACAACTTTTTATGAGAGAGGCATATTTCCTTATAAGGAAAGTGGCCACTTATCCCGGAACAATCCAAAAAGGAAATGTGGCCACTTATTGCGGGACGGAGGGAGTAATATGGAATTTCCATTATTTTAAATAAAGCGGAAGCATATAACATTTGTTTATCAAAAAAGGTGTTCAAGTGCATAAAACTAATCATCAAAAGATGAGGAGAATCTATATTGACAGCAACCAAACTCTTCAGCACCAGCACCTCACAACGACCGCTCATTCTGCAAAATAATTGAAAACATTTTGCAGGGCTGAGTACTAATGTACCCCGTGGGCTTAGCCAGTTTAAATCATATTTTAGAAAAGAATTTTCATGCTTCAAGTATAACATAGAGAGTTTTTAAAGGGGCAATCTATGTATACTAAATTATTTTACGAGCTCATCACCATAGTTCTCATCTATTGGCGCTTATTATACTATGAACATGTCGGAGCAGCCCACAGAGGTCCATTCCGAATATTCTGAAAATGAGGAATTGAATCACCCAAGTCCGTTCAAATATGGAGAGTAAACTCAATCCAAGTCCGGTACATAAGATTATTGGGTCCAGCCCACATAATCCGCAAGTTGTGCACTCTAGCCCTGACTAGCATGAAGGCTAGTCTCAGGATCCGATCGTTCTCATCTCATAAGCACATTTCAATGGAGAGTTTAACTAAAAACATTTAAGCATGAAATTCAACAGTAGAGCTTAATTACTCAAAAATATTTGTACTAAAAATAGAGTAAAGCCCACCTGTAGTCAACAGTTAGTATTGAAAGTACTGCTTCGAGAAAGTCACAAGTCTATGGGTTCTCAACTGGAGGGCCTACATAAGTAATACTTATTTAAGTAGAAGTCCCTAACATTAATATATTTATAAGTATTCTGATTTACTACGCCCGATTTTTCTTAAAAACTTAATTAGAGCACTAATATACCCTTACTTAGACTTTTAAAAGTATGCATGAATAATACTCAATCAAGAATTAACCTCATATATACCTAAATTTCATAATATTTACTATACTTAACTACTTTTTAATAATTTCAAAAAAAAATCTTTAAATAATTTATAAAAATCTCTAACAATTATTGAACCTTAATTATACCATATATATTCTTTCATAATATTAACTTAAGCATTTAAAAATCAACATTTATTCACGTTTTATTATTCACAATCTTTGTTTAATTATTCTAAATTCATTATAAAATATGAAAACTTATTTAAAAATTACCAATATTTTTCTCACGCATTATATACATATCTCATAAGTATTTCTTTAATAATAATAATATTTCGAGTCATGAAGAAATCAAATCATTATAAACTTTGTAATCTTGAGTGGCTTTGGCTCAATAAATCATAAAATATTCAATATATAATCAAGTACCCTAAAATTTATAATGTAATATCAAGACTCATTCACTTTCCGATAAATTTTCGTTTCAATCCGAATTCATTTTTAGTGACATATAAAGTGACAGTTTTGTTTCAGCACAGTGCAATTTTAGAAGAAAAATTATAATAAAAAAATACACGTTGAAAAATTATGAAATTTCATATGTGAGCTCCTAATATCAGTATCTACAACATATTAAAATTTCGTGCAAAACGGATCGTTGTAAGTAAATCCGATTTCAAGGTCAGTAGCATTTTTATGGTTAACATTTATTCTATGCATTAAACATAACTCTTGCTTGAAAACATAACTCAACACACACTAATCTTCAAATAGAAATACCTTTAAACTTGTGAGAATGAAAAGATGAATGCAAGAAGTCCTAGGGGCAATCCACTTCCTTCAATTTCTTCTTAGAACACTTATATTTAGAGTAGAACAAGAGTGTAAAGGAGAGAGAAGTGGTTTAAAGTGAAGAAATTTCTACATTCACTTCACTAAAACTTTTAAACTTTGCATGAGATGGAACAGAGGGATTTGTGGCTGTAATTGGTGTTCTTCTTCAGCTCACTAAGGAGCTCTATTTATAGAAGAAAAGAAGTGAGGGTGCGTAGGTCATAGCTTGGAGGAAGATTGAAGTAGATTTCTTCATCATTGCATAAGGATAATAAAATCTCATGATAATGGGGATATTGTTAGATTCTAAATTTTATGCAGGAGATAGCTTAAGGAAATGAGAAGGCACAATTGCCATGCAGTGGTGTGGTGAAAAGAGTAGAATTGGTGATGTGGAAGAAATTTCACCATATAGTAATTTGTATTTATAAAAATAAATGGTAGGCTTCTAGAATAAAAATCTAACTTATAATTTTAAATAGTAAACCTCTTAAGTTAGCATGCATGGACGTCCATTACTTATCATCATGAGGAAAATATTTTTCTTCATATCCTAGGGACCATTGACGACAATGAGGTGAGGGAAAAACATTGGTCAAAGATTTGAGGAAGATTCATACAATTTCTTTCATTTAATCCATGGATTCATGGGATGTTGTAGGCTTCTAAGAGTACAAATATAATCTTAATTTATTTTTATTTATTTATTTATTTTAAAACACTATCATGATGTATGAAAAATCTATCTTTGTATGCTCATAAGATATGTTTGTAGTGTTCGTTAGATATAGTAGATGTCATACCTATATGTATATACATGTCCATGTTTTCTTTTCCTATTCTTGAAGATGGACAAATAGTTAATGCACCAATTCAAGCAATATATATATATATATATATATATATATATATATATATATTGTTGGTCCCAAGACGGATACCTTGGTGTAGAGGGGGGTGAATACACCAAGGTTTAAAAACTTTTACAATTAAAAACTCTTTTGAGAGAGCCTGCTGTGTTCGATCCAGCTGGATGACAGCTTGATTGACACAGCTGGCTGTGTGAGTGTGTGCGGAAGTTGGTGGGTTTGGAAAGTCCGTCTGTTGCTTCAAATTATATTGCAAAGCTTTGTTTCTCTTTTCAGTTAGTCAGTTTATGCAGCTTGAAATAATGCTCATGAGAGAAGTTAGCAGAATGCATAAAACAAAGCAGTAAAGAACAAAGCAATTTTAACGTGGTTCGGAGTAACACCTCCTACGTGCACGACCAGATTCACTGATAATTCACTACCACTTGGTTTCCAAGTACCAAGCAACTTCACAACTCTAACCTGAGTTGTGTTCCAACAGTTTACGGGCACTGTCAAGCCTACATCTTTCAGTTTGCGGGTATTGAAAAACCTGACTTACAGTTTCCGGGGACTGTAAAACCTGACCACTTGAATTACACGCTTCGAGCAGGCGTACCTTGACCTAACCTTTCTGGGTTTGGGTTTGGGTATGAGTTTTCCAACTATGAACGAGTTCTTAAAATGAAGAACAAAGAGTATGATGAACTCGTTCAAACTAGGCTTAAGATATTTCTATTCTAATCTATTCTGCCTATAACTGAATATGTGAACAACTAAGAACATAGCTGACTGGCTGGGTGTTCTTGAAGATTTGGCTTTGAAGATCGTTGTTCATTTTTCTGTTTGCTCTTTTATTTCTTCAGTCGTCTCGCCAGCCTCACCAGCCTTGTTTCTTCAATGGTGAGGAGATATATATATGTGGAGATTCAAACTAGCCGTTGGAAGAGAGCCGTTTGAATCTTACCTACTCTCATTGACTTCTGGCCTTTTTGCCTACGAAGTAGGTCTGCATCTGCAGAAGCTATTTCTTCTCTGATTTGACAGCAACGGACAAGATCTTCTGACATCAGGATCTTATCTTGGAGAAGGTCTTCGTCTTCGAGCTGCTAAGCGTCTCTGCTGTGTCTTCAGCGTCTTGGACTCTGCTGTGTCTCGACTCTAAGCTGTGTCTTAGACCTGTGCTGTATCATTAACCTGAGCTTTGTCTTCAATCTGAGCTGTGTCATTAACCTGAGTTGTCTTAGACCTGAGCTGTGTCATCGACACTAAGCTGGGTCTTTTACACTGAGCTGGATCTTTGACACTGAGCTGGGTTTCCGTCACTGAGCTGGGTCTTGATACTGCTTGGGTCTTTGACTCTGCTTGGTCTGCTCTGCTGAATTCCTCAGCTGTGTCAGCTTAGCTGTGTCTTCTGCTATGTCTTCTGCTGTCTTCAGCGACTCTACCTGTAAACTTAGAAACTCTATAAGCTCAAACAGGTGAGCTGAAAAATGCTTAGGCTTGTGCAATCATCTACTCGGTTGGGGTCAGCTGGGTTTTGGTATCAAATCAAAACTCTATTAATTTTCCCAACAATTTCCCCCTTTTTGATGATGCCAAAACCTAACTGAGAAAAACAATTTACTTCCTCCTTAACAGGAAACGGGGTTTCAAAAAGAAATAAACATTCATAGCAGATTATCATTTTCAGAGCCTGGACAAAGAGAGATTGTCTTCAGGTTGATTTTGAGATAACGAATTTTTCATTAATACGAAATTTTACAACTTTAAAAATTACAAAAGTTCAAAAGAAAAAAGAATTCCCAGTTGGCTGGGTCTTCAGCTGTGCTTCTGCTGCTGATTCTTCTGTCTGTCTTCTTCTAGCTGCTCATCCATTCTCAACCTGTACCGGTTGAAGATCATCCGTTCCAGCTTCCTGTACTCTTCTTCATTGTTTACCTTGGAATTTTTTCTCCTGATTGTCCATTTATTTACTTTTGCGATAATTTGCGATTTGTCAGGGAAATCGGTTCCAGGTATCAGTGGAGGTTGGAGATGATACAGCTGGGGAGCAGAGAACTGGATCTTCGCGGTCTCTGCAGCATTGAAGAATGCTTTTGCAGTCATCCTATCTTGATGAAAAAGCTCATTGAGGTGCATCTTGAAAGCAACATCTGGTAGAGTATTTGGGTAAGCTCCCAAATAGTAGTAATCTTCAATGAACTCGAATTTTGTATGTTTTCAGTCGTCGTTTAACTCTTCTAGGATCCATTCATCTATTCTTCTCCAGTTCATTGGCATCTGAGACTTTTTCTTCGATGCTCTGATGTTTGCTATTTTCTTCTTCTGCTTCTTTTCTTCAGCATTGAGCAAGCTTTTCTTCTTCTTCTGCTGCTCTTGAAAGCTTTTCATCTCTTGCTTTTGTTGATTTACAAAGTTGCAGAGCCATTGAGTATTATTTATTTGTTTTGGCGTGGCTCTGCTTGCTTTGGCAAGAGGAATGATCATTTTGCTCCATTTTCCTCTCCGTTCAGCTGGTTCTTCTGCTTCCAGCTCAGCAATAACTTCATCAATCTCAGACTGCATCACTTGGATTTCATTTTCAGCTACAGCTTTCCATTTGCCTGCCCTTGATGTTTTTCTCTTGTCATTACCTCCCCCCTTACCTTCCCCCTTTTTGGCATTATCAACAAGGGTGGAGGATAGGTTGACAATTGTCTCATTCAGCTGGGCCAGGGCTTTATCAACATTAGCAATCTTGGCTGTGTTGTCTGCTGTGATGAGGTTGAGCTGTGATGTGGTGTTACTTCCAGCTTTGAACTGAGTGTCCAGCTCTTTGTAGAGGTTGAACAGCGTTTGAATGTCAGTTCTGTTGGAGAGCGTTTGCTTTTGGAGAGCTGCCATCTGGCTGGATAAGTCAGTGACGCTCTTTTCCAGTGGAGCTTGGAGTTTTGAAATGATCTCAGGGACTCTCTTCTCTAGATGAGTTGACTGATCAATGCGTTGAGAAACGAGAGATTGCTTGAGATCTTGACTGGTGCTTTCCTGTGGATTCTGGGCAAATCTGTGAACTTCATCAATGGACTGTCCATTACAATGGACTTGCCATTCTATAGCTGTGATGCGCAGAAGGGTGTCAACATTTGATTTGAGTCTATCCTGGAATAGGATTTTCTCAACTTGTTTGACGATTTTGTCCTTCATTGCATTAGAAAGCACGGCATCAAGATCCGTCTGGATCCCGGATTCGACTTGTCTGGGTTTGTCTGCCTCAATCTCGACCAGTGAGCGAGTGTCATCAGCAATTGGACTTAGTGGGGCAGCTTCGGTAGGCTCAACTGTTGCATTAGTTTGCTCATCTTCAATCACCATTGCCTCAGCTGTGTCGGCAGGTGCAGCTTTCTTGTTCGTCTCAACTGGAACAATCCAGCTGAGAGTGTGGAGGTAAGAGTTGGCTCTTGCGATTACCTCCTCAGACGGCGGTACTTCATCTTGCTCAGCCTTCTGGATGAGAGTTTGGATAAGCTCGTCTTGATGCATGAAGGCATCCTGAAGACTTCGAAATCTGAAGATCTCTTGCAGAGCAGCTTCTTCGGCTTTGAGCTTATTGAAGGAGTAGAACTCCACAAGTTCCTCATTTGCATACCAAGTAGTCATCTTGGTAGCAAGGTAAAATTTGAAGTCGCTGACGGCGACTAGTGCGGCGGGGAGTGAAGTAAGAGAAGGGTACTGTTGCAGTGAGCTCTTTACCCCTTGAAGCCTGAGGTCATCGAATCTCATGATAGTGGCAGCACGTGCAACGGCTCTAG
The DNA here is from genome assembly GCA_031470985.1 of Agastache rugosa. Taxonomy (NCBI): domain Eukaryota; kingdom Viridiplantae; phylum Streptophyta; class Magnoliopsida; order Lamiales; family Lamiaceae; genus Agastache; species Agastache rugosa. The sequence continues at coordinate 25,663,058 of CM062608.1, forward strand.
GACTGAGGATTTCAAATTCCTCAGAAGGGCTTGTAAGTTCAGCTTGGTTTTCATCATCCAACTGCAAAGGAGCGTCAGCTGGATGGGGTTCTTTGGGTGGAGAGCTGGGTGCTGAAATTTGGAGTTGAGCAGTTTCAGGTACAGAGCAAGTGGGTGGAGAATCTGAGAGAGATACCTGAGGATGAAGAGAAAGGAGAGGATAGTCTTGTTGAGTGGTTCCAGCTGATGTGAGATCAGCTGGAGCGGGTTGTGAAGATGCTTGAAGAAATTGACGAAGGGGAATAACATCCTCTGGGTCAGAGTAGGAGACCATTATTTGTGGTTCTTCAGTTTCTCGTGATGTAATCACGAACTCCCTTCCATTGTCTGAGCTGGAGGAGGATCCCTGAGCTGTCTCCTCAGTGACTAGTCTCCACTCAGTTTTCTTATTTTGGATTGGGGATGCTGTGGGAGTGGACTCAGATTCAGCTGGCTCATCAACTGGTTTCTCTGCTGCCTCCTCAGCTGGCTTGCTGGCTGCCTTGAATTTCAGCTTCTTTTTGGCAGGTGGAGATCCAGCTGGTTGTGTCTCCTCCGATTGCTTCATTTTTCCCGCTTGAGAGGGAGTGGCAGTTTGCTGCTTTGCCTTCTGCACCTTCTTCTTTTCTTCAGGGGCTTCTTTCTTCAACAAGTCAGTGAGCTGACTTGGCTTCTCAAAAAGTATTCTGGACACAGGAAATTCTTCTGTGTCATGCCACTTGATTTGCCATCCGGAAGTATAATTTTCTATTATGCACTCCACTTTGGTGCATAAGTAGATTGTTTCTCTACAGCTGTACCGAGTGAAGCTGTCATCCTCAAAATAAATCTTCTTCGATTCTTGCTCCAACTTTCCCATGAAGAAAGAGAACCAATCCACAGGGTCATTCCTGAGGATGGCTATCATTGGCTTCAGTTTGGGAATGGTGATCTCTCCTTGAGATCCAGCAATACCAAGGATGCACTTCTGGGTGACATCCAGAAGGAATCTGAACTTGGGCTTGAGCAGGAGCATGGACATGCTCGCCCTATAAGGTTCCGGCTTGAACAATATCTTATCCAATTCGGCCTGGATTTCTTCTCTGGTGTAGTTATCTGGGGAGCGATCCCCAAGAGTCTTTAAGTTGAACAGCTTGCTCAACATCCGATTGATGTTGATGTCGACATCCCACGGAGTTGTATGTCCAGCCTTCTCCTTGATTTGCAGAAAGACGTTGGAGCGGAGTCGATCATCTCGGTTAGTCATCTCTAGAAAGAACTCTGCGACTTCTCTGCGGAAGATGTTCTTCGGTCTTGCAGTCGCCCACTGCAAGGGTCCGACTTTCTCGATGAGATCCAACACCTCCTGGAATTCTGAGTTCTTGTAGTTCTTGAGAGTTAAACAACTCTCGAAATGAAGCTTTGACATCAAATTCTTGGTCTGGCTTGCTCCTGGTGTTGTTTTCTTTGGGGCCATGATCTTCTTCTGTAGCAAGAGATTAGAAAGACGATATTAGGGGAGCGTGTTTGCAAAGAGATAATCAAGAATCTAAGATATAAATTTCAGAGATAAGTATGAGCGATAGAAAATATGGCGAAGATTTGCATATTTTAGATGTATATATCAACTGTCCCTTTTGATGGAAGGTTGAGATCTTGGCAAAAGAATTGAAGATCTGCGGCTGAGAGAGATTTGCGCAACACGTCACATGACGTGTGTATATAGAGTGTAGGTCACGCGCGCGTGAGGTAGTCGAACCGTTCTGACTTCTACCTCAGTTCTCCCGAGCTACAGTATTCTGCGCGCTTTTCATTAAATGCGATGGGATTCGATGGGATGGATGGCTTACTGACTAATCCATTTAAGAAATGTCTGGGTATTTGAGTTAAATTCAAATATTTTTATCTTCAAATATCATATTCTTCAGGGAAATAGATAAAAAGGTCTGCAAACCTGTCAGCTGATCATTATAGTCAGCTGATACCACGGCTGTGTTTTCTTTATGTTGAAAGAGCTTTTCTTCAGTTTTATTATCCAGCTGAGCTTGATTCCCTCTCAGCTGGGTAATCCTTCTTCATCCGGATTGAGCAGTCCAAGTAATTCATACATCATCTTGATTTAGATTTCAGCATGTTGTGCTTCTGTGTGAATTTTCCCAACAACGGTGTCCTTCAGATGTTGAGAGATCTCTTGGGTGCTTTTCATGTCGTCAGCTGGGTTAGAGAATCAGCTTGATTGCTCCGCTGGATCGGGTTTTTCTTCAGCTGGTGATTCCAGCTGAGTCTGTCTTTGTGAATGCATCCAGCTAGGTATTCTTCTTGATTTTGCCGATTCTTTCCAGCTATGTAGAGTTTCCCCTTGAATTGATAAATTCATTTTGAAGTCCTTGGGGTTTCTGCTGAGTTAGTCCAACACAGTGATCCAGCTGAGTATTTCCTGCTGGATGCTCTTTTTGATAATTCTACTGGACTGGGATGAGATCAATTATTGATACCAATTGTTGGTGAATCTGCTGAACTGAGTTTCCCCTCAGCTAGATTCATCTTCTTGATTTGATAGCAGGTGGCTTTTTCTTCAGCTGCATCCTACTTCCTTTGAGCGGATTTTCTCATCATTGGCTCATTCCTTTCATAAGGTCAGCTGTCCCAAATCCAGCTGATTCATCTGCTGCTTATCGATTGTACTCTGCAGTGTGACTGGCTGAGTTTTTTTTTTTAGTTTTGTATCCAGCTGTCTTTATTTCACAGCTGGTCCCAGTCAGCCAGCTGGGTTTCTTCATTTTCTTCATCGGTTGATTCAATAAGATGTTTCAGACATCTTAATCAGAGCAGTCATCCTCATCTGAGTCGGAGAAGGAGATTTAATCATCATCCATTGTGCTTGATTCGAACCTTTTATCCTCTCTCCGGAAGGATTACTCAGCTGAGTTTCTCTTTGGGTAGAGTTGCTTGTCGTGATGAACCTTCACGATCTTCTTGTACCTTTCCTTGCTGTGTTCCATCCTGTTGATGTTCCGTACAAGCATAGCAACTTCTTTGTGTAATTCTTTGCTCATATTTCTGTGCTCCTGGTTGATTCTTCCAGGTTGAGTTGATTGAGCTAATCTTCTTGATTGAGCTCTGAAGGTTGTCTCTATTGCCTTGGGAGTTAGTTTTATTTCATTCATCTGGCTAGATGATTCTTCTTCTTGTGACCCCCAGATCAATTTTGTTGGTCGCATCTCTTGGACATTCTTCAGAAAATCCATTAGATATTGTGATGACTCGGATGGTTGTCTCTCATGGTGTCATATATTCTGAGTATGAGACGTTCCAAGTCGTCAATCAGCCTTTCTGTTCTTCTCATCTCCTGGTGGCTTGAGACGATTGCATCACAGTCCATCCGGTTTGCTGCTGAGTGAAATTCCTCTCTCCAATGCTCCAAAATACTTTGGTATCTTGTTCTTCGTACCCCCAAGTATAAGTTTTTAATCCCCACGGTTGCTGCCCACAGTGGGTGTTTTTCTTTCCATGGTGGTGGTGAGAAGATAACACCACCGTGGGCATGGTGGTGGAAATGGGGCGACCGTGGGCACGATTGTGAAAAGGGAGGAGGGCCACCGTGGGCAGATTGTGAAAAGGGCCTTAATTTTGCCCACGATGGTGAGCTATTGTGGGAAATCTGAGTGTCCACGATCTCTGCACAATGTGGTCTCTACCGTATGCAGCCACTATGTGCAGGCAATTTGAGCTCTCGATCATTATCCTTATGCTTTGTATTATCATATTGTAGCCTGATTGTGTATGGATGAGATCCCATTACTCGTCTCATATCTCATGTGCTTGCCCTTACTGGTTTTTGGCACAATAACTTGAGGTTGACAAAGAATGACGAGGAGATGATGTTCAAGATTATGCCAAAGAAGTTGAAGTTTAAACAAACCGACAGTCATAGTTGTGGCCCATTTAATTGTTTGCATGTATCTGGATCGTCTCATATCTTCAAACCTTAGAGTAAGGCATCGAGCAACACTTGATCGTCTCATATCTTCAAACCGTGGTCTGTACCGTGTGCTTAAGAACAACCTACTGAGGCCGATTATGGTTCTTTCTGTTAACGATTTGTGTGTTTTATGATTATTTCCTATATTATTCAATATTAATAATTACACAACATTTCATCCATACGCAAATATATATCATTTATCTAATTCATTTGTACAGGAGGCACTTTGTATGTACTAGTATATGAACTACTATGTTCTTATATCTTAAAAATCTAAAAGTTGTACACAACATGTAATGAATTTTGTTAATTCATTCATAACATTGTGAACATGTATATTGTTAGCAAATAATACTCCCTCCGTCCCATTATTGTTGGCCTGTATTCCTTTTTGGGCCGTCCCACGAAAGTTGGCCTGTTTTCTTTTTGGGAAATATCCTTCTCTCACAAAAAGTTGTGGGCTCCACCACTTTCTATCTTTTTACCCTTTAAACACCCTTCTCCTTAATACCCGTGCCCAAAAGAAACGTGCCAACAATAATGGGACGGAGGGAGTAGTTATTAGGCACTAAATAACATGGAAATTGGTGATTTACTATGGATATTACTGTAAAATGATATGTGTTCTTATGCACACGGTGCATCCAACCACCGTGTCCATGATCGTTGAGCCCATCGTGTGCACATATGGCTTGTGACATGATGAATGTCGTGGCCGCACACGGTGGACACGGTGGCTGTCGTGGCCGCACACGGTGAACAAGGTGGTTTGCCACCGTGGGCACGGTTATGATTCGCACACGATGGTTTGCCACCGTGGGCACGGTTATGATTCGCTTTCACCATGGAAACGGCCTACCATACGCTGGCTGCACACAGTGGTTGCATATGATGGCTGGCCACCGTGTGCATCAGCCGTGTTATTGAGTCAGTGGCCTTTAAAATACTGCACATAAACCTGTTTTTTAAATGATACACCTCTTCTTCTGGCGGCCCCTTTGCCTCGATTGTGTTTCTTCAGGAGGGATGTTCAAGTAAATGTAGACAAAAAATGAATCTCCGTCTACATACGTTGATCGCTCCCAACGACCGCCGTGATGTATCAAAACACGCTGCCACGACATGAGAGAATCACAAAACGATCAAGAACATATCAAAAAACGTCCAAAAATTATTTTAGGGCATCCTTTGCATGCACATGATCGCTACCCACGGTGGCACACGATCGTGTGCAACGATCATGGGTAGGTTCCGTGCCCACGATCTTGCACACGAGATGTGCCCACAGTGAGTAACCATAACGTTTAAACCCTAGATTCTAATTCCCACAATCATGAAAATATTTTTTAACTTATTTTGCTCCTATGTTTATTCCTAAACATGCAATATACTTTCCTGTAACTAAATATAAACAATTTCTCCTATTATATGTATTATTTCTACCATCATGTGCAAGATTATGACCACCATGTGCAGTGATCGTGTGGTGAAGAACTCGCGTAAAAAATGATTTTGGGAGGATGATACTTAGCTACATACCTTTTTTATGAACTCAGAAACACGTTTGCATGAATATTTCAACTTGAACTACTACACTTTTCGAATTATCGTGTGACTTTAAAAGATATTTTTGGAGATCCATTTGTGTGAAAACTTTCTTTAATTTTCTCCTGTGAGAGCATTGTCTTTTTTCTTTCTTTAGTGAGAAAAAGGGCGTTAAAGCAAGTTGTATTGTAGGATATTAATGAGAGAGCAAACAACCTTTCTTACACAAAATTGAATGAAGTAGGTTTGAAGTCAAAGAAATTAAATAAAAAATTGAACGAATAATTTTGATTTTATTTTACTTATATTTTCTAATTAATTTTTATAAGTTTTGGAGGGGATGACTGAAAATATTAAAGGAAAAGGCCAAAAAAATATAAGTCAACATCAACAACTTTTTAAGGGGTATTTTAGTCTTTTAACTCATTTTAGTATCACAAACTTATACTTTTATGGATGAGAATATATAACTTATTAACTTTATGATTTGGTATTTAAAAATACATTTCCTCTAAAAAAAAATATCATAGATATCTTTAACACCTTTATATCATGGATAACAAAGGAGTCCTAAAAAAATTGTGTCAAAATAACCATTTAGAATTATGAGAGTACTGTTTTGAATATCATCTTTAAAAAGGAATGGTTTCAATGTTTTAAAATATATAAATATATTTGGATCTTCTTGTCTCATTTAAGATTTTTGGAATTACTACACTTTCTACAAAACTAGTCATAATGCAACGTGCTGTTCAATTGATGAAGCTCTCACTTGACATGGCTTATGCATACATGAATAGTTTTTGGAACAACTTTAATACTAAGACAAGCTTTCTTAAAGATCTAAAATTCAATTTGCATGGCTCAATAGACTCATCATGATCTTGATCCTAACAGTTACAACCTGGACTAGTAAAGTTTAAACTCATCAAAGCCTATCGACTTGAGTATCGTAGATAGTTTAAAATCATCATTTTGGTAAAATACGATCAACATCAATACTCGCCATAAAACATTAAGACGCAAATTAGTAAACAATTTCTCAAATAAAATAAAGCTGATACGCCCCACCCCAATAGATTGTCGTATAACATGCACAATCCATAGTCCATTTCAGCTATACCAATCAAGAAAGAGAACTGAAAATGTAAGGACAAATAAAAAGAGCAAAAGAAAAGTTCTGCTACTGCTATTCCTTTGGATGGCTTGTGACAGCTCGTTATTACCAAGCACCACATTATTTGTAGCCTCAACTGCCTGTTAAATTCAGAAACAAAGGGATAATAAGCTTCTGCATATTATCGAGAGGCATAATCTTTCAAATTTAAGTACTAAAGCAGAGCTACAAGGATTCTTCATGGATAGAAAACAAAGAAAAAGTTAAAAAATCGAGCTAGACCATGAATTACATTTCTGACATGTTTTTTGTCTACTCAGAAATGCGGAAGAAGATCAGCTGACCTGCTCATACAAATATTCTATCTGTTGGGCCTGTTGCAAAACATGAGTAGACATGAGATGATTCAATGCAGACATTTCCACCATCTTTGTCTCGGTATCTTGAACAGCATCCAACATGCTGGCCAACTCTACCTGCATGAACATGGCACTAACTCAGAAATTGGTTTGGAGAAACTCTGGCTTGACTAGCTTTAAGCTATAAATACAGAACTTCTGCTAGTCATCAGTGGATTACCTGAAGGGCATGTGTCTCATCATCTAATTGTTGTTGCTGGAATCTAATCGGCTCTGCTTGAACATCATCTGTCCGCCTGACTTTCGAATTGTTTTCCCTGGACTCAATATTTCCGGAAGTCGAGCTCTCTGCAAAAGCAGTAGGGCCACTCTGCTTGAGTTTTCTTCTTGGTGTCACCCGGTTGATAGCCTCTCGGAAGCGCAGAGCTCGAAGCTGATCAAATTGTGATGTTACTGAATGAAGCTTTTCACTTGAGATTAACACCTGCAATTGTACAGAAAAATAGTTTCACTGCAAACATTCATACAGAGCAAATGACAGTAAATTAAGCTTGTATAGAATATTTTCTACATGGATAAGAAACTTCCTAGAAATGCTGAAAGTAATAAAAAAACAATATTAAAGACAAAAGATACAGGAGGCATTTTTGTCGCCACATCATCTTTAAGCATTAGCAACAAATCATGGTTTTGGAATTGTTTTCTTAACTAATAGACAAACACGTTTGACACTACAACTTGGATCCAGGATCGCCACAATCATAAGCAAAACAAGGTCATCTTCCTTTTGATGTATAGAGCATTAAAAGCGTCCAAAACCTAGTTCTGTGTAGTATTGAACAGCTGGAGTAAATACCCATAAAATTCAAAACAATGATCATTGTTGTAACTACAAAATAAGCAAAGGGAAATATTATTTACATCAAAATACCGCAGATATATAAGTCATACCACTCCATGTTTGTGAGCTATGGTATCAGCATTCGAATTGTCACTCCTTATACCAAGCCATCCCTTTGAATTAGCTTCCTCATCATTTATGCTATTCTTGAGAACATCTATTTGCTCTTTGCAGGCTTTGATGAAAACTGTAACCTGCATAATGTAGATTTTGTCAAGAAATATGTAGGTAATTCCATGAAGTTTGTATATATGGAACGGCAAACCTCTTAGTCAGAGAAACTAACCAAAACCAAGTAAATAAGGCAAACTCTTTGGAAAAAAATCTGCTAGTGCCCAAAAGTAAGGGTAAGGGGTGGGATATTCCGAGAGGAAATGTATAAGTTAGACATCTTCTGCATATGACATTCAGCTACAGAAATATAGGCTCCAATTCAAAATTGACAAGACACGAAACCACTGAGGATTTCAAAACAGTGAGGCCACAAGGTGTTCAAAAGATAGATTGCTATTTAGCACATGTACATTTGAAACCACCAACAATTTCAAGCAGACTGTGTATTATATAACATTCATAACATAAAATGGAAATTGAGGAGTAAAATGGCAGAGCTACATCAGTAGGAGCTTCCAAATTAACAATCCAATATTAATGCCTTTTCTAGATTCATTTATAAAGAAAGCATAAACTTGAACACAAATCCTTAACATTCGTTATAAAAGGAAAAAATAGGGTCCAGAAGAATGAATTTAAGGGAGATCTACACAGAAAAACTAGTACTTCAAGTAGGCAGGTATCATATGATGCAGTTGTCTTATAAAGCAAGGGAAAGAATGTATATCTCACCTCATGCTCAATGCTATCTCTCTCTTGTTCAGTAATTCGGTGTACATCTACATAATCCTTCTTATGCTTCAAGAGGAACTGCTCTAAAGCTCTAATACTTTCAAGCTGGCAAAAGAACATTCACACATCAACTCAGATAAGTTATATATCTTCACAAAACATGCCAGTAACAGTAACACCCAACTCAATAGTGCTTCTCAGCTATATAAAACAAATATACCGTTGTTAGTGCAGCTTTGGTGAAAGATGATCTTTCCAAAGATTTATGCATGATAAAAGACGCCATTATAGCTGCAATTTTGGACTGCCAAAAAAATTCACAAATCAGAGATATAAAGAGCCACAATTCCAGAAATTACAACTATCCATCAAAAAGAAAGAGACTCAACATAAAATGTCTGCAACCAGTGCATAATGATTCCAATGGCATTGGAAAATACTTAAGAAATCGAAAAATCTACATCAATATTGCATAGCATGATGAAATGAAAATTAACTAAATTCATAAAGGTGAAGAACCTCATCATATCCCAAATTCAGCGCTGCTCGGCGCGCAGCATCCTTAAAATCCTCAGTTCTATCTCTGGCTTTTGCCATACCTTCCAATCCTATTGAGCTAGGGCAGTGTACCCGTCTCTAGAGAAGCAGGAAAGGATTGTGCTTTATCATCGACATGAACAAAGTAATCGGATCAAATAACAATTGGACAAAAATCAAGAAAATAATAACAATTCAAGTCACTCAAATGTCAAACCCACTAACATGAAAAACACCTACAGTTCCGCTGATTCATAATTAACGCAGCTAAAGATCCATCTTTGAAAATTGATTTTTATTATCCAATTGTACCGTCTCTAAAGAAGTCCGTTATTATCCAACGGTATTTTGACTGTGATGAAATAAAATAACTACTGGTTTAAGCAAATTATAACTATTCTAAATGGATTGTTCAAGTGTAATTGCATTTCATTCATTCATTCATTATAGTGTATATTAATATACGTTTATTTACTGTCCAACTCATGGTTTAATTAGCGAATCATATTTCAATTGACAGGAAGTATCAAAGAGTGGATTGAAATGAAATTGATATATGCGCCAAGCCCTACAGACGAGAGCCAAAAGTAATTGGATTCATTTTATTGTTTCAATTTATATTTGTCATTATCGTTCCCCACTTCTTGAAGCCCATATCCGCTCATCAAGATCAAGTTAATTGCTAAAAGGATCAATAAAGGAAAAGAATGAAAATAATTAATTTAATAATAATAGAAAAAAATGTTACAGTCAATCAACTTGCCAAACTTGCTAAATTAATTGCTAAAAATAGGAATGATTGAAAAAGAAATGTAGCCCCCAAGTTTGTCAGTAAAACCTGGCCGCCAAGAACAAGCTGATAATGTATTTAAGCCATTTTCACTGCTTTCACCTTCCCCTCCCAAAATCACCACACTGAAATACAATAGTAAACTAATTCGGAATACAAAAGCTGCAGTTAGAAATCAAGGTAATATTCAGACACAAATTTACTGTTCAGTCACTCTGTTTTTAATTTAACATAGAAATGAATACAAGAGCGCTTCCCCAATGCTTACTGAATTAAACGAACACAAATACATAGTTAAAACCATAAATCCCAAAGCTCATAACTGAATTCAGAATTTCTTAATTATAAACCACACGGCTATGCTCAAAACAAGAATCAGTAATTAAGTTTCTCACCTCTAATTACAATCTTATGCACATAAATTGATATAGAAACCAATCAATGCTTCTACAATCAAAAATCCACTTCACTGATGCTTTAAGCAATATAATAAAGGAACAACTTTTGCACATTTAGCCTAATCTGTTTTTACCTTTAATTTAGTAGAAACTGAAATTTGAATAGAAGGGGGAGAGATGGGATAGAGCCACGACTGAGCTGTGGCGGTGGCCTTCTCTTTGGCCGCTGCTGTAGCCGATCGGAGAGAAGGGGTGAACGGCGGTGGCAGAAGTTTCTTTGTCGCTGCCGTTCGTTGCTGTTGCAGATACGCAGCGGAGGTGGCGAGTCGGACAGCGCGAGGTCGCCGGAATGGCGCGCGTCACCGGATTACGGAGGGAGAAGAAGGATTTCGAAATTTGGGGATCTAGGGTTTTTGATGTAATTACAGAGGGGTAGAGCGGTCGACCGAAAGGAGAGCGAGCGGAGGCGAGGTCGGCGGCGTTGGTCTCGCCGGAGAAGGAGAAGAGAGAGAGAGGAGGCCGTGCTGCTGCGTTTTAGAGAGGGAGTAGGAGAAGAGAAATGAGAGGAAGGGGTAGAGATTGAGAGAGTGAGGCAAGATGGATGGTGATGGCGGCGCCGTCGCAGGAGGTGGCGGCGGTGACCGGCGAAGAGAGAGAGGAGAGGGTATCTATATGAGCGAATGAGTGGGGTGTGTGTTCTGTTGCAGACGAATTTCAGGGGGAGAGATGAATATATACAGATTTTCATTTTTAGTCTAAATTAAGGGGGTGTTTGATATGGTAGTTAAGTCGAGATAGATCAAGATTGTTTTATTTATCTTGGCTTATTCACCCATATGGTAAGCGAAATTGTAAATACGGAGGCCCTCGATAAAATGTATCTCATCAAATTGGTGAGATACATAATCTTGATTTGAACAGGAACAAGATTAATTTGTGAGATTACCAAATTGCCCTCTTCTCTTTCTTTCTCTCACCCTTTCTCTCACTCTTTCTCTCTCATTCTCTCGCCCTCTGGTCTGGACGGAGATGACATGGTGGGGGTCGGAGAGTTCCGATCGCGCGCGGCTGAGGGAGGATCGAAGTGGCGACGATGGAGACAGAGGGGGTGTGGTGGTGGTGGAGGCGGAAGGAGACGAGGGTGTGGTGGTGGTTTATGCAAATTGGTGGACTATAGACCTCCAAATCTGGTTTCTACAAATTGGTGGTGGTTGCGACGGCGGTGAATGGTGGTGGAACAGAGGAGAGAGATTGAGGGGTGAGAGAAGAGAGAGTGAGAGAAGAGAGAGCGAGAGAGACATGGTGGCGGTTTGTGGGAGTAGGAGGCGGCGGGTGGCGGTGGTGGTTTCGACGGCAGCGGATGGTGGTGGAACAAAGGAGAGAGAGATTGAGGGGTGAGAGAAGAGAGAGTGAGAGAAGAGAAAGCGAGAGGGACATGGTGGCGGGTTGTGGGAGTAGGCGGCGGCGCGTGGCGGTGGTGGTTTCGACGGCGACTTCGAGGGTGGCGGATGGTGGTAGAACAGAGGAGAGGGGTGAGAGAAGAGAGAGTGAGAGAGAGGAGTGAGAGAAGAGAGAGCGAGAGGGACATGGTGGTGGGTTGTGGGAGTAGGCGGCGGCGGGTGGCGGTGGTGGTTGCGACAGCGGCGGATAAGAGAGAGAAATGAGGTGGAACAGTGGAGAGAGAGAAATGAGGGAATGAGGGAAGCAGATATGTGGAAGACGATAGGAGAGGGGAGAGAGAGATGAGGGATAGAAATAATTATATAATTTTAGGGATAGAATTGTCATTTCCCATTTAATATTGATTTTAAATTATGGTACCAAACAACCAACCTATTATTTACTATATTTATCTTGATATTATCTTATATACCAAACACAAAAAATACACTATCAATCATCCCTTATTCACTATATTTATCTCAACATTATCTATCTTGATTTATCCTAACATACCTACCAAACGAACCCTAAGAAAGAAGGTGGGCAGGGTTTGTTAATTAAATAAGTGGGCTTGATTAGGAAGGTGTTTGCCTGAGCTATAAGGGGATGAGTGGTATGCTGGAATAGAATGAGAATGGAATGTTCATTACTGTCTTTATTCCTAATCCCACGTTTGGTGTATTTTTTTCAGAAGGAATGACTAATCCCATGAGTATGAGTTTAGTCATTCGTTCCCTCCCCCTGGTATTAGCTAATCCCCATCTTCAGGAATGAATTTTATTATTATTATTATTATTATTATTATTATTATTATTATTATTATTATTATTATTATTATTATTATTATTATTATTATTATTATTATTATTATTATTATTATTATTATTATTATTATTATTATTATTATTATTATTATTATTATTATTATTATTATTATTATTATTATTATTATTATTATTATTATTATTATTATTATTATTATTATTATTATTATTATTATTAATAATGGTATAATAATTAATAATAGTAATTATTATTATTTTAATTACTATAATTATTATTTTAATACTATAATTAGTATAATAATTATTATTACTATTATTATTAAAATAATTATAATAAAAACAATAATATTAAATAACAAGAAATAATAATAATTAATAATATTATAATAATAATAATAATTATTAATTATTATTATTATAATTAATATTATAATAATTATTAGTATTAATATTATTATAATAATAATTATTTAGCTAATTATAATAATTAAATTAAATATAATAACTAATAAATAATAAATACTAAATAATAAATATTATTATTAAGCTAATTGTAGTAAGTATAATAAAAATAATAAAATTAATATAATATTTATTATTAGTATTAGTATTAGTATTATTATTAATATTAATATTATTAAAATTATTAATAATAGCCGATTATAATAAGTACTCCATTCGTCCACCAAAAATTTGCATCAAGAATTGCGAAACAGATTTTATTATTAACCGTAAGAATAAAATCAATTAAGGAATGATCATTCCATTCCTAATGTATACCAGCCATAAGAATATTATTCAGTAATTCATTCCATGACAGGGGTCATTCCATTCCCACTAAATTTCATTCATGTCTACCAGCCACCCCCTAAGTTCCTTAAAACAGCTCATAATGGTGCCTTAGGAATCAATTTCAGCTTCCAAATCGTCACATCAGCTCATATCAGCTTTTGAAACTCACTTACTTTTTTTTATCCAATATCTACTCCAATAATAAAACCAATTTCTACATTTTAGAAGGTCCCACTATAATACACACTACCTTTATATATCTATTGTTTAGTCGTTTTGTGTGTCGCTTTTATGTTGTTTTTGAGTCATATTTTCGTGTGTGTTTGCATGTTTTCCGTTTTTGTTTCTCGTATTTGGTTACGTTTGGTTGTTTTGGTGTGATTTATGGTGGATGTAGGTTGTTAAGATTTAAAGGGAGAAAGCAGCGGAATTGGTTAAATTTAGCATGAGACCAACGACCGCTGATGATGAGATCGGGTCTAGCACTGAAGAATTAAACCCGGAGTTGCAGCTTAGAGGTCCAGTGACGAGATTAAGAGCCAAGAAGCTGCAAGGCTATTTCCAGTGCTATGTTCAGAAGAAGTTGGAGGACGATGGAACTGGATTCCGATAGTACAAGTTGGTGAATTTGACGAGCATCGAGGAAGACACCTAGGTGAATTTGAGTTCTACTCGTGCGTTTTTGCTGAATTTTGGATATGTTGTTCCTGTTTTCAATTTATAATTTGTGTTAAAATTTCAGCTCAATCGGAGTTGGATTGCTATGGATTCCAGTCGAGTCTTCGTCGGAGTTTCTAGGCGTCGATTTAGGTTTAATTGAGTTTTTATTTCGTTTCTCGTGTTGTTGCTGTATTGTTCGTCGTTGTTGGTCATTTAATTTGGATTGCAATCATATTTGCTGACGTTGTTCGAGTCTTGAAGCTTCAGCATAATTGATACGTTTCGTCGACCCGTTGATTGGTCGTATCAGCTGACCACAGGAGGGCGCTGGGCGCCGGATCAAAGCAGCAGCCAGCGGCCGCTGAGAGCCAGCGCTCGCTGGAATGCTCTTCGCTGAGAGCAACCCAGCCGGCTCTAGGAGCCAGCGAGCGCTGGTAATGCTGGTAACGGTTGTAGTCTGTATTTAAGAACAACGAGGGTTTTGTTGCAGGCACTTCTCATTATTTCTTTCTGGCATTTGGACGAAAGTTTACAGTCTCTTTTCTTTTCTATTTTGTTATTTTACTTTGTGGCTACAAAAAACAAGATTGAAGATTTCGATTGTGGATCAACATCACGTTTATTGTAAGGATTGTTGGTTTCTTCTATTTCTTATTATTAATATGATGAATTCCTCTTTTCATTCTTCAATGCATTGTTCTATGGTTGGCTAATTTTCTAATTAGGGTTTAGAAATTCGATTTAATTTCGATCCTTGCTTGGTGTGTGTTAATTCTTTATTGATTGAATTGTTCGTCATCATATTGAATAATTGACCATTATTAATCTTAATCGTATGATTTAGTCTTAAAGGTTTAACGGATTGAAACGAGAGTTATTGATGTTAACCTTTTGTTGAAGTGGATTATGCAAATTGTTTAATTGAATTAACTTATATCAACCTTGTTGAGAAATTAAGGAGAAGAATCTAACCCTAATCCCTATATTCTTTATTATCTTTTCTCGTTAATTCTTGATTATTTAATTCTTGCTTTGATTTCCTTAGCTCGTTTAATATTTGATCTCTCGAATTATTCGTTTAGAATGTTTAGAATTGTCTTTATTTTTTGTGTAAGTAATATTATGAGTGTTTGCCCTGCTTAGCCTTTCTTGAGAATACGACTAGCTTGGGTCAGCTTGTTGGTCCACATTGACCTCGTTCTCTTGCGAGTCAATTCTAGGTGTTTTGAGTTGAAACAAAATTTGGCGTCGTCGCCGGGAAGACTTTAGGCGAATTAATTTTTATTGTTACTTTTATTTTTCGTGTTTATTTTCTTATTTTTATTTATTGTTTCTTTATTTCTTCAACAGGTGCGCGTGATTCTCTTTTGTGTTTTGTATTTGTGTATGCAAGGTTGACATTGTCTCAATAGGAGGTTGGCTCCAGTATGCGAAATACGGGCTCATCACTACTCATTGGATAAGACCAATCCATTCATTGATCCGCACTCTTTCTTGACGAATAGCTTGACCGTTATACATCAGTTGTGTCCATAACGAACACTCTTTCTCTTATTTGTTTTGTCCTCCGTCTTGCCCTCTGCATTTCACGTATTGCCCAACATGGACAGAATTTCGTGCGGTATACGTATTACTCAGGACATGAAACTCAGTAGCTTCACTCGCGATATTTGCTACTGTGCCCAAGCTGCAAGCTCTTCTGCAGATGAGCGTGAATGTGTCCAGAATGTGAGCAATTGTGCCCAAGATGTGAACACTGCTCCTGTGACTATGTGCTTCGTATCTGCACCCAAAATCTCTTTCGAGGAATGTACTCATCTTATGCCCAAAATGGTACTCCCTCTGTCCCAGGTTAGTGTGGTTCAACTAATATTTTATACCTCACATATAATCAAATGTGAACCACACTTTTGGGGGATGGAGGGAGTACATGTGTTTGTCCATAATGCCTTTGTATTGCCACCTGCATTTAATATGTGACCTCCCAGATATAAACACAAACAAAAAGACACACAAAGACTCGATTTAGACCCTAAAACTAGGGTTGTAAATGAATCGAATAATTTTGCTCGGTTCGATATTCGATTCGAATTTTTGATATTCGAATTCGAAATTTTGTGATTCGAATACAAATACAAATACTTTTTTCGATTCGATTAGTTATCAAATACAAATTCAAAATCATGATATTCAATTCGATATTCGAAAATATTCGATTCGATATATATTAACATATTTATATATAATATATATTTGATAATATTCATAAATAAAATATAATATAATAATACATATATATTCATATACATGATGTTTTTGTTAATGTTGTTTTGATGAAGTTTATTATGATTTGTGGATTGTGACTTGTGAGTTGGAAGTTGAACACATACATCGTTTTAGCATCAATTATTAAGTGTTTGAGTTGAGTTTTGAAGTGTTTATTAGGTAAAATATTGATTTTAAATATTATTTTACAAATTTTATTCAAAGTTCGAATCGAATACATTCGAATCAAATCGAATATTGCAAAAAATAGGAAATTTCAAATCAAATATTTGATTCGAATCGAATTAAATAAATTTGGAAAAAATTAAATCAAATATTCGAATCGAATCGAATATTCATGAATAATATAACGAATCGAATACGAATCAAAAAAATATTCGAAACCGAATCGAATACCGAATCGAATACTATGAAATTTTTTCAAATCGAATCGAATATGTTGATATTCGCTCCGATTCGATTCATTTGCAACCTACCTAAAACAAGACACAAAAATGAGCACAAATATGGACTCATCATAATCTTCTTTTTTATAGGTATTTTATTAAAACATTCTTTTTTTGAGTTGGATATTGAAACATTCTTTTACTAAATAAACTTTATTTAATGAATGTGAATATGATGTTTGGATTAAATACGAACAAAATAGAACAATTACACATAAATTATATTTTCCAACATATATTAAATGTATTTCTTTTAGAGACAAATTGTGAAAGGCCAATATGGGGAAGAAAAAACAAATATTGGCCAACAACTAATAAATGATAAATTATGGTCAAAGTTGATATAATAGGACTAATTTGTCCTTAATGAAATAATTTATGAAATAAATAAAAAAATATTAAAAACAAAAACTCAAGATTTTAAATGTGAGAAAGATTCTCCACCCTCATTTCATTTCCCTTCTCTCTCTCTCTCTATCTCTCTCTCCGCCGCCGCCGCTTAGATCCGCTGTTGTCGTTGCTACCGCGCAAATCTCGCGATTAACATCTTCAAACATGTAGATCTGTATTTCCAATCATTTATTTTACGAAATTAATGAAATGTGGATTTTTTCGCTATATAGTATGAATGGGATCATTGAATTCCATTCGTCCCAATTGTACTACAGTGCAACACTCCACAATTTTGGAACAATTGGAACTAATTGGATCATTCATCCCAATTATACCACAGTACATGCAGCGCCATTGACGAGTTTTGTCGCTAACACTCGGCAAAATAATGTATTATTCTATGCTCACAATACTGTAGATAGTCTTGGAAGTACAGGGTCGATCCTCAGGGAGTTGATTGCCACTATCTCTCGAACCCTCCACAACCTGGTTTCAAACAAGATTTTGGTGTCGTTCACTGGGACTATCTTGCCCAATAAACAAATTTAAATAACTCTGAAAAGAAACAAGTCACTTGATCAATAATAAAAGTGACTTGGCTCGGACAAACTAATTAAATAAAAATACTAGCTCGATCATTGGTGCATTAATCTTTATAACATGCATGAATCGTTGGTTATAGGACTTGAATGCCGAGATCTCTTTTTAATCGTCACGCTCTCAACAAACCCTTCCCTGACCTATCCTTACTTTGTCGGCGATGCACCGCCGGCTCTCTACTCTGGGCAATACCTCTGTCCCCGAGTCATCATCCAGATTCTTGCCCAGAGAGCATTAATCTCTAGAAAGGCCCAACAAGGAATAATCACGTCCATCTTGACCAAGACAGACACCTTCACTCACTACTTATTAATCCTAACCAAGATAAGTTGAGAAAATTCTCCCTAAACCTCTTAGTCAATTTAGTGATCTAATATTACTTAAGCAATTAACGGCCTATTAATTACTTAGTCAAATCAAATCATATTGGAACAAGAATATAAACAGATCTAAAATGCACACATGTAATTACTTTGCCCAATTAGACCTCACGAGCATTAGTTTCCATTTAACTAGATGTTGCCCAGATCAAGTATAAGAATTTAGCTAGACATAAAGTAAATAGAACAAACCCAAATCTGGGGGGAAAACATAAGCACTAAATTAAAGTAAAAACTTACGAAGTATTCAACAGAGAAATAATCGGCCAAAAGTGCCGATCGGAAATTACTACGAGAAAATAAAAGCATAAACTGAATTTGCCCTAAGGACTTGTTTCTTCCTCACAACTCTCGAAATAAAACAAAGCAGAAGTGTAAATAATAGCACTCCAGAATTCTCTGATGGCTGCGGTCATACACCATATTTATAGGCTAAGTTGCGCTAGGGTTTGGGCCCCCGGTCCTTTTCATGGAAAGTCCATGAGCTACCTTGGAGTGCAAGTAAATACTTGATAAGCACGACCCCCAACACGGTGCGTCACGTCGATCTTCAAGATCCCTTACGGATCCTCCACCTAATCGGATTAGGAAAGAAATTTAGGTTAGATCTTCTTTTCCTTCTCCTCATAGGTTTCGGAGAGAAACACGCCTGTTGCCCCCGCCATCTTGCCTTCTCTAATCAGCACGTCTTCTGCTCTGCTTCCTGCCCAAAAATGGTAGACAAGGCCAACACTGCATCTGATATTAAGATTTAGCCAGCGACTCCTCTCAACAGCTACGCGTCTGATATCAATATTCTTGCCCAAGATGGAGATCCATCGGGTGCTCATTGCCTAGTATCGATGCCCGTATCATTTCAGCAGTATCCAACCCTGTCTTGCCCTATAATGCTCCTGCCATGCCTATATCCACCTGTTGCCCGAATAGTGCCCTTCCAGATACCAAAACAATACAAAAAAGACAACACAAGACTCGATCAAGACTACCTAAACACACTGTTGGAAAAATTCTAAGTTTTGATTTGATACCAAAACCCAACTGACTCCAACCGAGTAGATGATTGCACTAACCTAAGTGGTGTTTTCCAGCGCGCCTGTTTGAGCTTTAGATTTTCGAAATTTACAGGTTAAGGAAGCTGAAGACAGCAGAAGATCCAGCTGTGTTACCAGCTGGAGTCAAATATCAGCTGAGGAGTTTTCCAGCTGAGCAGAGTTCAAGACTGAGCAGAATCAAGCTGAAGGGAACAGAGCTAAGTTGAAGAAAATCCAATCAAGCTGAAAAATGACCGAGCTGAGTCAAAGCGAAGAAGACACAGATGAACCAATCCAGCTGTACATACCAAAAGAATGTTAACTCTGAAGACATCACTTCAAGTCAGAGCTTCAGATCCAGCTCCAAATTCAAAAACCAGCTTGAAGTCAAAAATCCCGGTATCAGAGGAAGTTAATATACCTCGACCAATGAGGGATTTCCAAATCAACATCCTAGAGTGTAGAACCTAGGATCTGCCACTGATGAAGACATGTGAAGATACGCCCAACGGCAGGTCGAGCAGATCAGAGAGTAGGTGATATTCAAACGGCTCTTCCAACGACTAGTTTTGAATCTCTACCTATAAATACCAGTCTTCAACCTCAGTATCAAATACTAAAAACTCTCTACACGCTTTCAACATCTCTAAATCTCTCAAGCAGTTCTCAAATCCTTCGAAGAATACTTAATCTTCAAGTGCTTCCTTTCCAAAAACTACTTTAGTTTTTCGTCTGATCCCTAGGCAGAATTTCTTTGTATATCCAAAAGCCTAGATCTTGAACGAGTTCATCTAACTCAAAGTTCTTCATTGTAAGAACTCGTTCATAGTTGGAACCCCAAAAACCAAACCCCTTCTTTACCCAGAAAGGTTAGGTTAAGGTTACGCCAGCCTGAAGCGCGAAATTCAAGTGTTTGTACGGTTTTTTCAGTACCCGTAAACTGAAAGTTTCAGGCTTCTACAGTGCCCGTAAACTGTTAGAACACAGCTCAGGTTCGAGCTACGAAGTTACTTGGTACTCGTTAAACCAAGTGGAAGTAAATTACCAGTTTTATCTGGTCGTGGACGTAGGAGGAGTTTTTCCGAACCACTTTAAATATCGTGTTCTTTTTCTGCTTTTTATTTTCAGTATATTCAGTTAAAGGACTAACTCTATCAAGCATATCATTTTATCAAACTGCATACCCAGCTGCCTGACCCAGCCAGCTGTGTTTTTCAAAAACTTCACAACTTGACTAAGCTGAAAACTTAAAGATAACATTTTCAAGCTGAGTTTTTCTAAGTACACAAGCTAAGTTTAAAACCAACACATTCCGCACCGCCAGCTAAGTTATCTGTCCATCTGACTATCTTCGCTAAGAAGTCAGCATGATTTATAACTGAGCTCTCACTCAGTTTTTAACTTGTGAAAAAGTTCAGAATAAAGAGTTTCCTATGTGCGCATCATGATATGATGTGGGACGTCATCACAGACGGACCCATCCTCATCTACAAACAAGAAAATGAGCTTGTACCAGCTCAAGATGGTGGACATCCAGTATACCAACTTATCCTTAAACCAAAGAGTGAATATACTTCAGAAGAGAGGAAGCAAGCTGGTCTCGACAGCTTTGCGAGGAATACAATCTCATCAACCGTCTCAAATGCCTACCTCAGCAAAATCATCAACTGCAATACAACGAAGGAGATGTGAGAAACCCTAGCTAAGCTGTGCGAAGGGTCAGAAGAAATTAAAGAAAATAAATTCACAATTGCCTGCCAGAAGTTCGATAACTTCAAGCAGCTAGCCAACGAGTCCATCGAAGGGATGGAGCTCAGATTTTCAAGCATCGTGGTTGAAATAAAAACCATCAGAATTGGGAAATACACCCAACGAGAAAAGAACCTGAAGGTCCTCTCAGCACTTACAGCTGAATGGAATACATACAAAATGGTTCATCAAACTCGAAGTGACTTGGGTGATCTATCAACAGAAAGATTATTTTTCCTGCTCAAGGCTAACGAATACAACTTAAAGATCACCATGGAAGAATCTTCAAGCAAGCAAAACGACGGAGAGCTGACACCTGCACCAAAGAAAATTGCTTTCAGAGCCAACTCTAAAAAATCTACACACATGCAGTCAGCTGAGTCCTCAAAGAAGAAAAAGGACAAGAAAGATATGAGCAAGGAAGAACTACTCGAAGAAATCGCCATGCTGGTCAAAAATTACAACAGACTCAACACCAGCAAGGGCAAATACAAGAAGTTCGCAAGAACTTACAGAGACAAATATGCGGCAGCTGAAGATAAGTCAGCTGACATAACAAAGCAGACAGATGAAGGCGCTTCAACTACAAGGAGTCGGGACACTACAAGCAGGACTGTCCCAAGCTGTCCAAGAAAGAAAAAGATCTTCTGAAAACTAAGGCAGCTGACAGAAGAAGAGCCTACATCGCTGACGAGGAGTCTGAGTGCAACAATATTGATGTCAACATGCATTTCTCAGATTCAGAAGAAGATACACTCGTGGCCCGTGATGATCAAGACCGGGATGCTTACTTCATGGGACAGACGGACGGACTCGATGAAGATGAGGTAACTTCTAAAACTCAAGCTATATCTAATCCCTCACCATTACACGAACAATCTACGCAGGTATCAGAATCAGAAGGTCAACCTGATTGGAATCTGGTAGAGAAGGTCATGAATGATTTCAAGGATCTACAAGAGATTCTTGATGTCATAATGTGTGAAAATGCTGAGCTAAAAGAAGAACTGAAAACGAAAGGAGCATCAGAAGCAGCTGATGCTACACAACTCAGAGAGGAGGTTAGTTCACTCAAGGACAAGATAGTGAAACAGGATTAGCTGATGAAGGAGTTCTACTACGAAAAGAAACAGTTGTTGGAAGATTTGGAAAAGACCACAGCTGAATCAGAAAGAAAGTCAGCTGAGATCACAGAGCTGAAAAAGTCCAAAGAAGCACTGACTACAAAGATGGTAGCACTCATCAAAGCTACATCAACAATGGTCGAGATCATCAGCGTGCAACGCCCAACATCATTAAAGACAGGATTTGGTTAGGAAGGATCAAAGGACATTTCAAATGTTGCTTCCTCAAGTGGAACTAAGGTGACATTTGTAAAAGTAAAAGAAAACCCAACTCCAGCTATACATCAGACGGATAAACAAAGAACACAGCACGTTCCTAGAAGACAAGCTGTAAGGCAACCTCAAGCACAACTCAGACAACAGCATCATGCTCAGCCACAACGGAGACAGCATGCTGGACAATTCAGGTACCAGCAAGATCAACAACATGTGGCAAGATATCAACCAAGATATCAGAAAAGATACCCAGCTGGATATCAGTCATATGATCACCAGCTGGATTATCAATTCCAGCCGAGATACCAAGATAGACAGCAGAGACAGAGACAAAGGAATGTCTCAGCTGTACACTCAGCTGGAAACTGAATGAGAACTGAACAATAAAGGAATCAAGCTGGGAAACAACAAAGATCGAGATCCAGCAGCAGAGTCGAACAAGGAATACGAAGATGTGTTTGTAGACACAGCTGGAAGAATTATCAGATCAAATGACCCAATAAGAGTCATCAAGCAGATCTGGGTCGTGAAAGGATCTCTAACTATCCCCCAAGGACCCAATTAAAACTAGGGACCTAAATTTTGATTTCTGTGATAGGTCGCAACGGAAAGACGCATCATTGAGGAGTCAATGAGAACACTATGGTACATGGACAGTGGATGTTCCAAGCACATGACTCACCTAAAGCATCTACTCCGGGAATACATCGAACGTCTAGGCCCTTGTTTAGTCGTTATTTGTATCGTTTTTAGGTGTTTAGTTCGTCGTATTTTTGTGCTTGCACTTATGATTCCCGTGTATTTTACTCGTATTTTGGCTTTGTTTTATTCTTTTTAGTTTTTCATGTGGCTAGTGTAGGTTGTCGAGTTTTTGGTTGAAAACTGATGGAAGAGGAGACGTTAAGCTCGAACACAACAACTTCACGAACATCAGCAGCTAGGGTTTTCATTCTTATCATTCACGAACAGCAGCAATGAACAGCAGCAGCAATACGTGAAGAAAACACAGCAGCAGCGAACAACTTCTCTTTGGATAGCACCACACTCTCGATCATGTTTGGAAGCTGAACAACAACAAGAGAACAGCAGTAGCTTGACGCGAAGAACAGCAGCAGAAGCAACTCACTATGAACAACAGCAATCCAGCGGCCGCTTGATTCCAGCCGGCGCTGGAATTCGGCCGCCAGCGGTCGCTTGTCTTGAGCGGTCACTAGAGGTGCCCTTCGCAGATTCATATTCAACGAGCGGCGAAAGTCAGCGAGCGCTGGGCATCGACTAGTAACGGCTGTGCGCGATTTAATAAGTAGCAGCTAGGGTTTTCGGGAGATTCATTCTTGAACACGCACAAACGATAGCAGCAGACTTCTTCTTTCTTTTCTTTTCTTTTTCATTTCTTTTCTTTTCGGTTAGCTAGATTAACGAGAATCATCGTCCAGGGATTGCATCCGGTTGATTGTAAGAATTCCTTCATTGTTTATTTCTTGTGATTTAATAGATCAATTCTTGTGATTATTATTCGATGAATTATTCTATGCTTGACTAATTCTTCGTTAGGGTTTAGTAATTCATATCGTTTTCGATCCGTACTTGTTCTTCGAGTAATTCCCCGTTGATTTAATTGATTTTCATTATATTGAATAATTGATCACTATTCGATATTTCCAAGTAGTAGATGAGATCGATGGATAATTCTACCGCTCGATTACAATTCTTTAAACATTAGATTGACCGGAAATACATGTCTAATAATTAATCTTGATCGTGTAATTTAGTCTTTAGGGTTTATCGGATTGACGCGAAAGCTATTGATGTTAACCCTATGTTGAAGTTGATTATGCCGTACTCACTTCAAGGCAAGGAAAAATGCCGTACGAGCTATGGAATAACAGAAAACCCTACATCGGATATTTTAAGGTTTTCGGATCCAAATGTCATATCTTAAATAATGAGAAAACCCAGATACAGATGTTCAACGCGAAGACAGAACTGAGGAGTATTCCTTGGTTACTCTACAGTGAGCAAAGCTTACAGAGTCTTCAACAGAAGAACTCAAACAGTCGAAGTGACTCCCCATGTTACTTTTGACGAATCTTCATTCAAATTCAGAGAATCAATCAAACGAAGAAATGAAGAAGAATCTTCAAGGCAAATTCAGATAAGAGCTCAAGAGACTCGAATCAGAAATCTGGCCGAACCATTAATATGGGATGATGAGCCAGAAGAAGAACTTCAAATCAACCAAGTAGAAGTTCCACCAGCTGGAAATCAAGAGGAACCTCCAACGCCAAATTAAGGGAGAATGCCATCAGCTGGAAATTCAGACACAGCTGAATCTCCAGCACCCTCTCCAGCAGAGTTCTTTCAAAAATCACCACAAGGAGGATCAAACTCAATTCCAAATCAAGTGGAGTCTCAATCTCAAGACCTAACTCCAGAACAACTTCAAGCCAGACGAGATCTAGCCACTTCTAGCATCAATCAGCTGGAAGAAGAAATTCGTAGAAGGAGAAGATGGATTGAAGATCATCCATCATCTGCCATCATTGGAGAACCATCAGACCGAGTCAGAACCAGAAGCTCAGCCGCTCAAGCTACCCCATCGAATCATCAAGATGCTGCCGACAAAGCTCAACTCACAGTAGAGCTAGAACTGACAGTCTATGATGAAGACACAACTCTAATGGCATGTTACGTAGCTCAAGTTTCAGAGCCTCAAACCATTCTAGAAGCTTTAAAGAGCGTGCCCTGGACAAATGCCATGCAAGAAGAGCTGAATGAATTCCTCAGAAATTGTGTCTGGGAATTGGTCGACAGACCTGAAGGAGTCAAAGTCATCGGACTCAAATAGATTTTCAAGAACAAGCTGGATACCCTTGGAGTCATCATTAGAAACAAAGCTCAACTCGTTGCCAAGGGTTATACACAGCAAGAAGGAATTGACTTTGATGAATCATTTGCTCCAGTAGCTCGACTGGAAGCAATCAGATTATTTCTTGCATATGCAGCACATCACAAATTTAAAGTCTATCAAATGGATGTTTAAGTGTGCATTTCTAAATGGAGAAATCAAAAAAGATGTCTACGTTGAACAACCACCAGGATTTGAAGTGGAAGGAAACAAAGTCTACAAGCTAAAGAAGGCACTATATGGATTGAAGCAAGCACCTCGAGCTTGGTATGATACTCTCTATCAAATTTTCTTGTATCCAAATGATTCAAGAAGGGTTCAGTAGATAGAACCCTCTTCACCATCAAGTTGGGAGAAGACATTCTAGTTGTTCGAATCTATGTGAACGACATCATCTTCGGATCAAGATCAACATTCTTATGCAAATGATTTGGAGAAATGATGCCATAACAGTTCGAAATGTCTATGATGGGAGAAATGAGTTTCTTCCTAGGACTTCAAATCAAGCAATCATCAGAAG
Organism: Agastache rugosa; assembly: GCA_031470985.1. Taxonomy (NCBI): domain Eukaryota; kingdom Viridiplantae; phylum Streptophyta; class Magnoliopsida; order Lamiales; family Lamiaceae; genus Agastache; species Agastache rugosa. The sequence continues at coordinate 25,688,866 of CM062608.1, forward strand.
GAATCTTCATAAACCAATCCAAGTACGTGAAAGACTTGATCGCCAAATACGGAGTTCAATCCAGCAGAACAGTAGAGATACCGATGAACACCAACTGGAAAATTGAACCAGAAACTGAAGGAAAACCAATAGATTCCAGCAAATACAGAGGAATAATAGGTTCCCTGCTGTATCTTACAGCTAGCCGCCCAGACATATCATTTGCAGTCGGAGTCTGTGCCAGATTTCAAGTAGATCCTAAGGAGGCACACATGCAAGCAGCCAAGAACATTCTCAAATATCTTAAAGGAACTCAAAATGTTGGGTTGTGGTATCCAGCTGAAGATAATCTAAAGTTGACTGGATACTCAGACTCAGATTTTGCTGGAGATAGACTGGACATGAAGTTAACGTCAAGAACATGCCAGTTCCTAGGAAGCAAGTTGATATCATGGTTTTCAAATAAGCAAACTTGCGTCTCAACTTCCACAACAGAAGCAGAATATATGGCAGCTGGAAGCTGCTGCTCTCAAATTCTCTGGCCAAAACATCAGGTGCATGACTACGAAGTGGAGACTGGATAAGTGCCAATTTTCTGTGATAGCTCAAGTGCTATTGCAATATCAGAAAATCCAGTTCATCATACGAGATGCAAACACGTGGACGTGCGTCATCACTTTATCAGAGATCACGTAGAAAAGAAGGATGTCATTGTTGAGAAAATTCACACAGACGTACATCGTGCTGATATTCTTACAAAGCCGCTGGTGGAAGCAAGATTCACAATGTTGTGTGGGTTACTCGGATTACTCAATCCAGATGAAGAAGCTACATCCAGCTGAAAGGAAGCAGACCCAGCTGGATTTCAGAATCAGTCTCAAAGGAGACCAGCTGAGAGGAAACAAACTCAGCTGGTGATAACCGATAGAAGAACTCGCACGCGGAAGACTCGAACAATTGGATACGAACGATGGAAGATCCCAAAACCTCTGAATCTAACCACGAAATGATATAGATGATCGAAATCTCTATACCCCAACGTATGTTGATGCAGCAACTCGGGGACGATGAATGACACACGAACGAGGGATGGTTGACTCGCCGATTCGTCGATAGATGAATTCATCTTGGAATAATCAAGAGGAATTCGGTTGTCTCAAGAGAGAATAAAACTCACGTTTTTGATTGATAAAAGTCTGCTCAAATTCGTCCATCACAAAGGCCTTATATAGGCTCAACCCTAATCCTAGTCTAGATAGGAAACAACTTAATAAAAGCCCAACTAATAAACTAACATCTAATAAAAGCCCAAAACACGAAAATAACATGACTAACAACTAATGGCCTTATAAAACAAACGAAAATAAATAAATAAAGTCTTCAAAACAAATACAAGTCTTCAATCTTGGACGGCCCACTCGTACGTAATAAGATCAATTAAACACGGCCTGTTCAATTCGCCATCTCCAATGGGTTTCTTCATCAACTCTTGATCCCACACATCATGGACTAAACCCATTAAGTTTTCTTTAAATGTCTTGGCTCTAGCTCGTGTAATTGGCCCAACAGGAACACACACCGGATCTTGCACCAACGACGAACCTTGGGCTGCATCATTCCCCTCCTCTTCAAGAGGATTTGTCCTCAAATCCAAGGCGTCACCTACAATAAATGGACTCAAATCAGTAACATTAAAAGTAGCACTCACATTATACTCACCGGGTAAGTCCAACTTGTAGGCATTATCATTGATGCGCTCCAACACTTGGAATGGACCAACGCCTCGAGGAAGTAGCTTGGATAGCCGCTGCAATGGAAACCTTTCCTTGCGCATATGCAACCAAACCCAATCACCGGGTTCAAACACCACCTTGCGACGTCCTTTGTTGGCTTGCTCGACGTACTGCTTCGTGCGTCTCTCAATGTTCATCCTCGCCTTCTCATGAATCTGTTTCACAAAATCAGCCCTTTTCTGGCCATCAAGATTAGTATGTTCATGCTCAGGCAAAGGAGATAAATCCAATGGAGTTAAAGGATTAAAACCATATACAATCTCAAATGGCGAAAACTGAGTAGCAGAATGAACAGAACGATTATAAGCAAACTCGACATGAGGCAAACACTCTTTCCAAAACTTAATGTTCTTTTTGATAATAGCACGAAGTAAAGTAGACAAAGTCCTATTTACTACCTCGGTTTGACCATCTGTTTGTGGATGACAAGTAGTAGAAAACAACAGTTTGGTACCTAACTTACACCACAAAGTCTTCCAAAAATAGCTCAAAAACTTTGAATCTCTATCATAAACAATAGTCCTAGGCATGCCATGCAATCTAACAATCTCGCGAAAGAATAAATCGGCTACATGAGATGCATCATCAGATTTATGACATGGAATAAAATGTGCCATCTTAGAATACCTATCAACAACAACAAAGATTGAATCTCTCCCACGTTTAGTCCTAGGTAAACCTAACACAAAATCCATAGAAATATCAATCCAAGGTGCTGTAGGAATAGGTAAAGGTGTATACAAACCATGGGAACTCACCCTAGACTTAGCTTGCTTACAAGTAACACATCTCCCACAAATTCTCTCAACATCACGTTTCATATGAGGCCAAAAGAAATGCTCATGCAGAACAGCTAAAGTCTTAGCAATGCCAAAATGTCCCATCAAACCCCCACCATGAGATTCAAGCAATAACAACTCACGCAGAGAACACTTAGGCACACAAAGTTTATTCTTCCTAAACAAATAGTCATCATGCCTAAAGAATTCACCACGAGCAGATTTCTCACATGCTTTATAAATCTCACCAAAATCAGCATCAACTAAATACAAACCCTTCACACTCTCAAAACCAAGCAACTTAGCATCTAAGATAGAGATCAAGGCATACCTCTGAGAAAGTGCATCAGCCACGACATTCTCTTTACCTTGCTTGTATTTGATGACGTATGGAAACGTCTCAATAAACTCCATCCACCTCGCGTGTCGCTTGTTCAACTTATTCTGCCCCTTTAAATGCTTCAAGGACTCATGATCGGTGTGAATAACAAACTCGCGAGTCCACAAATAATGCTGCCATGTCTTGAGGGCTCTCACCAAGGCATACAACTCCTTATCATACGTGGGATAGCTCAACGTCGCTCCATTGAGCTTCTCGCTGAAATACGCCACTGGTCTTCCCTCTTGCATCAACGCTGCACCAATGCCAATACCAGAAGCATCACATTCAATCTCAAAAGATTTAGAAAAGTTAGGAAGAGATAATACCGGGGCGTGTGTAAGCTTATGCTTCAAAAGCTGAAACGCCTCTTCTTGCGCCTTCTCCCACTTGAATTCCACATTCTTCTTGATGACTTCGGTTAATGGTGCTGCAACACTGCTGAAATTAGGCACGAATCGCCTATAAAAGCTAGCAAGTCCATGGAAACTCCGGACATCCCCAATGCTCTTAGGGGTCGGCCACTCTTGGATAGCTCGTAACTTTTTCTCATCAACCTGTACTCCCTGTGCACTAATACAAAACCAAGAAACACAATACTATCAGTGCTAAAAACGCACTTCTTAGGGTTAGCGAACAATCTTTCTTTCCTAAGTGCAATTAACACAGCCCTCAAATGCACAACATGTTTTTCATGATTCTTACTATACACAAGTATGTCATCAAAATAAACAACCACAAATCTTCCAATGAATGCACGCAAGACATGATTCATAAGACGCGCATTAGTTAATCCAAAAGGCATAACCAACCACTCATACAAGCCAATTTTCGTCTTAAAAGCTGTTTTCCATTCATCTCCTTCTTTAATCCTAATCTGATGGTATCCACTACGTAAATCAATCTTGGAAAACACACAAGAACCATGCAGCTCATCAAGCATATCATCTAAATGATGAATAGGATGATGATACTTTACCGTAATGTTGTTAATGGCTCGACAATCACAACACATCCTCATAGTCATATCCTTCTTAGGCACAAGTAGAACCGGTACTGCGCAAGGACTCAAACTCTCCCTCACGTGCCCTTTGGCCAGCAAATCGCCAATTTGCCTCTCCATCTCCTTCGTCTCCTCCGGATTGGTTCGGTAAGCTGGTCGGTTTGGCAAGACAGCTCCGGGCACAAAGTCAATTTGATGCTCAATCCCACGAATTGGTGGTAAACCAGGGGGTGTATCCTCGGGGCAGACATCATCAAATTTCTGCAAAATAGAACGAATAGAAGGGGATAGAGAGGTCAGTATCAATAGTCAAACTCTCCTTGTACAGCAACACTATCATTGGTCTCTCCTCATTCACAGCCTCCTTCAAGTCACTAGCCCTCGCAAGAAAGGACTTCTGAATCAACCCAAGCTCCATTTTTTCAACAATCTGCTCCTTAGGCTGCTCCTTGGACTTCACCTTCTCTGTCTCTTTTTGCATCTGCACTTGATCCTCATAAACTTGTTTAGGAGTAAGAGGAACAAGTGATACCTTCTTCTGCTTATACTCGAACGAATACTTGTTGGTGAAGCCATCATGGGTAACTCGTCGATCAAACTACCACGGACGACCTAACAAAATGTGGCTCGCCTGCATAGGAATCACATCACATAACACTTCATCCTCATACTTCCCAATGCGAAACGGAATCATCACTTGCTTTGTCACTTTTATGATGCCAGTCTCGTTCAGCCACTACAAACGGTATGGTTTGGGATGCTTCACCATGGGAAGCCCTAATCTCTGAACCATGGATGCACTCGCCACATTCGTGCAACTCCCTCCATCAATAATCACACTGCACACCTTGTCTTGAACATGACATCTCGAGTGAAAGAGATTCTCTCGCTGCTCTCTCTCATCCGGCTGAATTGGGCACTCAAAACTCGCCTAGCTACAAACAGCTGCCCATCCGGTGCTAAGATCTCTTCATCTTCCTCTTCTTCGTCGGGATCCACCAAAGCTGGCATCTCCGGATCACGTTCCTCATCATCAGTCACTACTTCACCGTCATCTCTCATGATCATAATTCTTCTGTTCGGACACTCACTCATAATATGCCCGAATTCCTGACACTTAAAGCACTTCTTATCTCGATTGCGACCATCAGGAACTGCTGGACTGCCCTGATTTGCTAAATTCGAAGCCTCAGTCCGGCCCCTAAAGAATGGCTTCTTCTCATCTCTTGACGGCGTCTCCTTCTTCCATTGGTTCCCTTTTGATGAGGAACCACTAGCAACTGACTGGGACTGCCTCCAATTGGTCTGATTCTGTCTCTGGTTGCCGCTGTTGTTGCCCCTCCTCTTGAGTTGATTCTCTATCTTCACAGCCATGTGAACCATATCCTCCAACTCAACATAATGCTGTAACTCCACCTTATCTCGGATGTCCCAATGCAAACCAGCTAGAAATCGCGCCATTGTAGCCTCTCGATCCTCAACAACATTGGCTCGAATCATGGCTATTTCCATCTCCTTAAAGTATTCATCCACACTCCTACTTCCTTGCTTCAAATTCTGCAACTTGTTATAAAGCTCGCGGTAGTAATGATTAGGCACAAAGCACTTCCTCATCACTGCCTTCATCTCACGCCACGTCTGAATAGATGGCTCATCATTTCTTCTCCGGCTGGTCACTAACTGATCCCACCAAACAAGTGCGTAATCTGAAAACTCCACTGCAACCAACTTCACCTTCTTGAGCTCTGAATAGTTCTGACAATCGAATACTAGCTCCACATTTCTCTCTCATTCAAGATACAATTCTAGATCATTTTTCCCGTGGAATGAGGGAATGTTCATCTTGATGTTGCCCAGATTGTTATCTTGTCTGTCTCCACCTCTATGCCAACTTCCCACATCTTCTTCTTCATAATCTGTCTCATCTGCATACTCATCATAGTCAGCACGGCCTCCTCTACCACCTCGACCTCTATCACCACGGCCTCTATCTTCACGTCCTCCTCTACCGCCTCGGCCCTTATTGGTATTGGTATCTCTGGTATCTCTGGTCTGAGATTGCTCGACCTGGTCAAGCCTGTCATATACCCCTTCCAATTTTGAGTCCAATTTTGAGTCAAGAAGCTTTCCCAATTCGGACCTGAGGGCCTCCATCATGAACTTTGTCTTTGGATCAATGGTAGGATGATCCTTCGTTTCTGGAACCTGTTCACCTCTGTGAGCCATAATAACAGAAAACAAAAACTGTAATAGAAAGAAAAACGGTTAGTAAAACAAAAACCTCACCACCTCACAAGCACTCGTGTATCACTCAAAGAGGATTCACTCAACACTCGTGTATCACTCAAATATGGCTCTTTTCACTCTAATAAGCTCACTCTCTCTCGCCTTTTTCCACTCAAAATTCTCTCTCAAGGAATCGAATACTCTCAATTTACCACTTTGAATTCAATACCCACTAACAACGAAACAACCAAAACAACATCTGCAATAACTGCCCCAAGAAGACGAATCAACACACAGAACAATGGAAACGGAAACTGGACACAAAAATAGGCTACACAGAAACTGACTCAAAACGCTCTATACTACCCAAGGAACCCAGAAAAAACTACGAGACTCAACGGAAAGTGGGAAAAAATGCACGCAGAAACTGTCCCAAATGACTCTACACGACCCAAGGAAGCCAACGAACAAAAATGTCCAAAAATGTTTTCCATTTTTTTTACCCCTTCAGAACCTCATGATTTCGAATATGTCATGAATGGAACGAACATATGAAGTATGTGGTTGTGGCGACCAGTTTGAATCAGAACTGGAAATTGGATATGTATGGGTGTGTAGATGATATATTATGATCTCTTAGGGTTTATATGATGGCACTTAGCAGTCGAACAAAAATCTCGAAGGAAAAATTATGGGTGATGCGACAATGATGGCGAAAATAAGGATGTAATGAATAATATGGTAACAGATGATATATTAATATGGAAACTATGGAATAAGAATGATATGAACGGATCTGGAACGCGGCTGCTAGGCACAGAAATAGATCGAATGGAATTTTGTTTTTTTTTAACTGAAACAAATCTGAAATAGAACAAGAACGAAGATGAAACCCTAACGATATTGATAGACGAAACGAAACAAAACTGGCACAGAAAAAAAAATGAAAGCGAGACAGAACAGAAAACAAACAATAACGAAAACTTAAATCTGAACAGATCGAAACCACAGAAAACGAAACGAATCGAAAACGGAAAACACCGCAAGACGACACCACAGAAGCAGAAAACGAACCCTAAAAACTCTATCCTTGACACGAAAAGAAAATGAAACCTGGATACGAAACGCGGCTCTGGTGCCAAATGATACGATCCTTGATGACCGATCGAAGAACTCGCACGCGGAAGACTCGAACAATTGGATACGAATGATGGAAGATCCCAAAACCTTTGAATCTAACCACGAAATGATATAGATGATCGAAATCTCTATACCCCAACGTATGTTGATGCAGCAACTCGGGGACGATGAATGACACACGAACGAGGGATGGTTGACTCGCCGATTTGTCGATAGATGAATTCATCTTGGAATAATCAAGAGGAATTCGGTTGTCTCAAGAGAGAATAAAACTCACGTTTTTGATTGATAAAAGTCTGCTCAAATTCGTCCATCACAAAGGCCTTATATAGGCTCAACCCTAATCCTAGTCTAGATAGGAAACAACTTAATAAATGCCCAACTAATAAACTAACATCAAATAAAAGCCCAAAACACGAAAATAACATGACTGACAACTAATGGCCTTATAAAGCAAACGAAAATAAATAAATAAACTCTTCAAAATAAATACAAGTCTTCAATCTTGGACGGCCCACTCGCACGTAATAAGATTAATTAAACACGGCCTGTTCAATTCTCCATCTCCAATGGGTTTCTTCATCAACTCTTGATCCCACACATCATGGACTAAACCCATTAAGTTCTCCTTAAATGTCTTGGCTCTAGCTCGTGTAATTGGCCCAACGGGAACACGCATCGGATCTTGCACCAACGACGAACCTTGGGCTGCATCAGCTGGATATCTAAAATGAAGAGTTACTCAACTGAGGGAGAACTCAATGCTAAACTCAGCTGAAGAAGAGCTCATTCAATACATCAAATCACAACCGAGGTATCAGCTGACTACTGAAAGAATCAAGTGCCCTAGATTACAACAAAATCACGCATTTTGTTAAAACAAGAGTGTTAAATCACATGTTAACAATAACAAATTTAACGTGCAGCGGAAATTTAACAAATACACAAATTAAACTTTTTGGCAGGTGATTAAACCTGCCGATGTCTTTTGGCAAAACACTATGTTGAAACTAAAGATTACAATACAGAGAAAACAAACCATTCGATTTGTATAGCAACAAGCTCTAAGTATCGAATGGGTAGAAGATTAAATCTACACTAATCTAATCAACTACACAAACATGTTCGAACCTTTACAACATATCAATCTGCCTAAGAATCAGAACATGTAAAGATAAAGATTAATCTCTTCGAAGACTAATCTCGATAAGACTATCTACCTTAGTGACTTGCTTCTACACAACCCAATCCTCCATAGCGTGTTGGTTTGTGATGTTGCTAACACTAGGTAGACAGAATGGCGAAAGTTGAATTTGGAATTTGCTAAGTGTGATCTTCGATCAAAATGCGCAACCTTGAGAATGAAGATCATGTAGTAGTTATATTCCTCCAAATGCTGAGCAGTTTATTTCCACACTCTCATCATTTGAACGTCCACAATCTGCTCTTCATTCCATTCCAGTGGTTGAGAAAGTAGTGGATAAGAGCGGTTACACTAGCGATTATTTCCATGATCTCCTAACCTGTCATGGATAAAAACCTCCATGTATTTCGCCTTAAACCCCACTCTTTCTGTTGATAACCGTCATTCAACTGTTCTTTTATCTGCACATGAAACGTACAAAGGGAAAACAAGACAAGATAAAATAATATACAATTAAATAAAAATAACCGTTTTCACTGTCATCAGGCATGTTGGTAACACATGTTAAACTGCCAAAGTAACACTTATGCCAACGAAAACCTAACAAACTCCCCCTTAATTGTATATGTATCTTTTCTTGTACCAAATGATTTTTCCTGCAAAATTAAAATAAATAAACAGAAGTAAGAGTAAAAGGTAACTCTTACATTATTAGAAAGTAATTTAAAATGTGAATAGCAAAAGGAAACTCTTCACTTTATTTGGAAAATAATTTAAAGAGTGAAGAGCGAAAGGAAACTCTTCACTTTATTTGAAAGTATATAAACCTTTGAAGAGTGAAAGGAAGCTTTTCAAAGAAAGAATAAAGAACCAAAAGAATAATGGAGGGCAAACGGAAAACCCTCCCCAAGATTAAAATTATGTACAAAAGAAATAATAAAGAATAAAGAATAAAAGAATATTTTCAGAGAGAAATAAAAAGCTCCCCCTGAAACGAATATACTGGGTGGCTTGCAGTTAGATACAACAAGCTTCCTATCATTCCACGATATATGGTTGGATCAACATCCATTCCAACATCATCCTTGGTGAGTTTGTCACTTGAACCCATAGGAGTCTTCATGTGTTTAGCTGATTCCAAGCCGAATCTTTTCACTAAGTTTCTTGCGTACTTGCTTTGTGAGAAGAAGATGCCTTCTTTGGACTGCTTGACTTGTAAGCCTAAGAAGAAATTTAGTTCACCAACCATACTCATTTGGAAATTTGCCTTCATGGCTTCCACAAAGTCATTAACAAGCTTAGGGTATGTAGCGTTAAAAACAATGTCATCGACATAAATCTGTGCAACACAAAAATGTTCATTATTTTTGTAAATAAACAATGTTCGATCAACAATTCCTCTACAAAAACCATATTGTAGTAAGAAATCAGTCAAGCAAGCATACCAAGCTCTTGGAGCTTGTTTTAAACCATACAAAGCTTTCTTAAGCTTATAAACATGATTAGAAAAAATTGAATCTTGAAAACCTTTAGGTTGAGCAACATATGCTTCTTCAACTAACACACCATTCAAGAAAGCACTTTTGACATCTATTTGATGAAGTTTAAAATCATATTGACAAGCTATTGCAAAGAGTAATCTAATGGATTCAAGACGTGCAACAGGTGCAAAAGTTTCATCAAAATCAATTCCCTCAATTTGAGTATAGCCTTGTGCAACTAACCTTGCCTTGTTCCTAACAATGTTACCAGATTCGTCAGATTTGTTCTTAAAAATCTATTTTGTTCTAATAATGTTCTTATTGGTCGGTTTTGGAACAAGTTCTCACACATCATTTCTGACAAATTCATTTAATTTCTCATACATCGCATTTACCCAAAATTCATTTTTCAATGCTTCATCAACATGTTTAGGCTTAAAGGATGAAAGGAAACAACTATGACAAATCTCGTCATATAAAGTAAACATTAGGCAAGTCTTACCATATCTTTGTAGTTTACTGGACCTTTTCTCCTGGTCTGAATTCTTTCAGATGATTCACCAATGATCTGTGATGTGGAATGATTCTTTCGGATTCGTCCTGAAGGATATCTGTTGCCAGAGGTGTTGTCAACATGGATCGGACGGTTGATATCAATGTTATGAACATCATCATCATTATCTGATTGAGTGTTGGATTTTGATGTCAGTTTTGTTGACACTTCTGATGTTGGTTCAGAGGTACTCCCTTCATCATTTTCAATAGTTTGTGAAGAAATCTCACTATTTTCACCACTTTCAAGTACGAGAGAGTTACCATCATCACGAACATCTCCATCAAGAGTAGAGAAGTCCTCAAACACAACATTGATAGATTCTTGGATAGTCCTAGATCTCAAGTTGTAAACACGAAAAGCTCTACTGTTAGGAGAATAACCCAAGAACAAACACTTGTCACTCTTTGAATCCAGCTTGTTTAAGTACTGTCTGTCATTAAGGATGTAACAAACACATCCAAAAGTATGAAAGTATTTAAGATTTGGCTTCTTCCATTTCAAAAGTTCATAGGGAGTCATGTTAGAGCCTGGTCTTAAATAAACCCTATTGATGATGTGACAAGCTGTGTTAACAGCTTCAGCCCAAAATCTTTTGGAAATGTTTCTACAATGTAACATGGCTCTAACCATTCCTCGGAGAGTTCGATTTTTTCCTTTCAGCAACACCATTTTGCTGAGGAGTCTTTGGTACTAAAAATTCAGGAGAAATTCATTCATTCTCACAAAAATCAGAGAAGTATGAGTTCTCAAATTCTTTTCCATGATCAGACCGAATTCTTACAACATTCATGTTATAACAGTTTTGAAGACTTTTGCACAACTTCTTAAACATTGCAAAAGTGTCTGATTTTTCTCTTAAGAATTCAACCCAAGTGAAACGTGAGTAGTCATCAGCACAAACTATAACATACCTCTTTCCTCCAAAGCTTTCAACCTCCATAGGACCCATAAGATCCATATGGATTAGCTCAAGACATCTGTTGGTACTGCATGTTCCTAACATCGGATGTGACGCCCTAGTCTGTTTGCCTTGTTGACATGGTCCAGAAACAAATTCCTTTTTGATGTTTAAACAAGGAAGTCCAACAACAGCATCATTGGTAATCAACTTCTGCATGTTGGTCATGCTAACATGACCCATTCGTTGGTGCCACAGCTCAGCTTCATCAACTTTGGCCGACTGACATGAATTTTCATTGTTAGTTTGGTAACAATTGTCAGTTGATCTGCTTCCCAACATCACAGAATGATTAAAACGATCAAACACTTCACAAAGATTTTGGTCAAATCTTACAGTCATGTCATCATCACACAATTGACTTATACTTATCAAATTTGCCGTCAGTCCTTCAACATGAAGGACATTCCTCAAATTAGAAAAGTTTGGAACGTTCAATGTTCCCTTGCCAAGTATGTTGCCCTTTGCTCCTCCACCATATGTCACTTTTTCTCCATTGATCAGAATATAGTCGATGAGGTAATCTTTGACTCCGGTCATGTGTCTCGAACATGCACTATCAAAGTACTAGTTTCCTGCAACATCAACTTTCAATGAAGTGTAAATAACAAAACAAGACTCATTTGAGTGAGGCCTTTTCTTTTTCACAAAAGGTGAAGCTGTTGATCCGGATGCTTCACTGTTGGTAACAGAGGAGTCCTTTCTGAGATTAGACAATACTTTTCTAGATCTTGACAAAAACTTTCCAGGTATCTTTCCGTTGACAACATCTTCAATATATTGATTGCAGTATGGTTTGATACGACCAGGGGCAGAACAATAATGACACACATAAACCTTAGATTTTTCTTTGTTAGTAACACTAGTGTCACAAATATCCATATCAACATAATTTGAACTCTTTCCTTTCACAAAATTCACATCAAATGAATTATTTTCAGCAACATTCGAATCAAACCCTAAACCATGTCTATTAGTTTGACCCAAAGAAAGAGCTTCTTTAAGAGCAAGAGTACCTCTGTTCAGCCTGTCAAAGGTTGATTGATCATCTTCATGTTTCCTCTTCAAGATGTGTAACTCACAATCCTTTTTAGTTAGAAGAACCTCTCTTGATTCGACTCTTAAGGGATTGATTTTCATCAATCATCATCAAGAGATCTTTTCTTTGATCAGCACATTGCTCATCAAGAATTTCATAGAGTCTTCTTACTTCTTCAAGAGCTTCGACCGGATCAAAAACATGTCCTTGATCACTTAGGATTGCGGTGTTAGCACATTCTTCTTCTTGAACTGTCATATCATACCATGATAGATGTGATGATGGTTCAGTGATCACAACATCTGGATCAGCAATCTCTTCAGTGTAAACTGGAAGATTTGAAATGTGCATGTGATGATCATTAGATGAATCAAATTCTGTTATGATAACATTATTGTTATTGACATAGCTCTCTAGACTGATGTTATTAACAGATGCATCAACACAGTTTTCTTCATAAAAAATATTAATTGTGTCATCCACAACACAGTCAACACCTGATAGATTTGAGAAAGAATGATCAATGGACATATTAGATGTAGGGACATCAAATGGATCCTATGAGAATGTGTTAGTTGAAGAATTACCTTCAATATTTGAGATAAAGGTGAGTTGATCATTCAACTCATCTTCCAACTCATCAATAAGAATGTCATCATCAATGTTGAGTAATGCGTCAATCATTTCTTCACTAGTAACATCAACTTCAGTAACTGAAGCAAACAAAAGTACCGGTTGAGAAGCTGTTTTATCACTCTTTTCGACTTCTTCAGTTTCTGAGTTATCACTCACTGTGACAATGAAATTCTTCTGCATTCTCCTACGAACAGTAGGACATTCGTTTGCATAGTGCCCCATCCCTGAACAGCCTCTACACTGAATAGATTCAATGTTAGATGATGTGTTCATAACAGGCTCCTTAACAATTGGTTTGACAGGAGACACAGGAAAAGATGATTGAGTCTTTCTCTTCCTGAAATTGGATTTGTCATTTTCTTTCTTCATTCTTTTGAGGACAGAGTTGAACTTTTTGGTCAACAAGGCCATGCTAGAGTTTTCTTCATCGATAGGCTCCAGATCTGAATTCTCAAATTCTTCTTCTTCGCTTGAAGTCTTGACAGCATCAACATGGAAGGCAACACTCTTGCCTTTCATTCTAGCCTTTTGTTGGTTTAAGTTCATCTCAAAAGTAAGTAAGATACTGAATAACTCACTTACACGCAACCTAGAAATATCTCTAGCTTCCTTAATTGCCGAGATCTTCATGTTAAATCTTTCAGGTAAGGATCTCATGACCTTACTAACCAAACGATCATTTCCGATTGGTTCACCAAGAGCAACAACTTCATTAGCTATTTCAGTGATCTTATCGGAGTATGTTGAGATTGACTCATCATCCAACATCCTCAAATTTTCGAACTTAGTTGTGAGCATTCTCAACTTAGTTCTCTTCACACTTTCAGAACCTTCACATTGTTCCTGTAAGATATTCCAGGCATCACGAGCCTCAACACAGTTGGAAATCAACCAAAATTGCATTCAACGCACGAGAATTGAAGTTAGAGACAACTCTCTCATCGGCTGTCCAACGTCCCTCAGGGGTTAATGTTGAAATTCCATCAACTTCTTCACGTGGTGCAACCCAACCATTTACAACAGAAAGCCATGCTCGTTCATCAATTGAGTTGATAAACATCCTCATATGTGACTTCCACAAAGGATAGTTCTTACCATGGCTATCCAAAATAGGGGGTCTTGCAGTGGCATCCATGGTGTAATCTGCACACAGAATCAGAACTTAGTATATCAAGTTACGGCTCTGATACCACTTGAAAGAATTGAGTGCCCGAGATTACAACAAAATCATGCATTTTGTTAAAACAAGAGTGTTCAATCACATCACTACTACAAAAATGGTCAACGACAACACTGGAATGGCAACGATTCTTCAAAAAAATTGTTGTCGTAACACAAAAAACCGTTATCGTAGGTAAACCCGTTGTCTTTCGGCGAAAAAATACGCTCATAGACAAGGGTTTTTAAGAATTGTTGTCATATTATGTTGTCATTACGATATACAACAATAGTACTAAATTCACCGTTGTCATAGGGTTTTTATATGTGTTGTCTTCTTGAAAAAAAAATAATTAGAAAATAAAAATAAAATAAAAATTAAAACACAAAGGGTTCCCGTCTTAGTCTAATCTGTTATTTCTTTTGTCTCTCTCTTGTGCCCCCCTCCCCCGCCGCCTAAGTGAGTCCGCCTCCGCCGCCTGAGTCCGCCTCCACCGCCGCCCCCGTCTGAGTCCTTTATGGCCGCCGTAGGTGAGCCCTAATTTGAGAGCTGAGGTCTTTCTTTGATGTGTATCTCGCGACCCGACCTCTCTTTGTTTCTCTCTCACTCACATGCCCGTCGGTCGTCGCCCACCCGGCCTCTGCCGCTCTGCCTCCGGCATCATTCCCGTCAGCCGTAGTCGCCGGCTGCTCTAGGTTTGTCAGCTTTGACTTCTCTATTTTAAGTTCGGGCAAAATCAATTTTGGAGAATTAGGGCAAAATTCAATAACCCACAAAAATGAACTCGTTTTTTAGGAATTATTTTGCTACATGTGATGTTAATTGCACATTCCTTGCCCAATGAGATGTTATGTATGTCAATATGTCAGTATCTGACTATCTGTGAAATGGAGTTGGTTTTTAAATTCTTTTATTTATTTTGATTTCTTGTTTGTTTATAAAATTCTCATTTTGATTAATGACGTATTCACAAGTGTAGGCTTCTATTATGGAGCTGAATTTGTACCATACAATCTACATGCATTTCGTAAATTAGTAGCATTTTGCTGGGAGTTTTAGACTTGGTTTTGTTGGGTTAAGGTACACATTATTACATGTTGTGGTAAACTATTGAATATGGATAAGCGAGTTTCAATTTCTTAGCTGACTCATAGTTTGGCTGACACTGACTGTTTGTTTGTGACATTCTCCAATTGATGGAATTTCAATGTTGGTTTCCTATGTCATGAAGTATAAATCATGGCTCTTGATGTAGAAATTAGGCGAATAAAGTTGAAAAATAAGTGATTTATGTTGAACTATCAGGTTTATTGGATTAGCTTACCATTTGTTCACAGCTTGTAATCATAGTTTTTCCAGTATATAGTAGTAATTACTATCTAGAAATCCACATAAATATATGTAAAGAAAAATCTTGTAATTAGTTTGCCCAATATAGTAATAATTAGGGAGTAGTACCTCTAACTTAAATTTCTTGGTGGCTTTTATTTGAGGTTTATCTTCCTACAATAGCACTTTAAAACTGCTGTTGTTTGAGATTAGATCGAAAATATCTAGGAAGGGCAAACGTAAAAGGAGGACTTGAAAGTCTGAGTGTAGTAGGCTTATGCCATGGTTCTTGTCTAGAAGTTTGAGATCTTGGTGTAGGAACATAAAAATGATTATTTTTCTTTATCCTCCTATGTAAGTCCCTTATGTTGTAGTATCTGAACCTTAATAATATTCTTTTATTAGGTTAAGCTGGTAATATTTCTTTTGAAATATGAAGCTTTTTCTTTCTAATATGTACCTTATTACAGGGGATACAAGTGCTTTTTCAATAGAGCTATACTTGAAATGTTAGATTATCTTCGAGATGATTGCTTAAAAATCTAATGCACTGTTGAAGTTGTTGTTTCTGCTATTGATAGTTTGGGTTAATGCTCGATTCGTGTTCCAGATTCTGATATTGGTTTGCACATTGGTATGCTTCTAGAAAACATGAAAGGTTATGACATTACATTTAATGTAACTGGAGAGAAATTTATGCCCTAAGTTGATATTAGCTGCTCGTTTCCCTAAACTTGGGTCCGAACTTCTTGAAGGAGTGAATACTAATGAGGTTATGGTACCAGACATGGAACCTAAAGTTTTTAAGGTGAGCAGATTGTATAGTTTTGATATGATGTTTATCAGAGTAAATATCTTACCTAAAATGGTAGCTTTCTCATAATGGTGATTTTCTGTTTATTCAAGAATAAAATTTTGTGACTCATAGGCGCTGTTGCACTTTATCTATACAGATGCCTTGGCTGAACATGATGCGATAACATCTGCTTCCTCCGTAGTCGACACCTTAACTGCAAAGTTGCTAGAAGCAGCTGATCGATATGACATAGAAAGACTCAAAAGGCTATGTGAATCTCATCTGTGCAAGTATATAACTGTAGGTTCGGTTAAGCAAGTACTTGTTTTGGCAGATCGTTATAACAGGATTGAAAGATGTTTGCCTTAAATTTGTTGCTAACAACCTAAAAGGTATGTAACTTTGGCCCTTTTAAGTTCTTTACCCAAAAATTAATTTGGACTCCTGATATTTCTGATTGAAGAGAGAGATTCTCTTTTGGTTGCCTGATTCATTTTCTAATGGAAATTGCTACTTGTTTTGTCACAATTAGGCATAGGAAGATCTTGTTGCTTATCTTTGACCAATATATAATGACTTATTCAGGCTTATATCAGCTGTGTTTTAGTCAAAACTTAGTAAAGTATATTGATAAAATTATTAAGGATTGGTTTCATAGGAAGAAGTTGTTATTTTTCAGTTTGGTATGCCATTGCAATGTGCTTTAAACTTCAGGAATTGAATAATAATTATGGCCTGGGAATCCAATAAATTGGTTATGTATGTAGCTCATAATCCTATAAAATAGAGTGTCAAAATCCTTTTTGCTTGTATGTATGATACATCTCTTATCTTTTTTTAACCTATATATTTCCTCGACTCCTAAGGATCAGTTAAGTAATTAGGCTATGGGTAGTTAGTTTTAATTTGTTTACTTTATAATGTCCTTAGATCACCTAGTGCCGTTTGTTTTAGTTTATGGTAATTGAAAATGTGATTAATGTATTGTGAATAGGGCAGAGAGGATCACGTGAAGAAACCTAATGTTTAATTTTGTCCCAAACTTGTATTTACAGAGTTGGCAAGGGAAGTATTTGGTGGCAGTATCATTCGGAGCAAACTTTGTGGGAGCAAACTCATATTGTTGTAATTGGTGTATTTGGTTTCATTTTGTTTTGAGGATTTTATGTATTATGGTTACAACTTTTCTGATATTTAAGAATTAACATGAGCTCTTGTAATGAATATGGTTACTTTGTAAGTTGAATTATTTATATATTTTAATAGTTCAGTTTTAATTACCTAATTAGTTGATTGTTAATTAATATAAATTTAAGTCATGATTTAATGTTAAAACAATATGCAAAAATACTTTAAACAACAGTTAAAAACTGTTGTCTAAAGAATCAATGACAACAGAAAAACATGCGTTATGAGACCGTTGTTATATACATATTCAACAACGGTTATAAATTGTTGTGGTATATCCAAAATTGTTGTAATAGATTAAAATGACAACGGTTTAAAGATACGACAACAGTTATTAACCGTTGTCTTAAAAAACATAGAATCTACAGCAACGGTTGATGACGAGCGCTGTCGCTAACACTCGGCAAAATAAATATATATATTGTCCTATGCTCACAATACTGTAGAGAGTGCTTGGAAGTACATGGTCGATCATCAGGGAGTTGATTGCCACTATCTCTTGAATCCTCCACAACCTGGTTCAAACTTTGGGTTGGTGCTGGTCATTTGGTCTACCTTGCCCAATATGTAAACAAAACTAAAACTGAAACTAAACAAGTAACTTGATTAATAATAAAAAGAACTTGACCTGGACAAACTGATTAAATAAAAACACTAGCTCGATCATTGGTGCATTAATCTTCATTACATGCGTGCATCGTTGGTTATAGGACTTGAATGCCGAGATCCCTTTTTAATCGTCACGCTCTCAACAAACCCTTCCCTTACCTATCCTTACTAAGTTAGCGACGCACCGCCGGCTCCCTACTCTGGGCAATACCTCTGTCCCCGAGTCATCGTCCAGTTTCTTGCCCAGAGAGCATTAATCACAAGAAAGGCTCAACAAGGAAGAATCACGCCTGTCTCGCCCAAGACAGACACCTTCACTCACTACTTATTAATCCAGACCAAGATCAGTTGAGAAAATTCTCCCTAAACCTCTGAGTCAATTTAGTGATCTAATATTATCTAAGTAATTAACGGCCTATTAACTATCTCGACAAATTAAACCATTTTGGAACAAGCACATAAACAGATCTAGAATGCAACATGCAATTAATTCATCCAATTCGACCTCACGAGCTTTGGTTATTATTCAACTAGTTGTTGCCCAGATCAAGTATAGAAAATTAGCTAGACATAAAGTAAATCGAACAAACACAAATCTGGGGGGAAAAACATAAGAATGATATTAAAAGTAAACTTACGAAATATCAAAGTATCGATCGACCAAAAGTGTCGATCTGGAAATAACAACCGGAAAATAAAGAACATCAACTAAATTACCCTAGGGGACTTGTTTCTTCCTCACAAAATCCTCAAGAATAAAAGCAAAGCAAAGCAGAAGTAAAAGATTAGGAAATTAAATCGCAAAAGTATATGGTGATGGCTGCAGCCATGCACCATATTTATAGGCTGAGATGCGCTAGGGTTTGGGCCCTCGGTCCTTTGCATGGTAAGTCCATGAGCTACCTTGGAGTGCAAGTAATCACCTCCCCCACCTAATCGGATTAGGAAAGAAACTTAGGTTAGATCTTATTTTTCTTTTCCTAATAGGCTTCGGAGAGAAACACGCCAGTTGCCCCGCCATCTTGCCTTCTCTTGTCAGCACATTTTCTGCTCTGCTTCCTGCCCAACATGCCAGACAAGGCCAACACTGCCCCTGGTATTAAGATTGAGCCATCGAATCCTTCTCACAGCTACGCGTCTGATGCTATCATTCTTGCCCAAGCTGAAGATTCATCGGTTGCTCATTGCCTCGTATCGATTCTCGTATCATTTCAGCAGATTTCTGCCCTGTCTTGCCCTCTAATGCTTTTTACCTGCCCAGATAGACCTGTTGCCCAAATAGTGCCCTCCCAGGCACTGAAACAATATAAAAGGACAACAAAAGACTCGATCTAGACTACCTAAACACACACAAAATGAACACAAAATATGGGTTCATCAGTTGATAATCGTGTATTGTGATAAATATCTACGACAACGGTTCAAAACCGTTGTCTATGATTGCAAACTTTGACAACAGTACTTACAACAACACTTAAAATCAGGATACGACAGCGGTTTATAACCGTTGTGATAAGAATATACGACAACGGTTTATTGTCTATGAGCGCATTTTTAAGCACCCTACCACATCACCAGTTACGACAACGGTCAAAATCCACCTACGACAACGGTTTAAAACCCTTGTCTATTAGCATTTTTGTAGTAGTGCATGTTAACAACAACAGATTTAACATGCAGCGGAAATTTAACAAATACACAAATTAAACTTTTTGGCAGGTGATTAAACCTGCCGGTGCCTTACGGCAAAACACTATATTGAAACCAAAGATTACAATACAGAGAAAACAAAGCATTCGATCTGTATAGCAATAAGCTCTAAGTATCGAATGGGTAGAAGATTAAATCTACACTAATCTACTCAACTACACAAACATGTTCGAACCTTTACAGCCTATCAATCTGCCTAAGAATCAGAACATGTAAAGATAAAGATTAATCTCTTCGAAGACTGATCTAGATAAGACTATCTACCTTAGTGACTTGCTTCTACACAACCCAATCCTCCACAGCGTGTTGGTTTGTGATGTTGCTAACACTAGGTAGACAGAATGACAAAAGTTGAATCTGGAATTTGCTAAGTGTGATCTTCGATCAAAATGCACAACCTTGAGAATGAAGCTCGTGCAGTATTAATATTCCTCCAAATGCTGAGCAGTTTATTTCCACCCTCTCATCATTTGAACGTCCACAATCTGCTCTTCATTCCATTCCAGCGGTTGAGAAAGTAGTGGACAAGAGCGGTTACACTAGAGGTTATTGCCATGATCTCCTAACATATCATGGATAAAAACCTCTGTGTACTTCACCTTAAACCCCACTCTTTCTGCTGATAACCGTCATTCAACTGTTATTTTATCTGCACATGAAACGTGCAAAGGAAAAACAAGACAAGATAAAATAATATACAATTAAATAAAAATAACGGTTTTCACTGTCATCAGGCATGTTGGTAACACATGTTACCAATAGTCAAAGTAACACTTATGCCAACGAAAACCTAACAACTACTATGATCAGCGGAGAGGTTTGCGATATCAAAACCCTATCTTTAAGATATATTTTTTTTAATATTTGAATTTAATTCTACATATCTCAGAA
The DNA here is from genome assembly GCA_031470985.1 of Agastache rugosa. Lineage (NCBI taxonomy): Eukaryota > Viridiplantae > Streptophyta > Magnoliopsida > Lamiales > Lamiaceae > Agastache > Agastache rugosa. The sequence goes on from CM062608.1 coordinate 25,709,661, forward strand.
AAGATATTAAATAAAGTTTTTAATCACATCGTATCAAATCAAATTTAATTAAAAATATACAAAGTACTGTAGCATGGGAGTCCCGAAGCAGAAGTCAAAATGATTCATCTACCTCACGCGCGTATTAATCACACGTGTTGTACGAACGATAACCTGACGTGATGCGTGAATCACTCACAGCCGTAGATCTTCATATCAATCTGCCACAATCTTGACTGTTCATTCAATATGGCAGTTGATATTTATATCAGAGACATACAAATCTTCACCATAATCTCTCATTCTTATCTCATTCTTCTATCTCTATTACTCGTTTTACTAACAAGTTTTACAGAAGAAGATCATGGCATCTAAGAAACTAATTTTAGGAGCCGAACAACATGAAGTCTTAATGTCAAAGCTTCACTTTGAGAGTTGCGTAACTCTCAGGACTCACAAGAAACCGGAGTTTCAGGAGATAATAAAACTCATCGAAAGAGCCGGTCTAACGCAGTGGGTGACTGCAAGACCCAAGAACATTCTTCGCCAAGAAGTAGCCGACTTCTTCCTGGAGATGTATAAGGAAAAGGACCGCCTCCGCACAATGTCTCTCTCAAGATAAAAGAGAAAACGGGACACACAACTCCCTGGAAAGCAGAGATCAACGTCAACAGGATACTGGCCAAGGAGTTCAACCTGAAGACGTTTGGGAATCTCTCCCTTGTGAGATACACCAGAGAAGATATCCAGTCAGAACTGGACAAGATGCTGATAAAATCGGAGACGTTCAGAACAAGCATGTCAAAGCTCCTGCTCCGTCCCAAGTACCGACTACTTCTGGACATCACTCAGAAGTGCATTCTCGGTATGGCTGGATCTCAAGAAGAGATCAGCATACACAAGCTAAAGCTGATGATAGCCATCCTCAGAAATGACCCTGTAGACTGGTTCTCCTACTTCTTGGACAAGTTGGAGAAGGAATCAAAGAAAATCTGATTCAAGGATAAAGAATGCACTCGGTACAGCTGCAAGGAGACAATCTACTTGTGCTCCAAAGCCGCTTGCATCATAGACATGATTGTTAGATCGTGCAACATTAGGTGGTATAATCCGGAAGAGTTTCCAATCACAAGGATACTCTTTGAGAAGCCAAGTCAGCTGATTGACTTACTGAAGAAAGCAGCACCTGGAGGAAAGAAGAAGATGCAGGAGACAAAGCAGCAGACATCTAATCCCTCCCAAGCAGGGAAGAGGAAACAACTCGAGGAGACAAAACTAGCTGGAGCACCGCCTTCAAAGAGAAGACTCAAATTGAAGGTGCTCAGCCAACCAGCTGAGAAGCCAGTTGATATCAAGAGAAAATTCGTAATGACTCTCCGAGGAGCAGAAGGACCATAAGTGATGGTTTCTTACGGTGGAGAAGAAGTTCATGTGCCAGCTCGCACATCACCATCACCACCACCTCATCACCTTACTCCAGCTGATCAACCAAGCTTAAACCTCAGATTAGATGGAATACTTCAACCTCACTCTCCTCCTTCTCCTCAATTTCCTCAAACTCGACAGGGACACCAACTTCTTGATAAAGTATATGGAGCTCAACCCCTTGCACCAAGCTCACATAAAAAGCCCCGTCCAGTTGACGCTCCTTTGCAGCTGGATGATGAAAACCGAGCTAAACCCCATACCCCTACTTCATCTGAGGAAGTTGTATACCTCAGTCCCTCAAATATTGCACGTGATACCTCTATCTCAAGGTTCGATGACCTTATGCTCAAAGGAGTCACAAGCGCACTGCAACAATTTCTAGAGCTAGCTTCGCTCCCAACCGCATTAGTCGTCGTCAGAGACTTCAAGTTTTACATTGCTACCAAGATAAGCACTTGGTACGCAACTGAAGAACTAATTCAGACCTACTCCTTCGACCATCTGAAGTCTGAAGAACTTCAACTACAAGAGATTTTTGAATTTGGAAGTCTCCAGGATGCTTTCATGCATCAAGATGAGCTGATCCAAATTATGATTCAAAAATCAAGGAATGATGTTGTGCCACCCTCAGAAGGTGTCATCTCAAGGGCCAACTCATACCTCCAATCACTCAGCTGGATTGCTCTAGTTGAAACTACCAAGGAAGTTGTGCCTGCCACCACAGCTGAGGCAATGATTATTGATAAAGGGCCAGCTAATGCAAGAGCTGAGCCACAAAGTCCAAATGCCAATGACACTCGCACTCTGGTCGAGATTGAGGCATCAAAACCCAGTACATCAGAATTCGGGATACAGACGGATTCAACCCAAGTACTTTCAGCTGCAATAAAGGATGAGATCGCCAAGAAAGTCGAAGAGATCCTTCTCCAGGATCAACTGAAAACCAATTCGGAAACACTTCTGCCAATCTCAGCTGTAGAAAGGAAAGTCGATTGGCAAGGACAATCAATCGATGACATTCATCGATTTGCCCAGAATCTGCAAGAAAGCACAGATCAAGATCGCAGACAGTCTCTCGTCTCTCACGGGATTGATCAATCCAATCATCTTGAAAAGAGAGTATCGGAGATTGTTTCAAGACTCCAAATTCCACTGGATGTAAAATTGTCAAACTTTTCAAGCCAGCTGGATGCTATCACACATAGGAATCTCTCCTACAGTACGGATATTCACCAGCTGTAAAAACCTCTACAAAGATCTGGACACACAGTTCAGAGCTGACAACCGCAGCACAGCAGAGCTCAACATCACCACAACAGACAACACAACCAAGATTGCTGAAGTTATTAAGGCAATTGCACAGCTCAACCAGGCAGTCGTTCATCTCTCCCACCTTGTTGATAATGCCAAAAAGGGAGAAGATAATAAGACGAGAAAAATATCAAAGATGGGTAAAGGCAAAGCTGTAACTGAAGAAGTAGAAGTCCAAGCACTTAAGTTTGCGATAAATGAAGTTGCTGCGGAGCTGGAAACAGAGAAACCAGCTGAAGCTGAAAAGGAAGACAAATAGAGTAAAAACAAAGATAGCGGAGTAGCACCAGAAGAGCCAAATTAATTAGCAATGGCTCTCTGAGAAGAAAGTAGAAGGAAGCAGCGGATGCAGAAGTGAAGACCCAACAAAATGGGATTGAAGAATTGAAGTTTTGTTGTTTTAATTCTTTTCAGTTTTGTTTTATCTTTTGTTTTATCTTCTATAATCCTTGTAATATCTGTTAATGATAAGACTGAATTTTTTTTTCTCACTCAAGCTCACCCTGATGACAATAACCCTTTGTCCAGGCTCTGAACTCTGAACTTGTTTAATCTGCTGAGACTTTATCCCGCTCTTAGATTTAGGGGAAAGTTTCGTGTTTTTCTCAGTTAGGTTTTGGCATCATCAAAAAGGGGGAAATTGTTGGGAAAATTCTAAGTTTTGATTTGATACCAAAACCCAACTGACTCCAACCGAATAGATGATTGCACTAACCTAAGTGGTGTTTTCCAGCTCGCCTGTTTGAGCTATAGATTTTCTAAATTTACAGGTTAAGGAAGCTGAAGACAGCAGAAGATCCAACTGTGTTACCAGCTGGAGTCAAATATCAGCTAAGGAGTTTTCCAGCTGAGCAGAGTTCAAGACTGAGCAGAATCAAGCTGAAGGGAACAGAGCTGAGTTGAAGGAAATCCAATGAAGCTGAAGAATGACCGAGCTTAGTTAAAGCCAAGAAGACACAGCTGAACCAATCCAGCTGTACAGACCAAAAGAATGTTAACGCTGAAGACATCACTTCAAGTCAGAGCTTCAGATCCAGCTCCAAATTCAAAAACCAGCTTGAAGTCAAAAATCTCGGTATCAGAGGAAGTCAATATACCTCGACCAATGAGGAATTGCCAAATCAGCATCCTAGAGTGTAGAACCTAGGATCTGCCACTGATGAAGACAGGTGAAGATATGCCCAATGGCAGATCGATCAGATCAGAGAGTAGGTGAGATTCAAACGGCTCTTCCAACGGCTAGTTTTGAATCTCTACCTATAAATACCAGTCATCAAATACGAAAAACTCTCTACAAGCTTTCAACATCTCTAAATCTCTCAAGCAGTTCTCAAATCCTTGGAAGAACTCTTAATCTTCAAGTGTTTCCTTTCCACAAACTGCTTTAGTTTTTCGTCTGATCCCTAGGCAGAATTTCTTTGTATATCCAAAAGCCTAGATCTTGAATGAGTTCATCTAACTCAAAGTTCTTCATTGTAAGAACTCGTTCACAGTTGGAACCCCAAAAACCAAACCCCTTCTTTACCCAGAAAGGTTAGGTTAAGGTTACGCCAGCCTGAAGCGCGAAATTCAAGTGTTTGTACGGTTTTTTCAGTACCCGGAAACTGAAAGTTTCAGGCTTCTACAGTGCCCATAAACTGTTGGAACATAGCTCAGGTTTGAGCTGCGAAGTTGCTTGGTACTCGTTAAACTAAGTGGTAGTGAATTACCAGTTTTATCTGGTCGTGGACGTAGGAGGAGTTTCTCCGAACCACGTTAAATATCGTGTTCTTTTTCTGCTCTTTATTTTCAGTATATTCAGTTAAAGAACTAACTCCATCAAGCATATCATTTCATCAAACTGCATACCCAGCTGCCTGACCCAACCAGCTGTGTTTTTCAAAACTGCACAACTTGACTAAGCTGAAAACTTAAAGATAACATTTTCAAGCTGAGTTTTTCTAAGTACACAAGGTAAGTTTAAAACCATCACATTCCGCACCGCCAACTAAGTTATCAGTCCAGCTGGCCATCTTCGCTAGGAAGTCAGCAGGATTTATAATTGAGCTCTCACTCAGTTTTTAACTTGTGAAAAAGTTCAAAAAGTTTTTATCTTTGGTGTATTCACCCCCTCTACACCAAAGACTTCGCTCAGGGACCATCACACACAAAATGAATACAAAATATGGGTTCATCAGCCATCAATAGGAAGAGTTGGGACTAATAAGAGTACTATTCGTTCCAAATGTACGTAAAAATAGTAGAATTCATTAACATAAAAATATCATCATCAATCAACCCAAATATCACTAAATATAAAAAAATCGTTAATTAAAATGCAGTGATGGTACGAATGAGACGAACGAGATCTATTTATTTCAATTATCCCAAACCCACACCGCCAACAGACCTGAACCCACGCGCCTCATTAAGGACAATTATGTCCAAAATTACAAATTGTTGGAAAAATTCTAAGTGTTTTGATTTGATACCAAAATCCAACCAGCCCCAACCTAGTAAATGATTGCACAAGCCTAAGTTATTTTTCAGCTCGCCTGTTAGAGCTCGTAGATTTTCTAAGTTGACAGGTGAAGCCGCTGAAGACAACACAAGACCCAGCAGAATAATCAGCTAAGCAGTCAACAACTGTGTGAAGACCAACTGAGCAGAGCCAGTCAAAAGATCAAGCGGAGCTGACTCAAGCCAAGAGTATCAAGCAGAGTGGATCCAGCCAGTAGATCCAACGGAGCTAAGGAAACTGAGCTGACTCAAGCCATGAAGATCCAGCAGAGTAAATCCAGCTGAGCAGACCAAACGGAGTTGACTCTTTAAAGGATCCACCTGTCATCAGATTGGACAAGCTTGAAGTCCCAACTCAAAGTGAAAGACTGCTCCAAGATGAGATCCCGGTGTCAGAGGATGTCAATAAATCTCGACCAATAAGGGTGTCGCAGCCCGACTTAGAATGAAGATGACTAAACAGGTGGGACCCGCAAAGTACACAATTTATGATTAACAAATAGAATGAATAAGAACCAGTGGTACACATAGAACATACCTCACAACAAACATGCTTTCAACAACAAAGACAATCAATAGAATCAACGACATCAAAAAATTTTAGACAACAACGTCTAGGTTTAGAAATATCATAAGTTTGACAAGTCATCAGTCTAGACATACAAACAAACCATCATACGAGTTCAGGTTGCTTTTAGTTTAGGAATCGTAAACACAACAAGACAATATAAGTTCAAAGTGTTGCAGCGGAAGACATAATCCCGAATTACATGTATGAAGACATATAATCCTAGCTTAAACTACTTGCAAAAGAACTATAACAACAAAGAGTCCGCCTAACATACTCCCATCTCCATCCAAGCTAACCTACACATTTTAGAAAACAACATGCAGGGCTGAGTACTTCGTACTCAGTGAACACGTGCCAAAAATAATTTAAAAGCTGCTTCTTATAGCTATATATTGAACTTGCTTTAAAGCATAACACAAGAATTCTTGGGCTTCACTAAGCCACTATCACGACTTAGAATTCTAGGGATTCACTTCTTACCCTTAACTTTCTTATCTTAGCTTAATGAACTTACTTAATTTACTTCTTAACCTCTAACTTAGTTTCACATCACAATCAATTACCCAACATACTTTCAAGCATTCACTTTGCTACATAACACACATGCTATTCTCAACATATAAATAACACATAGTTAACCCATACTCATCATATACTTAACATTTCATCATATACTAAACATATTCACCATATACTGAACATATTCAACATACTCAACATATTCAACATATACTCAACCATTTTAGCATATAATTAATAATTTCAGCATATACTTAATAATTCCAGCATCTATTTAATAATTTCAGCATATACTTAATAATTCCAGCATATAGTTAGAAATTTCAGCTTATACTTAATAATTTCAGCATGTTTTTAATAATTGCAGCATATACTTAATAATTTCTCAACTTCTCATACGAAGTCCAAAAATTCCAAAATTAAATGCTTATGCATATTATTCCATAACACGCCTTTTAGCATATTCAAATCATTTTCTTGATACATATAAACTTGAGATTCAAACGGCTCTTCCAACAACTAATTTTGAATCTCCACCTATAAATACCAGCCTTCTTCAACAGATTCAGATAAGAAAAACTCTCCACAAACTTATCAACACGCTCTGAAATTCTCAAGCTTTTCTCAAGCTATAGCAGTCCGCAATCTCTTCAAGAACACGAAAATCTCTAAGTGTTCCTAGTTAGATTGCTGAAGTTTTTCTTCTGTAATCTAGGCAGATATTCAATTCTCATCCTAAGCCTAGTTATAACGAGTTCTTCAAACTCTCTTGTTCTTCATTGTAAGAAACTCGTTCATCATAGTTGGAAACCTCAAACCCAAACCCTTCTACCCAGAACAGGGTTAGGTTAAGATACGCTTGCTCGAAGCGTGTAATTCGAGTGGTCAGGTTATTCAGTACCCGTAAACTGAAAGTTAGGCTTCTACAATGTTCGGAAACTGTAAGAACACAACTCTAGTTTGAACTGCGAAGTTTGGTTATTACCCATAAAGCAAGTAGTTATCCTTAGTGGATTTACCAGAGAAATCTGGTTGTGGACGTAGGAGTAGTTTCTCCGAACCACGTTAAAATTCTGAGTTCTTTACTGCTTTATTCATTTCTGCTTTTATTTAAAGAACTAACCACTCATCAAGCACGAACATTTTCAAGTTAAGTTTCTGGCTGAGTGGCTCAGCCAGCTGTGTTCTCAAAGTGCATAACTTGATTAAGCTGAAAACTGAAAGATAACTTTTTTCAGCTGAGTTTTTCTGAGCAAACGAGTAAAAGTTTTAAAACCACCACATCGAGAACTCATTTCAGGACCATCACAAATATTGACCAGAATTTATATTTTAGAAGTTGATGGCCAACCTTTTCTTGCTGATATTAACTATTTCACATAATTAATTTTTTTCTTTTATGTTGTATAAAAATTGAAGGGGAGTTAATTTCATAGGCGGAGAGCTCTTTCCGCACATAAGAGCACCCACAATGGTGCCCTCCAAAATTGGAGGGCACCAACTATTTTTGTGGGCCCAAGAGGGTGCTTCTTGTCTCCCACAATGGTACCCTCCAAATTTGGAGGGCTCTCCCTATTTTTTTTGTTTTAATTTAATCTTTTATTTTATTCCATAATTTAAATAACAATTATTTTTCAAAATCTAATTTTATTGAATAATTGAAATAACATTACATTAATTAAAAAAAAAGGTTACAACTAAAATTAAAATTGCAATTAAAATTAAAAATTAAATTACTTCTCCATCAACCCCGTATTTCTCCTTGAAAAACTCACACATGAGAAGGTGATTTTCAAGAACACGAGGCTCCATGTTCGTCGTGTCACTCTTGAGTACGTCATAGACAAAAGCATCATTCAAATGACTATCTATCGACTTCAATCTATCGTCAGCAGCGATGGCACGCAAAGAGGACTCAACTTTACTTTTTCCTTTTGCCAAAGCCTTCGCCTTTTTTGTACCCATTGGCCGTGATATTTTAGAGTGATGGGGTCGATAATTTCCGTAGAAATTTGAATTATTAGGATTGAAATTTGCATCACTAGGAGAGAACCACAACCAATTTTGATTGGGATCCATTTGTAGTAGGAAATAGAAGAAATGAAAGATAGAATTGAGATGAAATTAAGAGAGAAATAAAGTGAATGAGGTGAAAATGAAGTGAAATATGGGGTATTATTTATAGTTGAAAATTAGGATTAAAATTAGAAAAAAAAAAAGTAACTTAGGCCAACACCTAAATCGTTGGCCAATGATAAGCTGCCACGTCGCCCGCCATCCTCCTCCGCCAACACCCAAAAACGGGCGCTTTTTGCGCCCTCTGCCACCGCCATGCACCAAACGGCGCCATCGCCCGCACTCTCCAACATAATGGCGCCTGCAGTGAGCGCCCTCCACAAACGGCGCCGTTGCGGACGCTCTAATGCGGGTACAAAACTAATTAGTAATTAATAAGTGACACTTGATCCGAACAGACTCTAGAATATATAGATGAATTGTAGTGTCTCTTAACTTCGTTGGTTCACGAATTAATTAGACGGTTATGACGATAGAATGAAAAGTTAGATGAATCACAAATAAATGTCCATCACCCCAGCATTCATTTCATATGCATGTATCATAACCAACCCGATCCCACCAATACGACTCATTAATTATATAAACCTTACTAATAAAACCCCACCCAACATAGCTAGTTAGAGACAGAGAAGAAGAAGAAGTAGAAAACAAGATGGCAAACCTTGGCCCTCCTTTCATCATCCTAATCCTGACCTTCATCAGTTGTGCAGTTTGCGCCGATCACCCTCGGCGCCCTTTCAAGAACGTGTACGCGTTCGGCGACTCGTACACCGACACCGGCAACACCCGGTCCAACAGCGGCCCGAGCGGGTTCATGTTCGTATCCAACCTCCCATACGGCCGCACATTCTTCCACCGTCCCACCAACCGCTACTCCGACGGCCGCCTCGTCATCGACTTCGCGGCGCAGGCCTTGTCCCTGCCCTTTCTGCCGCCTTACCTCGCCGTTAAGACGGCGCCGGCGCCGGGGGGCGTCAATTTCGCTGTTGCGGGATCCACGGCTATAGTTCACAGTTTCTATGCCAACAACAACATAACACTCAACATTACGCCGCAGTCGATCTCGACGCAGCTGGGTTGGTTCGAGAAGGTGCTGGAAGGAAGTGGGTGCAGAAACTATAGCAGCACGCCGAAGGAGTGTGAGGCGGTTTTCGATGACGCCTTGATTTGGGTTGGTGAAATTGGGGCTAATGACTACGCTTACAGCTTTGGATCTTCTGTTCCCACTAATACCATCCAACAACTCTCCATCAATAGTCTCAATTCTTTTCTGCAGGTAATGCGATTTCTCTTCTTTCTTGATGTTTTATATATATATATATATATATATATATATATATATAAATTTAAGCATGAGTTTATATAACCACATTTGTTTATACAAAAAAGTATGAATCTTAAACATGATTATATATAGATTTAAGCATTTTCTCAAGTTCTTACGAGATGAAGAATTCCTATACTTATATACTTATATCCGTAGGAACCATACATTTTTATCACTTCGAAAATACATAAAATGAAGTACTTTAATGTATAAATATACAAATATGACAAATGATAAATTCAGTAATTTAATGCACAAATATTTAATACATTTTTAATACACAAAGTGCAATAATTTAACGCACGAATATTTAACCTTGACAATGCCTAAAAAAGATCAACAATTCAATTTTTTCATTAATATATATTTGTAAATTAAAATAATACATTTTATGCATTAACTGATGTGATAAAAATACATTATTGCTACGAACTAATATAAAAATAAGCTTTTATATATTCTTCTTCCTATATATATATTGTAATGATCATGGCGATAAGCATATAAGATCTCATCTAGTTGGGATTTGTGGAATAAAGTCATCAACATAAATTCTATATTAATGATTTTCTCATAGAAGCAAAAAGAATTCGTTTTTGATTTTTTTCGGTGGGAGCTAGTGTTTTCCTAAATTCAGTGATTGTTGTGGGTAACTACTACTTGCTGTTTCCCAAATTGGAATTTTTACCACGATTAAAAAATTATTAAAAAAAATAAATTATATAAGTAAACTTTTTAATATGTTTATATTTATTCTTTAATTTCTGGTATGGATTAGCACTATATTCTAAAATAACTATAGGACTTTCCATGAGTGAATTAAAAAGTTATATTGGGGTATATTAATAAATGAGTTAAAAAATTAATTTTTTATAAAAATCAAATTAATATATTTGGAACATTCGAAAAAAAAAAACAAGCCTATATAATTGGCACGGAAAGAATAATTGTACATACATTAAAATTTATAGTGTTCCAAATCAACAATTTAACGTGATCCTTTATTAGTCTAGGTACAATCATTAACTAGTTCTCAGTAATCTAACTAGAATCTAATAGTCTAGTTATACACTTTAATTTACAATCATTAACTAGGTATCAATATCCCGCCAATAAAACAAAAAACAAATAGTTCTCAATAATTCCGCTTGAGTTTATAATTATTTAATTTTTATTTAATATTGAATTTGCAAACCTAATTCACAATTAATTATTTCATAATTAGGACATATAATTTTCTTAAAGATTCAGTTCTTAGTAATAATTTTTAATTAGAAATTCATATATATTTTATAATATTTTTATAGTTACAATAAATATTTTTAAAGTGGTCCAATTTAATAGTAGCGCAAGTGGGATACATTAATTATAGAACATATATACCTATCTGAAACGGTAATTTGATGGTAACTTAATTAGAATATTTTTTGGTGACGAAATTGCTATTAATTTAATAGATGTAATAATATTTGGGTTTATGTCCTTGAAACGGTAATTTGATGGTAACTTAATTAGAATATTTTTTTCGTGACGAAATTGCTATTAATTTAATAGTAGATGTACTAATATCTCTGTTTATGTCCTCGATGTCACATTTAAGCATTGCAAACTTTAGTCTTTAAGCTATGGTCATCCCACCCTCCCTTTTCTCAAGTGAAAAAAGAAATATCTTGGTTAATTATTTGTCGCATAGGAGCTGCCTATTTATGTTTTATTTGTTAAATTATCAAAATATTCTTTTTGATAATATATAATATTTCAGTTTTTATATAGATTACTACATTATGACACATATCCACAAAACACTGTGGGGGCAAATGTCAATGAGGCTATGAAAAGCCTAGCTTAAGTAGCAAAATTTAGCCATCATAAATTTCTTGTTAGCTAGATGTCTTGAATTATGACTCCCACAAAATATAGCTAGTGCGCAATATATTTTGGAGTATATGAAAACCTAATGAGCATAGATTTCGCTGTATAAAGTTGGTATCTATTCCCCCGTCCCATTGAATATGACCTATTTTTTTTACACGAATATTAAGAAAAAGAAAATTAGATGTAATAAAGTGTTAATAAAATAGCTTCTTAGTCAATAAAGTATTTTTTTAGTCAACAAAATGTTATTAAAGTGTTTTTTTAGCTTAAAGTAAGCTTTAATTCTTTTCATAAAAGGAAACATGTCATATTGAATGGGACGACCCAAAAAGGAAAACAGGCCATATTCAATGGGACGGAGGGAGTATATATTATATTTCCTCCGTTCCACTGATATTGTCATGTTACTGTTCGCCACGAAAATTAAAAATAAAGATAAAAAAAATAGAAAGTGGGTAGGTCTCATTACTTTTGAATGATTAATTCTTTCTTTATTTGGAACAAGACAATTTGAGTTTGACAATCCAAAGACAATATCAGCGGAACAGAGTATACTAAAACAAAGTTGCCATTCTAATATTTACCGCCAAAAATAAAATTATTTTTTCCTTTTTATTTTTACTTTCCATTAACAATTTCACTTGCATTTTCCAAGGTCTTAAAGCAAATCAGTCCAATTTTTTTTATATAATTTGCATCGGAATATGTCCCATCAATTTTCACAGAGACAATTTTTTATTTTTTTTTTAGATGAATTTTCACAAAACCAATTAAGCCTGCTTTTATTGAACTTTTTTTTTTTAAATTCAGAATCATTAACTTTCATCAATTTTTTAAAAAATTTAATAGTTATTTTCTCTCTCTATATATATATATACGCACATACGTATGTATAGGGGTTGGTTTATATACACAACACTTATCCCGTAAAAATAATAATAATGTATTTTATGTATTAAACTAATGTATTTTATGTACTAGTAAGTAGTCCGTCGGAATTCGACGGGAAATAATTTTATATTTTAATTTATATGTATATATTTTAAAAATAATTTTATATCTTATTTAAAGTTGTGATATTGTTCGCGTTAATTATTAATCAAACTTAGAAAATTAATTTATTTCACGTATCTAAATTTATAATTAGGAATGATAATGGATCGGGTATACTCAATCATTAACACCCTAAGTAAAATTAATTAAAATTAGTAAAAATTATTCTTTCTATATTATTTGAACCGTCTTGTTGGTTTATGCTAAATTACTCGATAAAAATCTAAACAAATTTAATATTAATTAAAATTTATAAAAATTATTATTTTTAAGTATATTTGAATCGTCTCGTTGGTTTATGCTAAATCGATATCTTTAATCCTTGCCAAAATACGGAAAAAAAATATTTACATCATCAAAATAATATTAATTAAAATTAGTAAAATTCATTCCTTCTATGTTATTTGAACCGTTTCGTTGGTTTATGCTAAATTACTCGATCAAAATATAAACAAAGTTAATATTAATTAAAATTAATAAAAATCCATCTTTTTAAGTTATTTGAACCGTCTCGTTGGTTTACTAAATTACTCGATAAAAATATAAACAAAGTTAATATTAATTAAAATTAGTAAAAATCCTTCTTTTTAAGTATATTTGAACCGTCTCGTTAGTTCATCTTAAATCGATATCTCTAATCTTTGTCAAAATGCGGAAAAAAATATGTTTACATCTTCAAGTTTTTTTGTTCTTTTCTTTAGCTATCTATCCCACATTTGATTCAATGTATATATTTTATAGAAAGCACTAATCGAATTTTTAGAAAAACATGAATGAAAAATAAAAAGGATTCCATATAGACATGTTGATTAAATATATTTATTTAGTCTTCATAGGGATTTTCATTTACAAATTTTCTATAGATTATTATATATGAATTAAGAATGTATAAAATAAGGGTTTATAAGAATGCATTCCGAAATTGTTATTATTTTAATATGGATAATAGAAGAATTTAATTAAATAGAGGGAAAGATAAATATGAGATGTGATTAATTAATAGATAAACATGTGATATTTCAAGAATATGAAATTAATAAAAATAAAAATTAGAATATATATGAATTAAAATTAGACAAATTACCAGAATAAAGGAAAATTTGAACGGAACACCGTGGATGGGGTAGCTTTATTTTCGTATTAGTAATAGATTACTCCCTCCGTCCCAATAGCAAGGTCTCGCTTTCCTTTTTTGTCTGCCCCAATAGCAAGGTCTCATTCTAAAAATGGAAATAATTAACTCTTCAAAAGCTGTATGACCTACCACTTTTTCTTCTTTTACTCTTGTTTCATAATAACCGTGCTCAAAGCAACTGAGACCTTGCTATTGGGACGGAGGGGGAGTATTACAATACAGTACTGCCATAATAATGCATTTTTTATTTATTACAATGCATTGTAATGATAATTCATTCAATGTTCAATTATAATGCACCGGTCAATAACAACAACCGTAGATCTACAAAGATCAATGGTCTAGATCGCTTCTTATTTCTTACGGGAAAAGACTTTTATATTTGACCTCTTCATATATATATATATATATATATATATATATATATATATATATAGATGAGTTAGTATAAAAATCGGTCTTCCCGTACAAACTACAAACCATGTTTTTTTCAATATATAATCATGCTTTTTAATATATAAAATGATGCTTAATAGTGCTATTATCGATTCATGCTTTTTGTATAAAAAAATGATGCTTTTTACATATCATTTTCATGCTTTGATTAATAACAACCGTAGATCATAACATGATCAACGGTTAAGATTAGTTTGTAATTTTTACATAAAGATTAGTTTTTATATAAACCAAATCCTATTTATATGTATATGTATATGTATGTATTTTGATATCGTTGAAATCCGCAGTCGGTATCTTTAATGCTCACTGAGTAAACCTCCATCCTTGTGCAAAGTTATTTCCTCTATAAATATACGTCTATCTAATTGAAGAGTAACTTTTTTTTCTTCTATCACCATTATTATCTTTTATTATATAAAATATTAAATTACACGCACACTCTCAGTACATCACATGGGGGACACACTAGTTAATGTATGATACAAGAATCGCTTAAAGTACCTAGGATAAAAACGTGACATCGTATATATAGAGCGAAACTTAAGAATTCGGTATTTAATTTGTAGTAATATTTCAAAGGCAACAAAATACTATCTATTTAATTTTGTTTATTTATACTGAGCAGGCGTTGATGAACAAGGGCCCCAAATATGTTGTGGTTCAAGGCCTACCGCCAACAGGGTGCCTAACGTTGTCTATGTACCTAGCTCCTTCAGACGACAGGGACGAAGCTGGGTGCGTGGGGACTGTAAACAAGCAAAGCTACACTCATAACACCATTCTCAAATCGAAACTCGATGCGTTGAGAAAACAGTTCCCTCAAGCAGTCATAGTCTACCTAGACTATTACAATGCTTATCTCAGAGTGATCAAGAATTCGCGGAGCTATGGGATCAGCGAGCTTTACAAGGTGTGTTGTGGATACGGTGGTGGGACCTACAACTTCGACTACGCTAATGCATGTGGTTCACCTTCCTCCGCCTCGTGTGCCGACCCGTCTCGCTATATCAACTGGGATGGAGTTCATCTCACTGAAGCCATGAACAAGGCCATGGCCGATGCGTTTCTCAACGGAACCTTTTCTCAACCGCCCTTCAGTTTTCTGTTAAGCAAGAAACAACAGAGATCGGGATGAAAAAAGAGAGCAATTGAGCTGTGTTTTGATGAAATTGTAGCAAATTAGAAGATCAAGGTCTGACATGATTTCTGGATCACTTCCCCTGATCTAGACGAAGATATCCACAAATCAAATTAATGTTTCTAGATGGACTTAGCAAATTTGTGGTCTTGATATTTAATTAATAAATTCAATTATTACAATGTACTAGTGTGTTTCCCGTGCGATGGACGACATAATATGTCGATAATATTTATATGTTACTCCTTCTATATCAAAATAAAAAATATTTTAACCTTTAAATTTTTGTTTCACAATATAAAATTTTCTCTTCAACAATGATAAATTATCTCTCTCTATTAAATTTTCCACTTTCAGAATCCCTCAATAAAATTTTAATTATTTTATTTCTCTCTTCCCCTTCCAAAATGTCTTATAAAGGCAATGGATGATCAATATTTTATTTACTCCAATCTTACCAATCTTTTATTAACTCCAATCTACTATAGTTATATATTTCATCCGTTCTTCAAAAATGTGGTACATATTTAATTTATTTTCCATGCGATGCACTGGAAGAACTTCATATAAAAAAAAGGGTTATTTAATTGCAAATACACTAATTTTGATAGGACTTTTGATATTTAACATTTTTTTTAATTTTTTTATGTTGCTCATTTCAAGTCAAATTAAATCTCATGTGGCTCAACTCTATATTGATATGGCACACCTATTAAAACGTTTAATTATGAAAATTCAAAAAAAAAAAATTGTTTCACCTCACCACCTACCCTCACTCTCTCCAACCCACATGTACCACCATTTTTCAAATGCAAGCAGCGGCGGTTTGCCCATCTTCCATCATAGCCGCGGTGGCGTCGGGCGCCGCTTCTTTCTCACTCCCCCGAAAGCTCACAACCATATCTCCTGAATCACTGTTTCGCTTAAACATCATGCCTTCAACACAAAACCCAGAAAAAAAAAATTTGCAAGTAACGACCCTTGAAATTGTAAGAGACATGCACTTAAAAAGAGGGAAAATATCCATTACATCAACTACATTTCTTGTTGGATTTGAGCGAGTAGCTCAATTGAAGTTGGCAACTTTATGTAGAAGCAAAATTGACTGAAGTGTTTTTGAGTTGTGCGAGAACAGAAATTGGTTTCTGAGCTTCAGTTTGAGCTTGTTTGATGTGGAACAGAATGGAACATATCTGAAAGATTCTTTCCATATTTATGCGGATTTTGCGGAGATCTTTTCCTTATCCTTGTTTGACGCGGAAAAGATGTTATATTGGGGATATAATTAATTGTTCCACAAGGCATATCTTCAAAGGAAGTTTCTATGCATAAGGAAACTAGGGCAAAGGAGGTGGAGAGCATATCTAGGGTTTCTCAAGACCTATATATATCTACACCAAGATAAGTTGAAGATAGAGCTGTTGCTACTATTTTTATTGTTCATAGCCTTATACTTTCGTGAGAGTATTTTTCTTATTGTTCTTGAGAGCATTTATTTCATATATATACACTTTTGTAAGGGGGTTGGGTGTCGAGTTGCGACTCGAGCTTAGGTTGTAAGTGGTGCACTTGCAATCATCAATTCACGTAGATCGGGAAGGGTGTGAGTGAACGGGTAGCATAAATTGGAAGACTTGTATGCGTAAGATCCTCTGTAACTACAACTTCGGATAGTGGATTGATTCTCTCTTGGGCGTGGCCCCCCAGATGTAGGTTGTTGAACCGAACTGGGTTACCATTCTGTGTGTCGTTTACTTAGCTCATTAATTATATTCTGTGCTATATTCCGTGCTAAGTTTTACTGTGACAGATTCGTACTTTATATGCTTAAAGTGTTCGGTTTAGAACTTTCAATTGGTACTAGAGCGGTACACCGACTATACAGGTGTTGATCCAGGGACAAATTTCTAAACCTGTTGCAGCGTTTGAGCTACAATGGCTTCGAATGAAGATTATTTTGTGAAACTACCAATTTTGGATGGATCTAATTATTGTTATTGGAAGGTTCGTCTTAGGTCATACATTAGGTCTATCAATGAGAGTGCATGGACAGCTGTGGAGTTTGGGTGGAGTCCTCCCGTAAAAGCTGATGGGAGTGAGAAACCTAGATATAAATGGCTTGTAAGAGAATTGACTGCTTCATGTATGAATCAAAAAGCCATTAATATTATTCAATCAGCTGTTAATATGGAAACATTCTCTCTCATATCTAAATGTAAGACTGCAAAAAAAAGCTTGGGATACTCTTCAAAATATTTTTGAAGGTAATGATTGTGTGAAGGGTCATAGACTTCAACAACTCATATCCAGATTTGAGATGTTGAAAATGGAAGAGTATGAGACTATAGGCGAATTTCTTTCCAAACTTCTCAAAATTTCCAATAAGAGCTTTGCTTTAGAGGAAAAGATGTCTGAAGAAAATTTGGTGAGAAAAGTTTTAAGTTCTCTTCCAAAAAAGTTTGAATTCAAAGTTGCAGCTATTGAAGAAGCAAGAGACTTGTCTACTATGAAGCTAGATGATCTAATTGGATCATTGAGAATTTTTGAAATAGGCATGGAGGGTGACAAGCCAGAAAAGTGGAAAAACGTTGCTTTTGCAGCAGATAATGTGAATCAGGTGTCCGAGTCTGTGCTAGTGTCCGTGCTAGATAGTCCTGAAGTATTTGTAAAATTCTTGAATATGATCTCAAGAATCGCTTAAAGAGCCATTGATCGATTTGAGAAGAAAGAGATCTCTGGAAAATCTTCAAATAGTCCTTTATCTACTTTTTTAGAAGAAATAAGTAAAAGGAATAAGAAAGATTTAGTGGCTCATATTGCCACGGTGGAAGGACAGAAGTTGGATCAGTATTCAACAGATGACTCTGATGATGAAGATGTGGATAAAGATCTCTTGATCGAACAGTTTGAAATACTTAAGAGTAAGTGTGAAGAAGTGGGTGGTATCAATGTCAAATTGAACGTAAAAATCAAGGGGATAAGTAAAGAAAGAGACATCTTCAAGGGTCAAATTTGTGAAGTGTGTCAAGAACGAGATAGTCTGAAAGCTCAAAATAATGCTCTTCTATTTGAAGTCAATCAAATGAAAGACAATGTGAAGAAAACCAAAGAGCTAGAATACTTCAACAAAGTTGTGAAGATGATGAACAACGGGACTGAAAAGTTGGATCAAATGTTAGAGACGGGTCAGAGTTCTACAAGCAAGGTTGGTCTTGGTTATCGGGATCATCAATGGAAACCTGTGGATCCCAACAAATAGAGTACGTTTGTTCCTGCCAAAGAGAAAGAAAAACAAGATGAAGCTAAACCTCAAGGTCAAAAACATCGACATTCTGACACCAAGAAAAAGGTTCAGATTCACACTCAGAATCCATGCTTTGAGTCAAATCGGCAGGCTCAGTACTCTTCCCATCAAAGGAATAAATCATTTGTTCCTATTTGTCATTATTGTGATCGTCCTGGACAAATCAGACCTTATTGCAGATTTTATCTTGATGATAGAAGGAAGATGACGAATACAAGAACTTTTCAGTCAAATAAAGTTCTTATTAATGGAGGACGTGACAAGGAGGACATTGGTTATTCTAGAGGAAAGACCAATCCACCTTATCCTAATAAGGTCAAATATTGTGCAGCTGATAAGAACAAAGATAAAGCACAATATGTGGCACAAAAGACACAGTCTGTTCCTAGACGTGCGAATTTTCAGTCCCGAAAGTATCAATATCATAGAACGTCTGCAAGTACATGGCGTACAATCTGTCATTACTGTGACAAACCAGGTCATATTAGACCAAATTGCAGATCTTATCACAGGGATAAACAGGAGAAGGAAAAAAGAAAAGTTCAGAAGAAGTGGGTACGGAAGCTAGTACCTGTTCCTGTACTTGTTGCTGATAATGTTGGAGCAGTTGGAGAAATCTCATCTCAACATGATTCTGTTGCTGCTGATGTAGCTGTTGCTACAAAGAAAATTATTTCTTTTGTAGGTATTTCGAAGCATGTTGATAAAGCTTCTGAGTTTTTGGATGAAGATGTTCCTGTCTCTAATGGTGTACTTGTGTATGTTTCAAGAGATGTTCCTTCTTCCGATATTTCTGTGTCAACATTTGATCCAGTTTCTACTATCAATGATCATGAATGTGTTCCTGCTATTCCTGAAGAACATGTCTCAGTAACTGATCCTGAAGTCGTTCCTCTTATCGTTCGTAAGACACAGCTTGATCCCGCCATCAAGGTATTACTCCAATGTATGTTCTTTAAGATGTTTTTACAAACAAACACATCTCTTTCTTGTTAGAGATGGTTTTTTTGTAGCCTCTTAATGAATTGTGCAACAAAAAATAGGGGAAAGTTTATTTGGAGTAAAGGAAGATTTATGTCGTTTTAAGGCTACTGAGCCAGGCACTGAGCCTGTTGGTCCTGACTCAGAGTCTGAAGAAGACGAACTAGACCTGGAGCTGAATGTTGAAGAGTTTGAGTCTGGATCTGATGCGATCTTTGAATCTAAGGAAGACATGTTTGTGCGATCTCTGAAGCGTCATAAGAAGACTGGTTGTTTCCTGCCTTTTCGTCATTTCTGTGAGACAAAAAGGGGGAGTAAAAAAAAGGATGAAGTTATTTTGACATTGTTTTTGATTCCGCTGCGAAGGAGTGTTATCTTCTATTGGATAAAATTTTGAGGTGAAGTTTCTCCTTATGTTTGGATTGAGGGGGAGTTCTGATCCAAGTGGTTTATCCCATTGCGTATTCGAGGAGGAGTTGTGATCATATAAGCTATTGTTTAGTTCCTACTTCAGTTTAAGGGGGAGCTTCATCATTATCATTTTCATACGTGCTGCCGTGATTGAAGTCAAGTATGAAGATATTCAATATTCTGATTTTGTTAAAAGCTTGGATTATGGTTTTGTCTACATAAATGCCAAAGGGGGAGATTGTTGGATTTGAGCTAGTAGCTCAATTGAAGTTGGCAAGTTTATGTAGAAGCAAAATTGACTGAAGTGTTTTTGAGTTGTGCGAGAACAGAAATTGGTTTCTGAGCTTCAGTTTGAGCTTGTTTGATGTGGAACAGAATGGAACAGATCTGAAAGATTCTTTCCATATTTATGCGGATTTTGCGGAGATCTTTTCCTTATCCTTGTTTGACGCGGAAAAGATGTTATATTGGGGATATAATTAATTGTTCCACAAGGCATATCTTCAAAGGAAGTTTCTATGCATAAGGAAACTAGGGCAAAGGAGGTGGAGAGCATATCTAGGGTTTCTCAAGACCTATATATATCTACACCAAGATAAGTTGAAGATAGAGTTGTTGCTACTATTTTTATTGTTCATAGCCTTATACTTTCGTGAGAGTATTTTTCTTATTGTTCTTGAGAGCATTTATTTCATATATATACACTTTTGTAAGGGGGTTGGGTGTCGAGTTGCGACTCGAGCTTAGGTTGTAAGTGGTGCACTTGCAATCATCAATTCACGTAGATCGGGAAGGGTGTGAGTGAACGGGTAGCATAAAGTGGAAGACTTGTATGCGTAAGATCCTCTGTAACTACAACTTCGGATAGTGGATTGATTCTCTCTTGGGCGTGGCCCTCCAGATGTAGGTTGTTGAATCGAACTGGGTTACCATTCTGTGTGTCGTTTTCCGTGCTAAGTTTTACTGTGACAGATTCGTACTTTATATGCTTAAAGTGCTCGGTTTAGAACTTTCATTTCTATTTAAGCCAATTTAGAATATCAATTAGGGAAAATAAATTAGAAGAAATAGAAAATGGGAAAATTAAAGACTGGAAAATCGGGGTTGCTATGTTAATGACGTGGCGGTTTCAGGCAACAGACGATATTTTTCCTTTCGCCGAACAGGAAAGAGGGAAATAAAGAGCGATCTGGAGGGAAATGACGACATCTAGTTACCGATGATTCAAAGAAGAAGAAAGGAGAAAGGTAATTTGGATGCCCGCAAAAGTGCAGAATAATGATTATTAGTGAGAGAGGAAATGATATTAAGAAGCAGGTAGAGAGAGAGAGATTAGGCTTTTAAAATTAAAAACTGCTTCATATTCTCAGCGCAATCTTCTGTATCACATTGACGTTTCGGTTCTCGATGACAATAATCAGCACAATTTTATAAAGAAGTAAAAAAGAAAAAAAAAAACTAAAATATCTGAATGTTTAGGCTTGAAAAATTTTTCCATTTGATTTTATTTTTATATATAGATAGATGGTTTTGCTTTTATATATATACTAACTAGCTTAGCTAATAGATTACGTGCATTGCACGTATTACCTTTTCTTTTAAGATAATTAATTTATTATAAATAGTACTATCTCTGTCCTAATAGCAAGGTCCCCCTTCTTTTGGGCACGGTTATTAAGAAACAAAAGTAAAAAGATAAAAAGTGGTAGCTCCCAAGCCTTTAGAAGAGTTAATTATTTCCATTTTTGGAAGATGACCTTGCTATTAAGACAGACGAAAAAGGAAAGAGTAACCTTGTTATTGGGACAAAGGGAGTAATATATTTGAAAAAAAATTGTAATATTATTAAGTATGAGTGTTAACTTCAACAAATTATTAGTAAGTAGGAGTAAATCTATCTATAATTTAAATATATATTCTATTTCATGTACAATTTTAATGGGTGGGTACTCGACCCATTGCCTTCTATGAGATGTTTTAAAAGTTACGAAATTAATTTATCAATCACTAATTTATATACTTCCTTTATAAACTATAACTACATGCCTAAAAATACTTCATAATCGATTTCGGTAAGAAAATAATAATAATTAGATTTTAGATAAAAGAAAAGAGTTCTATTTAAGATAATATATTTATTATAGACTAATATATATGTAAGTGATCATTTGTGAGCATCGTTGACGTTTAGCCGCATCAACGTTTTTCTTTTTAATTTTTAATATTATTTTTATTGTAATACCTGAGAAATTATAATGAGGATTGTCAATTTTTACAAATTATGCAAAATTAAAGTCCGATTTTTGAAGCATCATAACACCATCATGCTTGATTCCATTCAATTTTATCTTCTAATATGATATTATGTTTTACAGTTATGAAATTAATTTATCAACCACTAATTTTCCGATTCTCTTTGTAATAACCATGACTACATACCTAAAATACTTCATAATCAAATCAAATAATAACTTTAAATTAAAAAATAAATTACACAAAGATACAAAATTTCGGCGCAATAAAGTAATCTCGAGCTATCAAAATTTATGTTGTCTTTTGTCTTTCAATTTTGAGTAATAGAACATGCATGATAATATTATTAATTAACTAGTAAGTAGCCCTTCGAGATTCAACGGAAAATAACTTAACTTTTTTATTTACGTGTATACATTTTAAAATAATTTTATATTTTATTTAGAAGTTGTGATGTTGTTCGCATATAATTAGGAATTAGAAGGGATATTCATTCATTAAGTATTTTTCAAATTTAAATTTGTTTTGAAATTTTCTACATGTTGTCGTCCTAATCTCTATTAAAATAGTAACTTTACTGTACATACTCGTCTCAAATCATTTGGCTAATACTCGATAAAAATTTGAACACTACAAAGTTAATATTAATTAAAATTAATAAAAATCCTTCTTTTTATGTCTATTTGAACCATCTCGTTGGTTTATGCTAAGTTGATATCCCTAATCTTAGCCAAAAGGCCAAAACAAACAAAATATATAAATTAATATTGCACAAAATACAAAATTTAAGATAAATAGAAATAGCGAATCATATGGGCACTATCTGTTAATGATGTCTCTATTATACTTCCTCTCTTGACCTCTGATATACACAGACCTAATGCGCCAAGGGTGTTGTCATGTTTAATACTCGATAAAAATATGAACACGACAAGTAATATTAATTAAAATTAGTAAAAATCATTCTTTCTATGTTATTTGAACCGTCTCGTTGGTTTATGCTAAATTACTCGATAAAAATCTGTACAAAGTTAATATTAATTAAAATTAATAAAAATCCTATATTTGAACCGTTTTGTTGGTTCATGCTAAATTGATATCTCTAATCTTTGTTAAAATGCCAAAAAAATATGTTTACATCTTCAAGTTTTTTTGTTCTTTTTTTTTTTAGCTATCTATTCCACATTTGATTATGTATATATTTTCTAGTACGCACTAATCGAAGTTTTTAGAAAAACATGAATTAAAATTGAAGAGAATTCCATGTAGTCATGTTGATAAAATATATTTATTTAGTCTTCAAATGAATTTTCATTTACAAATTTTCTATTGGTCTCTTAAAATGCTAATTTGTTTTTTTAAAATTTGTCTGTTGCTTTAAATTTAATTATTAGCGCTACTTATAGACTAACTTTAAAAATAATTTTAGTTCTAATATCTAAACATAATTGAGAATGACAATTCTTCTAGTACATAATTTAGTGTCATAATATGACACATAAAAGTGTATTAAAATATTCAATAACAATATGGATAGATCAATATTACAACATTTAATAGTTTATTAGAAGTTAATGATATTACCCACGGAAAGATAAATACAAATAGATTACAAATATTAATTAAATACATATATAATAATAATAATAATAATAATAATAATAATAATAATAATAATAATAATAATAATAATAATAATAATAATAATAGATTCAAATTAGAATATATGAATGTATATATAGGGATAGCTTCTAGTGAAAAGACCCATTAAAGTAAGAAATAGGAATAAAATTCCAACCGTTGATCCACAATGAATGGAGGGCCAGATCTGAACCGGGTCAGACTCGGGTCAATCCGTTGACTTTTCAATTTTTTTTAATTTATATTTTCGTTTTTTTTTAATAAAGTGTGGTGCATCTTAATACACTGTGTGGTGCATCTCATTTCATGTTGTGATGCTTCTCATTACACAGTGTGGTGTATCTACACATTGTGATGTATCTCATTATACATGGTGGTGCATCTCATTACACATAGTGGTGTATCTCAAAACGCATTGTGGTGTATCTCATATATAATACATGGAGGTTTATCTCATACACTATGTGGTGCGTCTCATTATACATGGTGGTACATCTTATTATACATGGTGATGCATCTCATACACTATGTAATGCATCTTAAAATGCATGGTGGTGCATCTAAAAAAATAGTGATAAGAATATTTACAAAATTAAAAAAAATTGTGCATCTCATAATACATGGAGGTTTATCTCATACGCTATGTGGTGCGTCTCATTATACATGGTAGTAAATCTCATTATACATGGTGATGTATCTTATACACTATGTGGTGCATCATAAAATGCCTGGTGTCACTATAAAAAAATAGTGAAAAATAATATAATTTTTTTTTAAAAAAATGGTGCATCTCAATACACTTAGTGGTGCATCTCATTACACAGTGTGGTGCATCTCACTACACGTGATGGTGCATATCATCTGACCATAAAAAAAAGTCAACGGGTTGACCGGATCAGATCTGACCCTCCATCCCTTGTAGATCTATGGTGGGGATCTATTCATATTTCTTAGGTTAAGATACATTCTTATATGATCCATCTCCTGTATATATATTTAATTAATTGAATTGATTGACTAATACTTTTCGAGCACTTATAATTTTATACATAATCTAATTGACAATATAATTTTATAATTGTATAATATAATAAAGAAAATTATAATGAATATACTGCCACATAAGTCAAGATAGAAACGTAAAAATTTCTATTATATTAAATATATATAGATTATTATATATGAATTAGGAATGTATAAAATAAGGATTTATAATAAAAGAAATTAATTAAATATGTGTAATAGAAGAAATTAATTAAATAGAGGGAAAGATAAATATGAAATGTGATTAATAGATAAACATGTGATATTGCAAGAATATGAAATTAATAAAAAATTAGAATATATATGAATTAAAATTAGACAAATTATCAGAATAAAGGAAAATCGGAATGGAGCACCAAGGAGAGAGCACGTTTATTTTCCTATTAGTAACATATTTATTAAGTTGAATAATAGATTTACACTATTGCCCTTAAAATAAATATAATAATAAAGATATATTACGCAAACTAAATTTTGTAAGAATTCACTATTTTATAATAGACTAGTAGAGTCGTACGTGCGATGCACGTAATTTTAATAGATTTAAATAATATATATATATATATATATATATCAAATATAAAATAATTATATGATAATGTTGGGAAAATTAATAGAGTTTTGAAGTAATACCAAAACCCAGCTGACCCCAACCGAGTAGATGTTTGCACAAGCCCAAGTGTTTTTCCAGCTCACCTGTTTGAGCTTATGGAGTTTCTAAGTTCAGGTGGAATCGCTGAAGACAGCAGAAGACCCAGCTGAGTACACAGCAGGGTAAGCCAAGTCGAGTGATCAGCAACGTCATTCAGATTCAAGACAATCAAGTTCATCCAGACACAGCTGTAGGAAAGACCCAGCTTGTGTGGCAACTCAGCTCTACGTCCAGACCCAGCAGAGTTCAAGACTCAGCTCAGCGTCAAAGATCCAGCAGAGTTCAAGACAGCTCAGAGTCACAAGCACAGCAGAATCGAAGTCAACTTGAGATAAAGTCAGATCTGATCTGGACCATCAGGAACTCGACACCTCAGCACCTAGAAGTCAGACCTAGGATTGCTTTACGAGGAAATCAAGGAAGAAGACAAGTCAATCCTGTCAGAAGTTAGGTAGAGATTCAGAACGGCTCTTTCCAACGGCTAGTTCTAATCTCTCCCTATAAATATAAGTCTTCTTCATCATCAGAAAGAGAGAGAAGTGACGAGAGAGAAAATACATAACAAGAGATCAACATACTTCATTAAAAGAAGTCTAATCAAAGATCCAGAGATCTCTCAGAAAAGCTTCAAAGATCCAGCAGCCTTCACTCTTATGAGTTCTTATTCATTCTCAGGCTGCTGAAGCTCTCTCCCACTAGTATCTAGGCATATAATCCTTCCCATCTTAAGCCTAGTTTGAACGAGTTCATCACACTCATTGTTCTTCATTGTAAGAACTCGTTCATAGTTGAAAACTCCAAACCCAAACCCATAAAAGGTTAGGTAAAAGTACGCTTGCTCGAAGCGCGTAATTCGAGTATTGGGTCTGTAGTACCCGTAAACTACAGGTTAGGCTTCAGCTGTGCCCGTAAACAGACTGGTTACGTTTCGATACAGTACGTGTAAACTTGTATCCAGCTTGAGGAACTAAGCTGCAACACTTGCTGACTGCGCGAAAAGTCAGTGGTATCCTTAGTGGTTTACCAGAGGTTTCTGGTCGTGGACGTAGGAGTAGTTTCTCCGAACCACGTTAAGTTGCTTTGTTCTTTCCTGTTTTATTTATGCATCCAGCTAACTCTTCATAAACATTCTTTCAAGCTGCATAAACTGACTAACTGAAAAGAGAAACAAAGCTTTGCAATATATTTGAAGCAACAGACGAACTTTCCAAAAACCCACCACATTCCGCACACAGCCAGCTGTGTTGATCAAGCTGCCTTCCAGCTGGATCGAACACAGCTAGTTCACTCAAAAGAGTTTTAATTGGAAAAGTTTTTAACCTTGGTGTATTCACCCCCCTCTACACCAAGGTATCCGTCTTGGGACCATCAGATAATAGATACTAATAATAAATACTATAATAAGGGTATAATAGGCAAAATAAATTTTGTAAACAAGACTATTTAATTTTTTTTTTTTTTTTTGTAAACAAGACTATTTTATAATAGGTATAGATAGATATATAGATAGGTTAGTAAACATGAATCAAGATTGCTGGTTAAGTATCGAATCACGAGGAAACGAGTGTCTGTCTGCCTTTGAGCAAATCTCAACATTTCATTAATTTCAACATGTTGGAATATCTTTAGGCAAGCTGTTTATATTCAGATCGATACAAGTGCAGTAAGCATGTTTTTGTTTGAAATAGATTCTTGGTGAATTACATCACTGACTAAAATTTCAAAAATAGCGGTAATTGTTACCAGTCGCGGTATCAGTTGATGCACATTGCATAAAAAAAAATTGACAAGCTAGGTACGTACATGGCTCCAACCAAATTCCACATTCATTGTCTATCTCCACATTGGCATTTGAGGTTTGTTACTTTCTTTGTCCTGATCATATTGTCTTCCATTATTTATTGAGTTGTCCCACTCAAATTGTCTTATTTCAAATAAAGAAATAATTAACCCTTCAAAACTCTTTAAAAATGATGGACGTACTCACTATCTATCTTTTTACCTGTAATACCCCGATTTTTCTAATATCGCGCTTAATTAATTTTATTTAATTAATTAAAACTTTTGCATTCTTAAGTTATTACAACCAAATATTTTCAAACTCCAGAGGAGAGTATCGGATCGAATTATAATTATTAATCCATAATTCGATAAAAGTAAATAGTGTGTACATAATTTCAATGGGCCAAGTAATAATTTTTGTGAATTAGGCCCAAAACCCTTTTCTTTTATTTGTAACCCACAAGCTTAATTAAATTTCAAGCCCATTATTATGAAGCACATGGAAATGAAAGTAAAAGTATCTAATTAACAGTTGTGAATTCCAATTACATCTGATTAAATGAAATCTGCAGTGAATCTATAGCTCATCATTTCGGAAGTAATTACAGAGTAATAATAGTAGCTTAAATACATGACCCCTGAATGAATCATTCTCACATCCGAAAACACAATTTACAACCAAGAAAAAGAAAAGGAAGAAGAAGCTCTTCTGGGGTTTTTGCAGTCACAAGATAACAAAGCACAGAAGCTCTTTTCACAAATCATCCATCCACCAGACTAACAACCGTAAGTCCAAAACTCAAATTTCCAAACTTTGTCTAGTAAATAGAAGCTCTGTTTATTTCTCATAAGCAACTCCAAACCGAAATCATAAGCAAATAAGAGAATAAATTGCAGTAATCTATTCTATCATTCAATAAACACAAGCATGATCATTAACCCAAGAAGAAACCACAGCTCGAACCAAGAATCATAACCTGTAAATGTTAAATCTTAACCTCACTTCAACTAATCCAAATTCTATAAGCTCACAACATCCTAAACTCAAAATCAAGATCAAGAATAATTTGTTTAGAACCTGCCCTGTTCTTATTGATCTCGAATAATCGAGTCATCGGACTGACGTGAGCAACGGCACCACAGCGGCGCGTGAAGGAGAAGGACGGCGGCAGTGGAGGTGGGGTCTCCGGGCTGCTGCCTGCTTGGCTGAAAGGGAGACAGCGGGACTGGCGGCTGCCGGAGGTGGCTGCTGTCCACCAGAGGCAGAACCCGGTGAGGTTGCCGGAATCCGGCATCTCACCGGATTGTTATAAAAAAAAAGAGATTAATTAAAAAAAAAGTTAATTAATTAAAACTAAAAAGAAAATAAAATAGAAGAAGGATGGTAGAGAGCTTACCATGGTGGTGGTGGCGACGAGCCACGGCGCAACGGCGATGGAGCTGCTGGCGGCGCGTCACGGCGGCAGGGGGCTGCTGGCGGCCCGCGGCGGCGGCGGAGACGGCTATGGCTGCTGCTGTCATCCACGCTCCGGCTACGGGCTCACGGAGGCGGTGATTCACTCGCCGGAGTCGAGAGCAAAAGAGGGGTGAATTTCAGAAATTTGGGGGTTTTCAATTTAGAGATCTTGGGTTTTCGATTAGGGGGTTTGTGGTTAAAAACAAAGAGGAAGGTGGGAGAGAGATGGAGACGGCGGCGGAGCTCGCCGGAACCGCAGGGAGACGGCAGCGGTGCTGCTGCCGTCGAGCCCAGAGAGAGAAAGACAGATGTAGAGAGAGAGGAAAGGAGGCGGAGCCGTGGGGACGGTGACATCGGACGCGGCGGCGGCGGTGGCGAAGTGCGCCGGAGAAGAGAAGGGGCGGCGGCTGCTGTGGGAAGAAGAAGAAAAAAAAATGTAAAGAGAAGAGAGCAGAGAGAGAGATGCGAAAGTAGAGAGAGAGACGAGAGTTTTGAGAGAGAGAAAAGATATGTTGTGAAGAAAAAGAAAAGAAATAAATAATAAAAAGTTTATAAAATGTTATGGAATTAGTTAAAAATGGGCTTGGGTTGGTTTTTAATGTGGGCTGAAAATTGGGCCGGATTAATTAATTAAATGGGCCGAGAATTGGGCCGGGCTTGAATTTATTAATTAAAATGCTGATTTTCGAATTCATGTACCAAGCTCTATTAAATCGTGTATAATTTTTGACTCGTTTAATATTTTTAAGATCTGTAAATTGGGCGTTAAAATATGCATTCTCGACTTTTCAATGATGCCTTGCCCATTCTCAGATTCGAAATACACTGTTCTATATTTAAGTTTTAATTTGTTACAGTTGTGCAAAAATTCTCAATTTCTAATTTCGTTCAAGTTTAATCAATTAATTTGATTTCTTGAAAACTTTTAAGTCAATATTAATCATTGACTTTCGTTATGAACATTCTAAGCTTCGAGAAAAAGTCAAGTTGTAAACTAACTTGAAAACTATTAAAATTTCATTTTATTAATAATATATTAATAAAATGCCAAAGCCTTAAAAGATTAATCAAGTTATTGAGTCCGTTATAGTTTCAATTCCGTCTGGACCAATTTACTAAGATTTGTTTATTTACGATAAAAGGATCGTGCATAGAAGAAAGGACGGAAGACGGAAGCTTGGTAATTCGTTCTGTAAACTGTTGAGGTGGACTTTTCTATTATACAAATAAAATGTGGGCTTTTCTATATATTAAATAACTCGAGCTTTGCTCTGTTTTCGAAATGCTTTAAAAATATGTTTTAAAGTGATTATCATGCATAAAAGAATTGTTTTATGGATTCTCTTATGCCTATCTGTGTTGGTTCGCCAACTGTTATAATCGATCGGATTTTGAGTTAGCCAAAAGGGTGCTTTCCAGAATTAGTGTACACGATAGCCATGAGTATGGACCCTGTTGAGGGGCTACCAGCCATGGTGAGTTGCGTTCGCGGAAGAAGGCCTTCTTCCCCGACGTTGTTTCAGATATGGTTTTAATTGAAAAAAATAAAGTGGATAAGCAAGTACGAAAATGATTTAGTAAACACAGGCATTTATTGAAAAACCCCTGTGTGTTACTGTGGAGATGCATGATTAATCTATAAAATCTATTATATATTTTGGCAAGTGTTCACTGAGTACGTTGTACTCAGCCCTGCATATGTTTTCTAAATGTGCAGGTTGAGCGACGAGTGACGGCGGATGTTTTGAGTTATTAGTTACATCAGTGAAGCTAGTAAAGCCCTGACTTCATGTCTTCATACATAAAGTCAATCTACGTCTTTTTCCGCTGCAAGACATTATGATGTTTCATATCATGTGACATTCGGTTTAGTACTGTGTACTAAAAACCCTAGAACTACTGAACTTTTATATCGAGAAATCCTTCGAGATTGTCTCACTTTGGATAACTCCATACACTTTGATATTGTATCATTGTTCAATAATGATATCATCGCCTTTATTCGTTGATTCCCCCTTCTTTCCCGCTTCTTAATTCCAACCCCTAGTCACACCCCGGCTTAGCCGTCCCTCGGGATTTGGGGCTGTGACATTACCCTTATTCTTAATATTCGTGCCGAACAGTTACAAGATAATATGAGCGGGACAGAGAGAGTCCTATCTTCCATTTTCTTTATCGAAGCAATTAAGTTCATCGTCATAATTGTCCGAGCTACATGAAGGTGTCCAAGAACCGCAACCGAATTAATTTAAGCCATCTTACAAGTGCTTGTAAACAACTATTTCAAAATGCATCCAACAAAGCTGGAAAGAAAGGTAGACTAACGGTCAGATTACATAATTTTTATCTTGAGTACTAATTCCAATATTCTTATACCAATCTTATTCATTAATTTGGATTCATATAGTTGGAATTCTATAATATTTTGGGTGAATATAGTACTGAAATATATTTTCAATTTATTAAATGAAAAGGAAATTTAGTTGATTTCTCCTTTCATTGAAACAAACATATGACAAAGAGAATAGGGTGAACTCATCAATTCAATTTCCTTTTCTATATCTGGGTCTGAAACGGATTGAAATATGCTTATATCTATCATTCATTTCAACTCCTTTCCTTGCTAGAATCAAACGCCCCTAATTCCTTAAACATTCGACAAATAATTTCTGTTAACAAGTCAAGATTATCATAAAAAAACTATGTTAACCAGTCCGACTTCTAGCTTCACTAAAGTCAAGATTCATTAAAAATGATAACAGGAATCCAAGAAACAATTAGCAGCATTCACATTTCAAACACAACTGCCATGATTTACTGTAGTTTTTCAATCAAAACGAAAATCGATCTTTCACAAGACACAGAGTGCAGAGGTTCAATTATAAAACTCCATCCAACAATCACAAAGTTAAGATGAAAGAGTAACTAAATTAGATAAACAAAGATAATGAAATGAAATTACATTAACAACTCGCTCCAAATTAATGAAAGTTCTACATAAGTTCTCATCATAAACTAAAGAAATGCACAAGTTCCCTTGAAAGTTCCAATATGAATGCCTATCTCTCATGGTGACTTGTGCACCTCGTTAAACTAGAGAGAGAGAAAGAGAGAATTATCACCAGCCCCTCACCTCAGATGATTTCAAGATTAGTATTATGTGTGGCGGCGGTGGAGGACACTTGATTCTCCTCCCTCACAACCATTCTGCTCATCTTGACCAACCATTTCATACTTTCCACAACATAATCATACAATCCAAGTGCTACGTACATTCCAATCCCTCCAACAATCCCATTCGATATGGAATATGTTAAAGGCATTAGAATCATAGTCAGAAAAGCCGGGACTCCTTCCCTTATGTTGTCCCACTCTATGTCTTTCACAACATTCATCATCAACACACCAACCATCACTAGAGATGGCCCTACCGCCCATGGCGGCACACTTGTTATCAAAGGTGTGAAAAATATAGATAACCCGAAGTAGATCCCGATGATCACGGCCGTCAAACCAGTTCTGCCCCCTTCTCTGATCCCAGCCATTGATTCCACATAAGCAGCGATTGGAGATACTCCGAGGGTGGACCCCACAACCGTGGCGCCCGCATCTACCATGTAGGCCATGTATTCCCCCTCAAAGGCTCCTTCTTCATCCACAAGCCCTCCAACCTCGGCCATTGTGTACAATGTGCCTGTCGCTGCCAGCACATCAACGTACAATAATGTGGCCAGTGCCACCCACACTTGACTTTTGTTGAAGTTAGTGAAGCTAATGGCCAAAAAAGTGGATTCAATTTTGTGAAAATCCACCACTTTTTTGAAATACTCATAGCTTGAGTCTCCAAGTGGGGTGTGGGGGAAAATTGTGACAGAAGCACCCCTAATCCATGAAATCACTGTCACAAAAACCATGCCATATATCATGCTCCCTTTTATATCTTTCATCACCCCATAACACATTATCAGAAACCCCAACAAGCCAAGCCAGAACGTTGGGCTCTGCATCTTCCCCCCAACGCACTCGCCGCTTGTTGGGCTTGTGTCCTTGCATGCAGCAAGCGTCACCAAAGTTGAAACATCGGGGCCCACCAGGCCCACCCCTTGGTGGGCCTGTAAGCCCACGAACGCGATAAATAGCCCGATTCCAGCTGCACAAGCCAGCCGCACGGAGAGGGGAATGAGTCGGGCCAACTTGGCCCGTAGGCCAAGAACAGCAATGGCGAGAAAAGCTCCGCCTTCGACTAACACGACGGCCATGGCTGTCTTGTACGACATGGGGCCGGAACCGTGGAAACCCACCATGTTGTAGGCTAGATACGCGTTGGCACCCATTCCCGGGGCCAGGCCCAGAGGTAAGTTAGCCAACAAGCCCATGGCTAATGATCCAATCATAGATGATAAGGCAGTTCCAACTATGAGATCACTCTTCAGCTTAGACAGGCACTTGTCGTAACCTGCATTAGGCTTTAGCGTGCAGTCTAGACCAGCAGTTTGGTTTCCGGCGGCCGAGCAATCTGAAATGGAGCACGTGCCGCCGGAATCCGCCAGGATGGTGGCGTTGACTAAGATTATGTAGGCCATGGTGAGAAAGGTAGCGGTGGCTGCACGTAACTCCCTAGTGAAGGAGGTCTTTCTGCTCTCCAACTTGAAGAACTTGCCAACTTTGCTCTTTGAAATTGCTTTGTCTAACCCTTTTTGCATTTCCTTCCAATCTCTCCCCATCTCTGTGTGTGTGTGTGAGTGTGAGTGTGTGTGTTTGTGTGTGTGTGTGAGTATTCACTCTGTTTAGGGTGATGGTGCAGATCGTGGGATCGATACGGTAGTACATATGTATTATTATTAGATTGTAAATAAATATAGAAAACTTTAAGGATTTGTGTGCAGTATTATAGTATGAATATCTTTGGTAGTAGTATTAATATGAGATTAAAAATATAGAAAACTTTAAGGATTTTTGTGCAGTATTATAGTATGAATCTTTGGTAGTCGAGATTAGCAGAGAGAAGGCATTAGAAAACAAAAAGCAAAAAAACAATAATGTCTTTTGAGGAAATTTTAATTCGTTCTAAAGTTGTTAGGTATAATCATGGCACCTTCTTATATTTGTTTAATATTTATGCTATATAATGAAAGATTCGGCCCCATGTATTTTTTCTAGACTTTATAAACTTTAGTGCTCAGGTTTTGGTTTCCCACTTAATTTGCTTCCACCAGTAATTTTATAAGCCACAAATGGTGAAATTGGTTAAATTAACCAAATAAAAGAAGGGAGAAATGAGATTTTAGCACTTTTTAGATTGAAAATACTAATAATAGCACTACTTTTTAAAATATATAAATTCTAGCACTTTTGTACATTTTTACCCCTCCCCTTTCTTTTCTATTTTTCTATTTTTTCATTTTTCGTTTTTTCTTTTTTTTCCTCTCACTCGAATTCACATGAAAAATAATGTGAATACACGTGAAAAAAATGGGAATTCACATGAAAAAAAATGGGAATTCACATGAGAATTCAAATGAAAAAAGTGAAAAACTCAAATTCACATGAAAAATAATGTGAATTCACGTGGAAAAAATGGGAATTCACATGAGAATTCAAAAAAAATGAAAAACTCGAATTCACATGAAAAAAATGTGAATTTACGTGAAAAAAATGGGAATTCACATAAAAAAACATGTGAAAGCAATTGTTCATCTCTATCTCCAAAAAAAATGAAGCGGAAATCTTAAGAAGGCAAAAAAATCTGACGGCAAAGGCCATTTATATTTCGACGGCGGCGTACTCTATGGATTGAAGGCGCTGGCTACGGTTTCGTGGTTTTGGAGTCGATTTTGGGAGAGGAGAAAGATCTGGTGTAGATCGAAATAAACGGACGGCGACCGAGATTATTCTTTGATGGCGGCAGCGACTACTGTTGACGGCGCCTGACTCTGTGGCTTTACGGCGGCGGCTAGGGTTTCTCATTTGTGGAGTCGATTTTGGGAGAGGAGAGAGAGACGGTCAAGAGAGAGACTGTTTCTTGACGGCGGAGACTGTTGCTCGACGGCGGCAGCGGCGGCGGCTACGGTACGGCTGCGGAGACCATGGCTTCACAGTGGAGTTGAGCCGGAGGAGAAGATGAAGGGCGATGGTGTTGCTGCTGTTTGGTTGCGATAGAGAGAGAGAGAAACGAAAAGAGAAGGAGAGAGAGCAGAAAGAGAGAGCGAGTTATGAGAGAGAGAGAATATCTATTGTTTTAAGAAAAAGAAAAAAAAAAGGAAGAAAAGAAAAGAATGAGGAGTAAAAAAGTCAAGAAGTGCTATTATTTGTATTTTTAAAAAGTGATATTATTATTAGTATTTTTTTCGCAGAAAGTGCTATAATCATATATTATCTCATAAAAAAAATGGCCGCCAAATTAATTACAAAAAGAAAACATAAATGATTGGTTTTTCTATTGTTCTGTTTTTTTTTTTTTTTTTCTTTGTTTCGTTTTTATGAATATATTTAAGGTCAAGGTGGTAGTGATTGTACATCTAATTGCTTAAATGTATATGCATCAAAACATAAACTAAGTAACAGGATGGCAAGTTAGCATCATATTTGTTCGCTATTTTCTTTCACACCACAAATGCACGGGTGTAATTGAACACATGGAAACAAGGTCGTATTCCATAGAGATTGTGATTAATCTAGCAAGTACCACTTTCAATTGTTATTCCACTATTTAGATTTTTTAACTCTTAAATTTGATTAAACTAATGACATAATTAGTTAAAAATAAAATAAAATAAAGGCAAAGAAAAATATTTTGGATTAAAGATAGAAAGAGAATATCCTAAGGTTTTGATTTCAGTGAATACTCAAATTCAAATTCAATTCAATCAATCAATTGGTTTGTCAGACTCGACTCTTACTAGAACGATCACAAAATTAGCATAGACCTGCTGTCGTAGCGAATAAACCGTAGATTACATGCAAGAATTGTTGTGTCCAACTAATTTCTACACATGAAACTCCTAAAAGTACCTTTGATCAATTGTCCTCACACAAATCTCAAGATCTTTCGACTATATCGAAGAGTCTGTCCTATATTCTAGATTCATCAATTCTCATCTTTCGAATATTGAATTAACACATCAAATATGCACACAAGATGACCAATCAAGATAGCATGAAAAAGCACAAGAATATAGAAAGCAAAAGAAGGTCTCAATTAATTAATTAAACCAAAATCAAATCCAAATAATTCGCCTACTCTCTTACACCAGGATAAAGGAATTTAGCTACTCTATTCATAATCAACAATATCCAACAAGAATTAAAAAACATAAAAACTCTAAGATAAATCTTTAGATCTTGACGCCTCCAATCTTCTCTTCTCGTCTTCAATCTTCAAAAGCTCAAAAGAAAATAAATCTATGCTAAAATAATAAAAGAGAATAAAAGATGATGAAAGATAGATGAAAAAGATGTCTAGATGTGTTTTGGAGGACATATATAGGTGGGGGTACAAATTTGCATCCTAGTAGGGTTATAATACTACCAAAAATAAGAAGAATTGCAAAAATAAGGGAAAATTAACTTAATGGCCGAAATCTGGTGCTATCTCTTGTGCTGGCGTGCCTGGGATGACATCAGCATGACAACTTCTTGTTTTAGCTCTTTCTCCTTCGTTATGGCTCCGATTTTGGATTCGTTTGAACCCACGAACTCCTATCGAGCTGAACTTCAAGCTTGTTATGCTCATTCCTCTCAATTATCACTCATTTTTCCTGTCAATTCATCAAAACATGCATAAGTATCAAATTTCATAAAATAACAAAACCTAAGTGCAAACTCATTCAAACTATGATTTTTTAGCATGAAATCAATATCAAAGAACCTTTAAAAGTGTAGAAAAATCATGTTTGTCAATACTATAAGCACAAATATCATATATTAAATTTAGTAGAAATAACAAAATATTATAAATATAATTTTAACATAAGTATAAATAGAAAATTTCATTAAATTAAAATATATGTGGGTTAAAAGAATAATATAAAATCCTAAAATTATTAATATTTATACTAATATAAATTATATATAATATAAATATTTAATTACTAAAATTATTAATTCTTTGTATGCGGTTTAAAAAGAATAATATAAAATTCTAAAATTAATAATATTTACACTAATATCTATGATTATATTATAAATTATATATATAATATTTTGTTATCCTACATATATATAAATGGGTTTGGGTAGCGGGTACCCGTAGGTAATTTCCCAAATCCGACCTAAACCCGTCACGGGTTTGCGAATGTTTCTACCCAAACTCGTCCCAAAACCATTTAATGATTCCCAAACCCGTCCCATTAGGGTTTGGGAGAGCCGAGTACCCATAAAAACCCGACCCATTGCCATCCCTAGATATGAATGTATTTTTATGTTTTATCATATTCCTTGTCTTAAAATGTGTTTCATATATTGTCTTAAAATGGTATTTGCCATATTATTAAACTAAGGAGATGTTCTCTAGTGCAATGGACCACACTAATTTTTTTTTTATTTTTTAAAAATTTGAATTAATTAATATATAATTAACATTAATTGAAGTTAAATAAATCCTAATTGGAGCTTAAAATAAAACCCTTAATTAAAAATAATAAAACCTAGCTAGTTAATATTGATATACTTAATTAGAATTAGTTAACCTTTAGTGAGATTTATTAACTCTAATTACTCCTAACCCTTTAATTACCCTCCCCCCCTTTTTTTTTTCTCTTTTTGAGACAATTAATTACCCTAATTTCATATTCCCAAGTTTTGCCTAAACTGTGGATCATCGACTGACAAATGAGTGATGCGTTTCCTTGTCATTAAAAACTTTATCATACAGATTAATTTAACTAAATTTGAAAAAAAGAAAAAAAGAAAAAAGAAACCACATTATCAATCACATGTTAAAAAGTCCAGAAAAATTAATGGGCTAAATCTGCACAATTGGTTTGACCCTAACAAACATTTAACCTCACACACTTTTATAAGCGAATATATGTTTTCTGGCCAAACGCACTAATATATATTGTCTTCAAATGAAAATTTGGTGTTGACTAAAAGACCACTTTGTCCCCATATTGGAGAACTAGCTCAAGAAGGCTGTATCCAAATCTTTGAATTCTATAGCCTCGTAATCATTTTTAACTAGAAAGTGCAATGAATAGTGCGTTATATTATTGTCATATTCATATATGCTGTTATTTACAGGATTAGCGAAAAGTACTGCGTTACAAGTATAACCTTTTACTTAATATGATTAATTTATTATATAAAATAATATATTTGAAAAAAAATAAATTAAAAGTAGTAATATTATTGATTATTAATTATTAATGAGTTTTCTCCCCAAAGGTTTTAACGAGGCTCGGCCTCATCTGTCTCTCTGACATTCGAGGTAGGTAGGGCTCTTTGTACCTCTTTGGTGCAATTGTATTTTCTTTTCCTTCATTTTATAAAGAATTTACGTTATTAGATTATTAAATTTCAAGAAAATGTTGGCAAATAGGTGCATAGGACCTTAGATGAAGACATATCCATATGCTAATTATGTATCCTATCTTATGTTCAATTTTCAAATTTGAATGATGGTGGTAAAGAACATCCATTTTAATATGAGTAACTCAATTAATTAAGCAACAATACAACTTAGCGAAAACTAAAGCATTTATTATAGTTTTTGAATTACAAAGTGGAAAATTGCTCCTTATTGATATAATCGAGTGATTCAATAAAATAATTCTAAACTATTTAAAGCTACACTAAAAAAATAAATAAAAATCAGTATATGTGACCCATGTTTTACAACGAATAAAATTCGTCACATATACATATATCTAATGTGAGGAAATATTTTTTAGTCATTTGTTCTCCAAATTTCAAAAGAAAAGGAAGAGTGATTATTTATTTATTTATTTTTTTTTTGAGAGAGGAAGAGTGCTTATTTTTGCTTACGAGGAAAAAAAGAGTTGTCCTCATATTCAAAGCCAAAGCCCCGTTTTTTGTTTGGAACCCAAACATATATCTTAAAAAGGCGCCTCATACAATAATTCATTTAATGAAAATTTATTTACGGTTATTCACTTTCTGAAAAGGTAAAAGAATCTTTACACTCCGCTGCTGCCGTCGCGCCACTCATCCCTCAAACGCCCACGACTGCCGTCGCGCCGCTCATCCCTTGAACGCCGACGATTGTCGAGTGCTGTTACCACTGTATTTCAACGAATATCTCAAACTTAAATATCCGAATCTGAGCAGAATCCACCAAAATTGAAGGACTACCACTGACATCATATTCCCTCAAAATTGGCTCACGGCCTCCTCGACTCCAGCCGCTGCACTCCAGTATTCCTTCATTTTCAGATTTTTTTTTCTTTTTTGTATGTTTTGAAACGACGAGATGGTTATTTGCGATTTGATTCTATGATTTTTTAATCGGGGATTAATGTTGGTTATTTCCATTTTTAATTACTTTGCGATTTGTTTAATGAAATATGTGAATGGATTATGTTAATGTCTCTGTATTAGTTTAACCGCGTATAATTATGGATTAATCGTGGATGGTTAATTCTTCGCATTGAAGAATTTGGATGAGAAAATGAAGGATTGACTATTATTGTTGGACGTCGCGGATTGGTCTAGGTCATTAGTGATAATTAAACTCTTCATTTCATCTACCGTGATAGAGCTCATTTGAGTGTGCATGTAATGTGAAAGTTAGCCAAGCTTTTGATTGAAGTATTTTCTGTTCCACTACAAGAAGATTTATGTTATGTTTTAAGTTCTTTGGACTGGAAAACTTGATGTTATTTCGTGGAGGAAGTACAAGATAAAAAACTTTTTTTTTTTTTTACTTTTTATTTTTCCAAATATGTAGCTGCAGCATCGGATTGCTTAATCATGGACACTCACCTTTCATCTTACTTGGTTTATGCAGCATTAATGAGTTTTCAAGTTGAGCAATACTTTAACTTTTGAAGTATTCTGTTTCGTTGATTCTTGAATTGTAATCAAGCAGTTCGATGTCTTTAACAAGTATTGTTAAAAAAAAATATCTATGTATATGTATTAGGCTTGCTGCCGGGGAAGAAGAAGGGAACAAGAGTGAGAAGTATAGACCTGCAGAGGAGATTATGTGTTTGTGGAGAGGCAATTTGGGCTGAAAATTTGGGCCACATAATTTGGCCATGTAAAAAGTCCAATGAACATTAAATGTTGTGAGCTTTTGTAGTCTTTTATAGTACTGCCTTTGTCCCAATAGCAAAATTTATTTTTCTGATGGTCCCTAGACGGATGATTTGGTATGGGGGAGGGGTGAATACACCAAATCTAAAAACTTTTTCAAATTTAAAACTCTTTTTGAGTGAGCTAGGTGTGTTCGACCAAGCTGGGGGTCAGCTGGGTAAACACAGCTGGCTGTGTGTGCGGAAGTTGGTGGGTTTTGGAAAGTCCATCTGTTACTTCAAATATATATTGTAAAGCTTTGTTTCTCTTTTCAATTAGTCGGTTTATGCAACTTGAAATATATGCTTATGAGAGTCAGCTGGATGCATAAATAAAACAGTAAAGAACAAAGCAGTTTAACGTGGTTCGGAGAATGACTCATATGTCCACGACCAGAAACCTTCTGGTAATCCCCTAAGGATAATACTGACTTTTCCGCGCAGTCAGCAAGCGTTGCAGCTCAGTTGTTCGAGCTGGATACAAGTTTAAACGTAACCAACTGTTTACGAGCACAACTGAAGCCTACATTCAGTTTACGGGTACTGAAGAACCTATCTTGTAGTTTACGGGTACTACAAAGACCTGAACCTTAACCTAACCTTTTTTCTGGGTTTGTGGGTTTGGGTTTGGGGTTTCCAACTATGAACGAGTTCTTACAATGAAGAACATAAAAGTATGATGAACTCGTTCAAACTAGGCTTTAGATAAGGAAGAATTATATGCCTAGATTCTAGTTGGAGATAACATAAGCAAACTGAGAACATATATGAACTCTGAAGAATGCAGGATGCTTGATCTGAAACTTTCAGAGAGATTTCTTGATGTTATTCTGGATAATCTTTTTCTCTCTTTTTCTGCGTTCACTCTCTCATTGTTCTGTTCTCTCTCTCTACATTCTCTCTTGATGGAGAAGACTCATATATATAGGCAGAGATTAGAACTCCCGTTGGAAAGAGTCGTTCTGAATCTCTACCTAACTTCTGACATTTATGCCCTGTCTTCATCCGTGAGTTCCTCGTATCGCAGGCCTTGGTTTGACTTGTAGATGCTGAGGTATCGAGTTTCTGTTGGTCCTAATCAGCTCTGACTTTATCTCAAGTTGTCTTCGACTCTGCTGTGTTGTTGTCTCTGAGCTGTGTCTTGAACTCTACTGGGTCTTGACGCTGAGCTGAGTCACGAACTCCGCTGGATCTTGATGCTGAGCTGAGTCGTCACACGAGCTGGGTCTTTCCTACAACTGTGTCTTGATTAGCTTGAACGTCTTTGCTCTGGATATCACTGATATATTACTCGACTTGATTTGCTCTGCTGTGTACTCAGCTTGGTCAACTGAATCTCTCTTCTCTTGTGATCTCTATACCACTCAACTAGGCTTCTCTCCTGTGTCTGCTCTGTTGTGTTGAATCAGTTCAGTTGTGCCTCTCGCTCAGCTGATCCTTACTCAGCTGATCCTTCAGCTAGATCTTCTGCTATCTTCAACGGCTTTACCTGTAAACTTATAAACTCTACGAGCTCAAACAAGCGAGCTGGAAAAACAACTTACGCTTGCTCATTCATCTACTCAGTTGGTGTCAGTTGGGTTTTGGTATCAAGTCAAAACACTTAGAATTTTTCCAACAATTTCTCCCTTTTTGATGATGCCAAAACCTAACTGAGAAAAACAGATTACTTCCCCCTTAAATGGAACTGGGGTTTGCAAGAATAAACATTCACAACAGATAAATAGATTCAGAGCCTGGACAAAGAGAGATTGTCACCAGGTTGAATTTGAGAGCGAAATAGTTCAGTTTTATTAACTTCAAAAGTTTACATTGATTACAAGTAAATAAAGACTGAATCAAACATCAAAATCCCAGCTGGCTAGGTCTTCACTTATGCTGCTTCTTCATGTCTTCTTCAATCTGCTCATCAGTCCTCAACCTATAACGGTTGAAGATCAGTTCTTGCAGCTCTTTGTATTCAGCTGGATTCTTTAAGTTTGAAATATTTCTCCTGATAGCCCAATAGTTGACTTCTTTGATGATTTTGGCCTTATCAGGGAAGTCTGTTCCAGCTATCATTGGAGGCTTGAGATGCGACAGAAGTGAAGCAGTGAACTGGATCTTGTGAGCCTTGGCAACGTTGAAGAAGACTCTGGCGAGCATTGTATCATCTTCATGCAGCTCCTGGAGAAATTCATTGAAGGCTTGGTCTGGATTCATGTTTGGGTAGGCCTTCAGGTAGTAGTATTCTTTGATGAAATCATTTTTGGTGGATTCCCAGTTGTCATTTCTTCTTCAAGAATCCATTCATCTATTCTGTCCATGTTCATTACTACCTGAGCCTTCTTCTTTGACTGAGCTCTGGATCCAGCTCTCTTCTTCTTCTTCTTCTTCTCCTTCTTCTCAGCTGGCTTTAGCGAGCTGTTCTTCTTCACTACAAGAAAAACGCATATAGACAACATGAAATAGACAACGGGTTTAGTAAATACGTTGCGTATTAAGTTATAGACGATGGGCAACCAAAAGACGTTGTCTATGACCGCGGTAATATACGACGGGTATTTTCCCGTTGTCTATAACCCCCCATAGACGACGGATTTTAATCCGCGTTGTCTATTACTGCACAGACGACGGGTTCTCACCACCGTTGTCTATTACCGCTCCAAATAGACGACAGTTTTGCTAAACCCGTCGTCTATCACTGCATTTTATTATATTATAATACATTTAATTTTTTCATTTTTTTCCTGCAGTTTTATTTTTGAAGTTGTATTTTATTTATTTCTTTATTCAATTCTCTTCCGCTTACACCCTAAATCTCTCATTCCCAACCCTAGTCGGCGCTACCAATTCCCTCCACCGCATCGCCGTCGCTTCGCTCCTCTCCGGCCTCGCCAATCCACATCTGCGCCGCTCATCTTTGTTCCGGCGACGTTGTCCACCTATTCCATTCCATGACCGCTGGTGCTCCGGTCACAATCACAGAGCCCCTATGTAAACTCCACCAAGCGCGCCGCCGCCTCTTTGTTCAGTCCGTCAGTCCTCTTCAGCCACCTTCCCGTAAGCATCTCTACCGACTGCTGAATTCACCATCAACCGCTGCCAATTTTGC
Organism: Agastache rugosa; assembly: GCA_031470985.1. NCBI lineage: Eukaryota > Viridiplantae > Streptophyta > Magnoliopsida > Lamiales > Lamiaceae > Agastache > Agastache rugosa. The sequence goes on from CM062608.1 coordinate 25,752,904, forward strand.
AGCAGTTTTTTTTGTTGCGCAGGTTTATTGTTTCATCGTTGAGCTCTTTAATTTCTGCTGTCAATTTCAGTAGCTTGTGTTCCCTCTTCTCCTCCTCCTCTCGCTAGGGTTTTAGAATCTTGCTCTTTTCAGCTTGGAATTCTCAATTGGTGTTGTCCATTTCAGATTTGGAGGAAATGCACTGAACGGCAACGTATTCGAGGTTGCTAGCACGACCAATGCTGACGGCTGCTCGCGGCTTTTGTACATCTGCGTCCAACACCGCCAGCGGCGGTGGAGAGAAGATCATCACTGCCGTACTGTTCGAGAGGCTTCCGGTGGTGGTACCCAAAATCGATCCGGTGGTATATGCATTTCAGGAATTCTAGTAAGCATTTTCTCTGTTTTAATTCGCTTGATTTCAGTTGCTTATTCTAGTTATCTGGAGTAAGCAGTAATGGGAAAGTTATTTCTCTAATTTAATGTCATTTTGATATAATAGTGTATTGCTGAAAGCCTGAAACTAGTGAGATTGTAAATTGGGATTAATCGATCATGGTTGCTAATTAACTTGGATTCTATTACGCGAGTGAAGAATGGAGGTGATAATTTTGTTTGCTTGGGTTGAAACATTGGGAGGGAAAAATTAGAGTTGTTAATCGTTGACTTTTGCTTGCTGTAAGAATGAGTGGCTGGACGTTTACAAAATTTTGATTCTGCATCCGTTATTCGTTCAAATGTTAGTGGGATTTTGATTAGCTAATGAGTATCAGTCTTTTTTGGTTTGTTATGTGAAGTTCAGAATCATATTATCTCTGATAAATCTTCTAATGTTGGCAATTCGAAACCAATTACTATTTAATGCAACCAAATAAAGTATATTTAATGTATATACTTTATTTGCTAGGTTGAATTTAATGCAAGTATATTTATAATGAATTGATGTGGTAACTCATATGCAGATCTCCATGTGTATATAGAAAGTTTGCGTTTGTTGCTAGCTGTCTGCTGCAGTGCTGCTTATAAGCTGTTTTGGGTTATTATTCATCTTCTTTTTTCCTTTCATTCTATTTAAGCTTTGGATAGATTGGCATTTTTTTATCTGAACTTGATGCAGTAATCTGAATTTAACTTATATATATCTTTTTTTCTCTTGTACTTGTATGGTTGACCAGAAGCCACTAAACTGGTTCTTCAATTGATGGATGTGAGAGAGCTTACTATATCTCATGTCAGAAGCCATCTGCAGATAATACCTTCTTCATCTCATGCATATATATACATATACATATATATATAATTATATCTATGAAATTGATAGTTGCATTCAAGTTTATTTTCTCAATAATAATTTTGTTCCGACAAACTTGTCATTCCTAATATATATTTGTCTCTCTCTTGTCTCGTCTTTTGTCATTCCTAATATGTTTTGGAATGACCCTTTCTCCAGTCATGAGGTACATTTGACAGCAAAGAAAGCAATTTGGAAAGCTTTCATGCATACTCTATGTTGCATATAATATTATTTATTTACCATGTACAGACTTTAAGTTCCTCATTTGATTTTAGTGGCAGGCTGCTTGTTTTGCTTCATTTTTTTTTGTCATTAGTTCTTAATTAGTGATAATTGTGAAATGGTTGGTTATGATTTTTAGGTGTTAATGTTATAAGTATTTCAGAATTCTTGTAGAATAATGTAATTATATCATCATTATAATAAATTTGAGTTTAGCCTGATTTATGTAAAGGAGGCTACTATTTTTTTTAAAATTTTTGCAATCCATATGAGTGCTTCATGTTGCTTTTCATGAATGCAATTCCTTAATTGTTCTTGTAATATTCAAAGTTTGATGTTCCTGATTGTGTGGTTTATTTAGAGACTTCGTAATTAAATATGATATGAGTTCTTGTTGGATAATGAATGACTGTACATTGTGTGATTATGGCAGCCTATCTAAGGAAAATGATAGAGTAATAGCTCTTTACAAGGTTATGTGTGTCTGCTCTTTGATTTTGAGTAGCATATCAAAAGGCCTATGATTATACGTTCTTGAACATTTCCAACCATGTATACGTATACTAGCAGTGCAAATCTAGTAAATGCAAATATAGTATCTCCTAAGGACCTCGGGCATAGAATTCTTTAGTTGTTTGCTAAAATTATGTCTGATGGTTATCTAGTTGTATTAATAATAATTTATTTGATTGAGGATTGAGGAATTGAATGGTTTGTAAACTTTATGCAGGATAATTTTGTCTTCATTATGTCATGTTGGAAACGAGACCAGTTCTACCTCAACATTGACGAATGTGCTCGTTGTAGATTTTTAAGTTCATCCTGTTTTTTAGGTAGAGGCTAGCTGGCTTTTATCGTGTTGAAGGTTCGTTTTAATATATCGTTCCTAGAGTTTCATGGCAGTATAGTTGGATTTAGGACAGTGGTGTTATATGTTGCTGGGATTTGTATATTGAAACTTATATCCAATTCTATTTGGACAGGAATGCACTAGGAAATTGTAATGTTATTATGTTATTCTGAAAATGTTTGAATATATAGGTGAAAATTTAAAGGTCGTGGTGAAGTATGCTGCCATTTAGCAGGAAATGAACTTCTGGTTGGAATACGAAGTAACTCTATTCAAATGTATTCATTGTTGGGAGTTAGAAATGGTAAATTTAAAGTTGCGACTTAGCTTTAACTTCCTTCATCTACGTTGGTGTATGTAGGGTGGAAATGTATTATGTTAGTTGGAATTTGTTGAAAATGGTACTATTACTTTATAATGCCATAGAATGACTGATACTTGTATTGTTGAAGTTCATAGAATTATATTTATATGTAAAAGCTCGAAATTATTTTGAAGTTATTTGTTTGAGTTTGGCCTACTTTATATGAAGTAGGCTACAATTTTTTTTTTAATTTTTGCAATTGATATAGACAACGGGGATTCCGTGTTGTCTATAATGCATTTCACGTTGTCTATAATGCAATAGACAACGGGGATTCCGCATTGTCTATAACGCAATAGACAACGGGGATTCCCCGTCGTCTATAACTGCTTGTAATAGACAACAAGGCTGTAGACAAAGGGGATTTTCGTTAAAGACAACGCGTTTTCCCCGTTGTCTATAACCTTTTTTCTTGTAGTGCTTCTTCAGCTGCTCCTGAAATTTCTTCAGCTCTTTCTTCTACTCCGTTGCAAATGCGCAGAGCCAGTGTACATCGTTGTACTCTTCTGGTTTGGCTCTGCTGGCTTTGGCAAGTGGAATCATAGCCTTGCTCCATCGACCTTCTCTTTCCACTGGCTCATTAGCTTACAACTCAGCAACTACTTCATCTATTTCCGATTGCTGAACTTGAATCTCCTCCACAACTGCAGTCTTGCCCTTTGTTTTTCTCACATCGTCTTTTCCCTTTTTGGCATTATCAATAAATGAAGTGGAGAGGTTGACGACGGTCTCATTTAGTTTGGCCAGAGCATTGTCAACTTCAGCTATCTTGGTTGCGTTGTCAGCTGTGCTGAGGTTCAGCTGAGCATAGCTGCTGCTTCTAGCCTGGAGCTGTCCATCTAAATCCTTAAAGAGGTTGAACAGCTGATGAACATCATTGGCTGTGGAAGTGTTGGACTGTTGAATAGCTTCCAACTGGCTTGAGAAAGCTTTCAAGCTGTCTGCTAGAAGAGCTTGGAGCCTTGTCACGATCTCAGAAACTCTCCTCTCAAGCTGAAGTGACCACTCGACATCCTGCGATGCTTGAGATTCCCTAAGGTCCTTTGTCGTGCTCTCAGCTAAGTTGAAGACGATAGTTTGTAGTTCATCCATCGTGTGGCCTTGAGTGCGGACTTGATTGTCGAGGCCCTTAAATTTAAGGAGAATCTCGACCTCTATTTTTAGTCTTGTCTGGAAGACTGCATCTTCAACTTCATTTCTGATGGTCTGCTTGATGTAGGGAGAGAGCTCGGTGGCTGGATCCGTCTGGGTACCGAACTCAGTCTGACTAGGTTTTATAGCCTCAAACTCGACTAGTGCGTAAGTGTCATCGGCTGTCGGGCTAGGTGGAGGTTCAATCTCCATCTCAGCTGTTGTATTAGCTGGGTCAACTTTGGAGTTGTCAACTCCAGATGGTATCTCCCAATTCGCTGCGGTGAGAAGATTGTTAGCGGACTCCCAGACATCAGCTGGGTGCGGCTTGGGGTACGGTTGAGTTACCTTGATGAGTTCTCTAATAAGCTCATCTTGATGTAGGAATGCATTCTCCAGGCTGGAGACATGCTTCATCTGCCTTCAACTTCTCGTATGAGAAAGTTTCTATTAACTGTGCATTTTGGTACCAAGTTCCCATCTTGGTAGCCAGGTAGAACTTGAGATCTCCAGCTTTGATGAGGGCGAGGGGCAGATGTACCAGAATTGGATACTGAGTTAGAATACTCTTGATCCCGGCTATGCACAAATCCTCGTATATTGATTCGATGAAAGATAAGTTGTTGGAGTTGAGTGATTTGGAGTCGGTTTAATTGCTCTTCTCTGATTCAATTGAGCTTTGAGTGATTTGTTCAATCGGGTTCACAGCTAGCTGTAAAGAAGCATCAGCCAGCTGGGTGGGAATTTGAGCTTTGGGTGAGGACCTTTTTGGGGGTGAGCTGGAATGAGTGGAGATGGGTTTAGCCTGGTTATCAATTGGATGTGAAGAAGCTTCAACCAACTGAGTTTGTGCCTGCTCTCTTGGAGGTGAGGGCTCTTTGATTGGAGAGCTTGGTGGATGTGAAGTTTGTTTGGGCGGTGAGCTGTGAGGAAGTGAAGGCTGAGCTGGAATCCGCAGGTATATCGCTAAGTACTTGGGCGATAACCTTAGACCGAGAGGGTGGAGGAGATGCCTTATTCTTGGAGGTATCCAACTCATCCTCTGAGCTGGATGACGATTCACGGTTCATTCCCATGTCAGCCAATATGTTTGTTCCATATTGATCGAAAGCTGACACTGGCTGAGGGGAGACAACTACCCTTGAATGACTTGGCTGGATCATCAGCTTGGTTCGTGAGGCTTCTGAAGTAGCTTCTAAGGAGGAGCTCGCCTTAGCTGGTGGAGTGACAACTGGTTTGCTTTTCTTCTAAGCTGATCCTCCAGCTGGTTGGGGGCCAGCTGGCTTCCTTTTTCTCTGTTTCTTCTCAGCTGCCTCTTTTCCATCTAGCTGCTTCTTCTTCTTCCCTTCAGGAGCTGGCTTCTTCAACAAATCCGTTAATTGGCTGGATTTGTCAAAGAGGATCTTTGGGACAGGGAAGTTGTCTTCATCATTCCATCTGACGGTATGCTTTCCAGCTACTTGTTCAATCATGAAAGACACATTCGAGCAGAGATAGAGAACCTTCTTGCAGTTGTAACTGGTGCTAGTAGAATCATAGGCAATCTTTTCTTCCTCTCTGACTAGTTTATGAAGTAGATACTGGTACTAATTCACCTTGTCGCCTCTCATCAGGGCGACCATGGGTCGGAGCTTTGGGATACTTACCTCCCCTTAGGATCCAGCAAGTCCCAAGATACACTTCTGCGAGATATCCAGAAGTAGACGATATTTGAGCTTTAGCAAGAGCTTGGACATGCTGGCCTTATAGGTTTCTGGGGAGATCAACATCTCATCTAGTGATTCCTGCAGTTGTTCCCTGGTGTAGTCATCAGGTGAGAAGGTTCCTTTGCTGGGAAGCTCGAACGACTTCTTCATCCAGCTATTAATTTTGAAGGACATGTCCCTCTCTTCATATTTCCCGTCATCTCCTCTGATTTTCACGGGGACGGAGGTGGACTAGTGATATGGCCAAACAATATGCGGAAGCAAGGACTCGAACACACGTCAACAGAATGGTTGATTCAATCCAACTTTAAACTGAACTAATAGAGATAAAAACACCTAATATACTGATCTGATTCAAAAATTGAACAAGAAATAGAACAAAACACGAAACAAATCCAAACAGTGACTAAAAACCCTAGACTGAAACTCGATTAGAAATTATAGCAAAACAACTCCGATTAAGCTCAAATTTTAACACAAATTATGAATTGAAGTCAGGAACAACATATCCAACATTTAGCATATTCGCACAAAGGTTTTGGGATTTGGCACGGGGCTGACTTTTGGGACGATTTAGGTTAAAACTTGGGATCGAAGGATTTGCTAATGGAAATCTGGACTGAGCGCGGGTTTGGGAAGGGTTGGTGATTATCGAAGGTGGTGATGGTGATGTTGAGGGTGGCGACGTGGTGGAGAGATAAAGAGAATGAAAATAGGATGAAGAACTTACCCGAAACGAACCCCGAATTTACATGAATCCGAAACGCACCTTTAGAGCAATTCTTCGTGGCTTGATTAACCCGGATACTACTGGATATCACGAACGAATCAATTGATTTCAAGCTTGCAGTTGCCCACAATAAACTCTACCAAGAACCGATAGAAAATGTGAACCGAAGCACGAAAAAGTGACAAATCGATCAATGAGATTTTTGATTCAAAGTTGTCTGCGTGAATAGTGTTTTCCAAAAACTTAAATACTAGGGCTAATCCCTTGACCAATTCGAACTAGGCCTAACAATTGGGCTACTAAATTAAATTAAAATAAATACTAACTATTGGGATTTACTACTGAATTAAATTAAATACCACAAAGTCTGAGCCCAAATAAAATAAAACATAAAACAATTACACCAACAAGAGCCGAATTTTCAAAACATGACCCATCATAAACATCAATCCTGGGCACTGGTCAAGTTCACCAACTTGGACTGCTTACTCCCGATATCTTCATCTTCCAGTTTCTTCCGGACAATGCACTGAAAATAGCCTTGCAGCTTCTTGGCTCTCAATCTTGTAACTGGACCTCTCAGCCGCAACTCTGGGTTTGATTCATCAGTGCTGGACCCCGGCTCATCATTCCTCCCCGGCTGAAAAGAATTTGTCTTCAAATTCGGCTTCTCCTCAGCATCGAAATCATCTACAGGAAAATGAGATAAGTCAGAAACATTAAAAGTATTAGAACACTTATACTCACCTGGAAGATCAATACGATATGCATTGTCATTGACTCGGGCAACGACAGTAAACGGTCCATCTCCTCGAGGCATCAACTTAGACTTCCTCAAGTTAAGGAAGTGCCCTGGACTGAAGTGGATCCAAACCTTATCACCCGATTTGAATATCACTTGCTTGCGATATGCATTAGCCTTGGTTGCGTTCTTCACACCCTGGAGCTCGATCCTGTCCTTGATCTTCTTGTGCATCTCTTGAACCTGTTCAGGTCTATGAGAACCTTGCAAACTCGAAAGATGGTGAATAGGCAAAGGAATAAGATCTGTAGGAGTAAGAGGATTAAAACCATACACAACCTCAAACGGAGACATATTAGTGGAAGAATGCACAACACGATTATAAGCAAACTCAGCAAAAGGTAAGCACTCTTCCGAAGACTTCAATTTATTTTTTACTAATGCACGAAGTAAAGTACCTAAAGTCCTATTAACTACTTCGGTCTGACCATCAGTCTGAGGATGACATGCAGTAGAAAATAAGAGTTTAGTACCTAACTTTTCCAAAACATCTCGCCAAAAATGTCCCAAGAACTTAGAATCCCTATCTGACACAATAGTCCTAGGCATGCCATGTAGTCTAACTACTTCACGAAATAACAGATTTACAATATTAAGATCATCATCAGTTTGTCTGCATGCAATAAAATGAGACATTTTGGAAAACCTGTCTACAACCACAAACACAGAATCCTTGCCAGACTTAGACCTAGGCAAACCAAGAACAAAATCCATAGAAATGTCAATCCAAGGTGCAAAGGGTGCAGGCAGTGGAGTGTACAAACCAAATGGATTAAAACTAGATTTAGTCTTTCTACATGTAATACATCTAGCACAGATTCTCTCTACATCTCTCTTCATGCGAGGCCAATAAAAATGCTCATGCAATAAACTCAAAGTCTTTTGCAACACCAAAATGACCTATCAGACAAGCAAATCTCACATGGAACAAGTAGGAACACACAACTTTGCATCTTTAAACAGAAATCCATCAGTCACATAAAAGGAATCAACAGTTCTAAACCTAGACTGACAATTCTAAAAAATATCACCAAAGTAAGGATCAGATGCATAAAAACTCTTCAAATTCTCTAACCCTAAGAACTGGGCATGCATCACAAAAAATAAGGTATACCTGCGAGAAAGTGCGTCAGCAACCACGTTCTCCTCACCTTTCTTGTACTTAATCACATATGGGAAGGATTCAATGAATTCAACCCATCTGGCATGTCTCGAATTAAGATTCTGCTGCTCTTTCAAGTGGTTCAGTGATTCGTGATCAGTATGAATCACGAACTCCTTCGGTCTCAGATAATGTTGCCAAGTCTCCAAAGACCTCTTCAAAGCATACAACTCTTTATCGTACGTAGAGTACCTAATGGCTGCTCCATTCAGCTTCTCACTGAAATAGGCGATCGGCTTCCTATCCTACATCAAAACAGCACCAATGCCTATTCCAGAGGCATCACACTCAATCTCGAACATCTTAGAAAAATCAGGCAAAACTAACAAAGGAGCATTACATAACTTTGACTTCAACAGATTAAAAGCATGCTCTTGGGCTTTGCCCCACTCAAACTTCTTATCTTTTCTACTCAACTCAGTCAAAGGTGCAACAATAGATGAAAAATCACGCACAAAGCGACGGTAAAATCCAGCTAAACCGTGGAAAGATCTAACATCAGAACTAGACTTAGGTGTTGGCCATTCCTCAATGGCTCACACCTTAGCCCTATCAACCTCTACACCACGACTACTGACAACAAAACCAAGAAAGATAACCTCATCCATGCAAAAGGAACACTTAGACAGGTTGGCATACAACTTAGCATCACGCAACAACTCAAAAACATGCCTAAGATGTCTAACATGCTCAGAAACACAAATACTATGGATAAGGATATCATCAACGTAAACAACAACATATTTCCCAATAACATCATGCAACACATGATTCATCAAACGCATAAAAGTACTAGGAGCATTAGTAAGTCCAAAAGGTATTACAAGCCATTCATACAAACCATTCTTAGTCTTAAATGCCGTTTTCCACTCATTCCCTTCAGACATTCTAACTTGAAAATAACCAATCAATCTGAGAAAATACTGAAGCTCCAGACAACTCATCTAGCATATCATCTAACCTGGGAATGGAAAAATGATACTTTATTGTGATTTTATTGATAGCTCTGCAATCCATGCACATACGCCATTCATTTGTCTTCTTTGGCACAAGAATAACAGGAATTGCACATGGCGACATGCTCTCTCTGATTTGCTTTTTTTCCAGCAACTCCCGAACTTTTCGGTCTATTTCTTTGGTCTCCTCAGGGTTGGTCCGGTAAGCTGGCCTGTTGGGAAGAACGGTGCCAGGCTGGAAGTCTATCTGGTGCTCAATCCCCCGAATAGGCGGTAGACCACTTGGTATCTCTTCTGGAAATACATCCTTGAACTCCTCCATCAATGGCTGCAAAACAGAAGGAATAACAATATCAGGAGTATCATTAGCCTTAAAAGTAACTAGAACGATAGGCTTACCAGCTCGGATTGCTTTCTGTACTACCTTTGCACTAATAAACAAGTTCTTGTGCACTGGATCTGAATTGGCTGCACTGGAACTCGATGGAGTGGCATCATGAATGGACTTAGAAGATCCTTTAGGCATGGAAGAGGCTGCCTTGGAAGACTTGGGGTCAGCCAAACTCATTGTAGGGCTAGGAGACGACGGCGTGGCCGTGTTATCTGACTTCTTCTTCTTCTTCCGTTCTTCCTTGAACTTCTCTTGCATCCTTTTCTCGTCTTCTGCAACATCCTTAGGCGTCAATGGCCATAATCTGGTGGTCTGCCCATCTTTATGATGCAGCCCGTTGTCCGATCCAAGTTCCAGTTGGGCCAATCACGAGAGCTAGAGCAAAGAAGTTCAAGAAAGTGCTAAGTGGGATAGGTTGAAGACTTGTAGTTTAATTAATTAGTCGTTTTTGTTATTTTATTTATTATTTTCGTGGGTTTATTTAGGGTGGCTGAAATAGGCCTTAGTTGAGTCAGTTTTGACTTTTATGCTTTGTTTTGACTAAGGATTTGTTTCCTTATTAGATTAGGAGTTAATTTCCTTACTTAGTTTCCTAGTTGCATTAGGTTTTCACCCCTATATATAGAGGGTTATGTTATGAACGAAAATCAGACTTTATTCATAATAAATCGTGAGTTTTAATTCTCTCTTGAGAGTTCTCAAATTCCTCTTGATTATTCCAAGACGAATTCATCTATCGATGAATCGGCGAGTCAACCATCCCTCGTTCGTGTGTCAATCATTGTCCCCGAGTTGCTGCTTGATGGTTGACTCGCCGATTCGTCGATAGATGAATTCGTCTTGGAATAATCAAGAGGAATTTGAGAACTCTCAAGAGAGAATTAAAACTCATGATTTATTATGAATAAAGTCTGATTTTCGTTCATAACATAACCCTCTATATATAGGGGTGAAAACCTAATGCAACTAGGAAACTAAGTAAGGAAATTAACTCCTAATCTAATAAGGAAACAAATCCTTAGTCAAAACAAAGCATAAAAGTCAAAACTGACTCAACTAAGGCCTAATTTCAGCCACCCTAAATAAACCCACGAAAATAATAAATAAATAACAAAAACGACTAATTAATTAAACTACAAGTCTTCAACCTATCCCACTTAGCACTTTCTTGAACTTCTTTGCTCTAGCTCTCGTGATTGGCCCAACAGGAACTTGGATCGGACTACGGGCTGCATCATTCCCCTCCTCTTGAAGAGGATTTGTCCTCAAATCCAAAGCATCACTCCAAATGCTTGGACTCAAACCCAAATCTTCTGTCATCACAACAAACGAATTTTGTACCATATCTTTTCCCCATTGCGCATCATGCTTCTTCCTCGGCTCCGACTCATTATAAAGCTTGACTTGATCTTTATAGACTTGATCGTGATCTCGAACACGCGCACGGAAGACTCGGACAACGGATACAAAGGATGGATAATCCCAAAACCTCTGAATCTAACCACGAAATGATATAGATGATCGAAATCCCTATACCCCAACATTTGTTGATGCAGCAACTCGGGGACGATGATTGACACACGAACAAGGGATGGTTGACTCGCCGATTCGTCGATAGATGAATTCGTCTTGGAATAATCAAGAGAAATTCGAGAACTCTCAAGAGAGAATTAAAACTCACGATTTATTATGAATAAAGTCTGATTTTCGTTCATAACATAACCCTCTATATATAGGGGTAAAAACCTAATGCAACTAGGAAACTATAGATTCCAATCGGATCTTCTTCGGGGATTCTAGGCATCGATTTAGGTTTTAATTGAGTTTTTATATCATTTCTCGTGTTTTTCTTCGATCATTTATATTCCAGATCTGTTAGTTTGTTTGATTCAGTTTCGTTCGTGTTTATGTTTTTATTTCGTTCGATTCAGTTTCGTATCTAGGGTTTCATTTTCTGTTTCGTTTCTATTTTCAGTTTTGGTTTCGTGCTGTTTCTGTGATTTTAAGTTTTTAGTTTCATTCCAGTTCTGATTCAGTCTAGGGTTTCGTTTATCGTTCCATTTTCGTTTCGTTTCGTCGTGTCCACCCGCAAAGTTACTGTTCACCGTGAAGTTACTGTTCACGTTAGTGTTCACGGGAATAAAAAAACAGTTGAGAGAGTTCGATTTCTTGAGAGAGAATTCAGAGTGGAAAAAGGCAAGAGAGTTTGTGAGATTATTAGAGAGATTGAAAAAGCCATATCTGAGTGTGATACACGAGAGTTGAGTGGTTCCATCTTGAGTGATACACGAGAGTTGTGAGGTGGTGAGGTCTTGTTTTTACTAATCGTCTTGTTTTCTGTGTCTGTGTCAATATGTCAAGAGAAGTTGAACATGTTTCATATACGGAGGATCAACCTATCATTGATCCAGAGACGAAGTTCATGATAGAGGCACTCAAGTCAGAATTGGGAAAGATTCTTGACTCAAAATTGGACTCAAAATTGGAGGTGGTGCATGAGAGGTTAGATCGGATAGAGCAATCTCGAAAGAGACAAACTCAGAATTTTCTTCATCCGATTAAGTGTCCTCGACAGAGTTTTATGAAAGAAGAGAAATCTTATATGGATAACTACGAGAATACCTATCGACAATTTTACAGTGCTAGAAGGAGAGGTGGAGATAGAGATCATGAGGATAACAGTTTGAGAAATATCAAAGAGAGCTTTCCCTCAATCCAAAGGAAAAATGATCCTAAGTCGTATCTTGGAGGGAAGCTGAATCGTATGATCTATGAAGAGAATCAGTCATTGTCAAAGCAGAAATCAGAAGATATCTCCAATACTAATCAAACAAGCCAATGTTCGAATCAAAAGCCGATGGAGATTCAAGTTGAGGGCGAGGTTGAAGAGGATGTAGATCCTAAGTTGCAAGATTTGGAGGATTCATGTGAAGATGATGTAGATCCTAAGTTGCAAGATTTGGAGGATTCATGTGAAGATGATGTTGATCCTAAGATGCCAAGTTTGGAAGATTTATGTGAAGATGTGCTTGAAATATGTGATCCAGTTACTTTGGTTGCAGAGAAAGATTTGACGCAAACTAACGACATTGAAGAGGAGCAGACTGTCGATAAAAGAGAGAATGGATTGATTCAGAAGTCCTTTCTTGCGAGGGCTAGTGATTTGAAGCAGGCCGTGAAGGAGGAGAGGCCGATGATTGTATTGTTGTACGAGGAGAGTTTGGTTATTGATACTGACCTCTCTTCTCTACCCCCTTCTATTCATTTTGTTTTGCAGGAATTTGATGATGTCTTTTCCGAGGATCAAGATCAAGTCTATAAAGATCAAGTCAAGCTTTATAATGAGTCGGAGCCGAGGAAGAAGCATGATGCGCAATGGGGAAAAGATATGGTCCAAAATTCGTTTGTTGTGATGACAGAAGATTTGGGTTTGAGTCCAAGCATTTGGAGTGATGCTTTGGATTTGAGGACAAATCCTCTTCAAGAGGAGGGGAATGATGCAGCCCGTAGTCCGATCCAAGTTCCTGTTGGGCCAATCACGAGAGCTAGAGCAAAGAAGTTCAAGAAAGTGCTAAGTGGGATAGGTTGAAGACTTGTAGTTTAATTAATTAGTCGTTTTTGTTATTTTATTTATTATTTTCGTGGGTTTATTTAGGGTGGCTGAAATTATGCCTTAGTTGAGTTAGTTTTGACTTTTATGCTTTGTTTTGACTAAGGATTTGTTTCCTTATTAGATTAGGAGTTAATTTCCTTACTTAGTTTCCTAGTTGCATTAGGTTTTCACCCCTATATATAGAAGGTTATGTTATGAACGAAAATCAGACTTTATTCATAATAAATCGTGAGTTTTAATTCTCTCTTGAGAGTTCTCGAATTCCTCTTGATTATTCCAAGACGAATTCATCTATCGACGAATCGGCGAGTCAACCATCCCTCGTTCGTGTGTCAATCATCGTCCCCGAGTTGCTGCATCAACATACGTTGGGGTATAGGAATTTCGATCATCTATATCATTTCGTGGTTAGATTCAGAGGTTTTGGGATTATCCATCCTTTGTATCGGTTGTCTGAGTCTTCCGTGCGCGTGTTCGAGATCACGATCAACAAGGATCGTATCACTTTAGTTACAGAATAAGTATTGGCGAATCCATCATGTATCGCCTTCCTATCAAATTGCCAAGGACGACCAAGAAAAATATGTACCGCATCCATAGGGATAACGTCACATAAAAACAGTGTCAGTATATCTATCAACTGAAAATGTAACATGTACCTGATATCCAACTTGGATTTTGCCTCGGTCAGACAACCACTGTAGACGGTAAGGCTTGGGATGCTTCTGTGGAATCAGGTTCAGTTTCCCTACTGCATACTGGCTGATAGCGTTCACAACGCTACCACTATCTATGATCATCGAGCATGTCTTGTCTAGAACAGAACAACGAGTGTAGAAGATGTTTTCATGCTGATCGTTCTGTTCTTCTCGAAAAAGGCTCAAAGCTCGAATAGAAACAAGACTAGGGTAAGTTTGCTTCGGTTTTGCATCTTTGATTTCGACGCTGGTGGACTCTTCAAGGGGCTGCTTGGCGTCTACTGCCTCAACCGGATCATCGAGTTCATCTTCACTAGCTGATTCTAACTCATTCTGCTCCGTAATGATGAGAACTCGACGATTTGGACACTGGGCTTGAAAGTGTCCCCATCCTTTGCACTTGTGATACTGAACGTCACGTGCTCTTCCTGGAGTACCATTCTGAGGCTGACTAGGCTGCATGGGGTGATTCTGGGCATTTCTGTTCGGTACAGGCGAAGTGTAGTCAGGTCTGCGAGAAGGCTATGGCGCATACTGATCAGAACGGCAAACGGGCTGTGTGGACTGGCTAGGTTCGACAACGTCCATTTCTGAGCTGCCGTTCTACAATAGATGCATAATGAACCATTGCTTCAATAGAATCGAAGTCCCTTAATTCGACTTCACAAGCAATATCAGGGTTCATTCCTTCAATGTACTGGTTGAGTGTAGCAATCAATGTCTCTTCTTTTCCCACCCGGTTCAGTGATGTCTCTAACTCTTTGTGATATTCCTCAATTGATCTGGTCCCTTGACGAATCTGGCTGAGCTTCTTCTCCAATTCTCTTTCATAATGAACTGGAATGAATCTGCCCTTCATCACATCTTTCATTTCTTGCCAACTATCAATCGGAGGATATCTATCTCTTCTGCGCCTATTATGCTGAAACTCCCACCAAGTTGCTGCATATCCAGTGAACTCAAGAAAAGCTAGTTGCACTTTCTTAGGCTCTGGGAAGTCATAACACTCGAAAATCTTGTCAACTTTGCACTCCCAGTCTAAATAGGCATCTGGATTATGTCTGCCGTCAAATTCTAGAATGGTGGTCTTGATGTTGTTGAGAAGACCATCTGCATTACCATATCTAGGCTATTATGGGTATACATTCCTGCGAGCTCCTTGGAAACGTGGCTAGAATTGATCACCACGACCCCGGCCTATACCTCGAGCTGCAAAGCCGTTTCTGTCTCTCTGAAGTGGGAAGAACTGAGCTGTATTATCCTCAACTCGTTCATCCTCAAAGTGTTCTGACTCTGATGCTTCTTCATGCAGTTCGAACTCATCTGTTTGATTAGCAGGTGCTTGTTGTTGCTGTGGATTTCGAGTCTGTGATGGTGTCTGAATGGTCGCTGTACTGAACTGCTCAAATCTATCCACCAATTGAGCCATGGTGTTCTGAACTTCTTTGATCTGACCCTGCACACGACCACTCAAAGCATCAAAGTGGTACTTGGCATCCCAATCTGGCTGGGTGCCTGAAAACTGTGGTGTCTTTCCTGGATCCATAAAGCCTGCATAGTGAACAAACGTAAAGAGATAAAAGGACCTCACAGTTTCTCACAATCACTCGTTTGTTCTCTCAGATTTTTTTTCCACTCGTGTATGTCACTTAGTGTATAAGTTTGAAGAAAAATGGAAACTGTATTAACTGCACAAAATGTCCCGGTAAAATCTGTCGTCAACTCTTTAGCTCTAGTCAAGAGCTCGGACTTGACTTCCAGCGAACCACGGAATAGCAATGGAGCCACAAAGAGGGCTGTAATAGGAAGTATAGGCAATGTGGGGGTGTAGGAGAAAGGGCTTGAACAAAAAAATGAAAAAATTAAAAAATCAGAAAAACCGAAAAAGTTCGGAGGGCAATTTCACCTAGTAGATGAAGGAATTTGGCCAAAAAAGCCTATAGATCACGGCTAGTCCGTGAGTCTTGCTCAGAGCGTCGTTCCACTTCCAGAATGGTATTATGGGCAAAAATCGGGCTTCAGGAGCAAAAGTTAAAGAGAAAAGATGAAAAACTGAAAATTGGAAAGGAAATTGGATTAATGGAATGGGATTTCCGGTACCAAGGGCTGTAGGATGCTCGGTTATGCAAGGAAATAGGTAAGAAAGGCCGACAATCAGAAGGAAGTGGATGAATTTCAGATGGAAAGTTGTTATGAATTTGACTTCAATTTAAATAAGGAAACAAATTTGAGCCAAATCAAGAAAGCAATAACTCCAAATCCTAATACAACTAAGACAGTCAAAATTTAATCCCTATTAAACCAAGATGACCGAAATCTAAGCCACCAAAAAAAAAACTCAATAATAAAAAAAAAGGCAAAGAAAGCGAAATAAAATTCCAAACGACGTCCCCAATCGTTAGTCGACGAAGGACAACAACTCTACCCAACAACGAAGATACACGACTCAAACAAACTGCAATCAAGATTATGAAGATTCAAAACAATAAAATTCACGAATTCGGTGATCCAATCCTAGGGCTTCGACTTGAATTCTTCTTTTTTTTTCTTCTATTTTTTTAACTTAGTCGATCACTTTTGCCCCTAGAATGTCACACCAATTTGGATTGAACCACGACCAGCAAGAGCTGACGTGGCTCTGATACCAAAATTTATGATACGGCCAAACAATATGCGGAAGCAAGGACTCGAACACACGTCAACAGAAAGATTGATTCAATCCAACTTTAAATTGAACTAATAGAGATAAAAACACCTAATATACTGATCTGATTCGAAAATTGAACAAGAATAGAACAAAACACGAAACAAAGCCAAACAGCGACTATAAACCCTAGACTGAAACTCGATTAGAAACTATAGCAAAACAACTCCGATTAAGCTCAAATTTTAACACAAATTATGAATTGAAGTCAGGAACAACATATCCAACATTCAGCCAATTCGCACGAGGGTTTTGGGATTTGGCACGGGGCTGACTTTTGGGACGATTTAGATGAAAACTTGGGATCGAAGGGTTTGCTGATGGAAATCTGGACTGAGCGCGGGTGGATTTGGAAAGGGTTGGTGATTATCGAAGGTGGTGATGGTGATGTTGAGGGTGGTGACGTGGTGGAGAGACGAAGAGAACGAAAATAGGATGAAGAACTTACCCGAAACGAACCCCGAATCTACATGAATCCGAAACGCGCCTTTGGAGCAATTCTTCGTGGCATGATTAACCCGGATACTACTGGATATCACGAACGAATCAATTGATTTCAAGCTTGCAGTTGCCAACAACAAACTCTACCAAGAACCGATAGAAAATGTGAACCGAAGCACGAAAAAGTGAGACAATTCGGTCAATGAGATTTCTGATTCAAAGTTGTCTGCGTGAATAGTGTTTTCCAAAAACTTAAATACTAGGGCTAATCCCTTGACCAATTCGAACTAGGCCTAACAATTGGGCTACTAAATTAAATTAAAATAAATACTAACTATTGGGATTTACTACTGAATTAAATTAAATACCACAAAGTCTGAGCCCAAATAAAATAAAACATAAAACAATTACACCAACAAGAGCCCAATTTTTGAAACTTGACCCATCATAAACATCAATCCTGGGCACGGGTCAAGTACACCAACTTGGACTGCTTACTCCCGATATCTTCATCTTCCAGTTTCTTCCGGACAATGCACTGAAAATTGCCTTGCAGCTTCTTGGCTCTCAATCTTGTAACTGGACCTCTCAGCTGCAACTCCGGGTTTGATTCATAAGTGCTGGACCCAGGCTCATCATTCCTCCCCGGCTGAAAAGAATTTGTCCTCGAATTCGGCTCCTCCTCAGCATCGAAATCACCTACAGGAAAATGAGATAAGTCAGAAACATTACAAGTATTAGAACACTTATACTCACCTGGTAGATCAATGCGGTATGCATTGTCATTGACTCGGGCAACGACAGTAAACGGTCCATCTCCTCGAGGCATCTACTTAGACTTCCTCAAGTTAGGGAAGTGCCCTGGACTGAAGTGGATCCAAACCTTATCACCCGGTTTGAATATCACTTGCTTGCGATATGCATTAGCCTTGGTTGCGTTCTTCACACCCTAGAGCTCGATTCTGTCCTTGATATTCTTGTGCATCTCTAGAACCTGTTCAGCTCTACGAAAATCTTGCAAACTCGAAAGATGGTCAATAGGCAAAGGAATAAGATCTGTAGGAATAAGAGGATTAAAACCATACACAACCTCAAACGGAGACATATTAGTGGAAGAATGCACAACACGATTATAAGCAACTCAGCAAAAGGTTAGCACTCTTCCCAAGACTTCAATTTATTTTTCTCTAATGCACAAAGTAAAGTACCTAAAGTCCTATTAACTACTTCGGTCTGACCATCAGTCTGAGGATGACATGTAGTAGAAAATAAGAGTTTAGTACCTAACTTTTCCCAAAGAACACGCCAAAAATATCCCAAGAACTTAGAATCCCTATCAGACACAATAGTCCTAGGCATGCCATGCAGTCTAACTACTTCACGAAAGAACAGATTAGCAATATTAAGATCATCATCAGTTTGTCTGCATGCAATAAAATGAGACATTTTGGAAAACCTGTCTACAACCACAAACACAGAATCCTTGCCAGACTTAGACCTAGGCAAACCAAGAACAAAATCCATAGAAATGTCAATCCAAGGTGCAGAGGGTGCAGGCAGTGGAGTGTACATACCAAATGGATTAGAACTAGATTTAGCCTTTCTACATGTAATACATCTAGCACAGATTCTCTCTACATCTCTCTTCATGCGACATGAGACTCTAAAACAAGCAAATCTCACATGGAACAAGTAGGAACACACAACTTTGCATCTTTAAACAGAAATCCATCAGTCACATAAAAGGAATCAACAGTTCTAAACCTAGACTGACAATCCATCAGTCACATAAAAGGAATCAACAGTGCTGGACCCCGGCTCAACATTTTCCCTCGGCTGAAAAGAATTTGTCCTCGAATTCGGCTCCTCAGCATCGAAATCATCTACAGGAAAATGAGATAAGTCAGAAACATTAAAAGTATTAGAACACTTATACTCACCTGGAAGATCAATGCGGTATGCATTGTCATTGACTCGGGCAACGACAGTAAACGCTCCATTTCCTCGAGGCATCAACTTAGACTTCCTCAAGTTAGGGAAATGCCCTGGACTGAAGTGGATCCAAACCTCATCACCCGGTTTGAATATCACTTGTTTGCGATGTGCATTAGCCTTGGTTGCGTTCTTCACACCCTGGAGCTCGATCCTGTCCTTGATCTTCTTGTGTATCTCTTGAACCTGTTCAGCTCTACGAGAACCTTGCGATGTATAGGAAGAACTCTGCTACTTGTCTCTTCAGAATCCACTGTGGCCAGGAGGTTACTGTTGCGTTAGTTTTTGGTTGCATTTTTGGATGCTTTACACGCGCGTTTTTGATATCATTCGCTACATTTCATACTGTTTTGAAATTAAAATGCACTAATGATGTTTTGTCGAGTTTTCAGTGAAAAATGTAGATTTTGCTCGAAAACGACGAAGGCAACCAATGCTCGATCAACCTTTACCGCAATCTTTAGTTTTTGGCGTAGTGAAACTCAGCGGTCTCTCACCTTAGGAGACCGCTGAGTTCAAGGTGTTTTGCCCACGTTCAATACAGGGTAAGAAGTCAGCGGTCGCTGCACCTAAGCGACCGCTGAGTCCAGCGTTTCAATTAATACAGGGCAAGAAGTCAGCGGTCGCTGCACCTAAGCGACCGCTGAGTCCAGCGCTTCAATTAATACAGGGGAGGAACTCAGCGCTCGCTAAGACTAGGAGACCGCTGAGTTCGGATATTTTGCGGGCTTGACGAAGTGCATTCAGCGGTCGCTGAGCCTAGGAGACCACTGAGCATGACTTAATTGTGCCACATATAAATAGTGCACGAGGGTTTTGAGACGAGGACGGTTCCTCCCTCTATTCCAGACGCCATTTTTTTTCTTTGTTCTTTTAGAGTTCTTTAGGGATTTTCTTCTAGTTTTCTCAGAATATTCTAGCTTAGTAATTTTAATTGTCGTATTTCATTCCTGATTGAAGACAACAATCATCGCAATTTTTCAGATTAAATTTCATTTCATCGTTTGTCGTCAATGACATTTACGATTGTGAGTTCTTTCAATTCTCGTCTTTATTTATGCTTATAATTCCTCCTGCAGTTGCTTAATTACATGAATGTTAGGGTTAAAATCGTTTAATACTTTTGTCAGATTAGATTTTAATTCATGCCTAGGGTTTAATTCATGTGAAATTTCCCTTATTGCCTAGTTAATAAATAGATAATTAGAATAGTGAACGACCAAAACCTATTGATTTACTACTTTATTTTTATTTTCTTTTGGCAATACAATAATTTCCCTGCTAAGTTTTTCTTGAGAGATGATATTCGGGTTAGCTTATTTAATCTATTTCGACCACGTTTAATTGCGTGCAACTGAGATTAATTAGGTTGAACAAATTTGGTGCCGTTGTCGGGCAGAACTTTAGGCAATTGATTGTGTTGCTTTGTAATTTACGTTTGTTTCATGCTTATTATTATTTCGCTTTTGTTACTTGGTTATTCTCGTTCATCCGGTGCGCATAATCTGTTTGTTGAGTGTTGTGTATGCAAGGTCGCAGAAGTCTGAAAAAGAACTTGGCACCTTATTTTGACAACATTAATCAACCAAGTAAGATTCTACAAGGTTTGCGAGAAGAAGCCGAGTCCAGCTTTAACGAGGGTGATGAACCTCGCTTTGAAGAAGAAGTTGTAGTTCAATCAGAAAGGGCCGAAGGTGATTTGATATTCGAGTCAATTGAATTGGGAGAAATGGCAAACAATCATAGATACATGGGCGATTTTGCCAGACCAACCTTTGGAACCACGACATCAGCTATTGTTTTGCCTACTGAAGTGAGAAACTATGATTTGAAGCAGAACCATCTGAACTTGTTGCCATCTTATCATGGGATGGCAAATGAAGATGCTTTACAGTTTGTTCGTGAATTTTGCACAGTGGTCCAGTCTTTTCCTCTGTTGGCCCTAACTGAGGATCAATTGAAGCTGAAGTGTTTTCCATACATGTTGAAGGACAGGGCCAAAACGTGGTATTTATCTCTTCTACCTAATTCGCTCACCACATGGATGGTAGTGTGCGAGAAATTCATGCTGAGGTATTATCCTAATTATAAGACTCAGGAAGTTCGTACAAAAATTATGAACTTCACTCAAGCTGGAGATGAACCCTTCCATGAGGCTTGGGAAAGATTCCGGGAGCTACTTCAGCAGTGTCCACATCATCAGATGGCACCAGAAATGTTGTGGCAGTTCTTCTACGATGGATTGGTGCAGACAGCTCAGTTTATGGTGGATAGTACTGCTGGCAAAAACATTGCGGTGAAAACGGCTGATGAATTAAAGGAGATATTCGAAACACTTGCAGCTACTTCATAGCAGAAATCTACCCGCACACGATGTGCTGAAGTGAGTGCAGTTGCTGAGAGTCCGGATATGAAAAAGCAGCTGGCCAACATGATGAGAGAGCTGTAAGAATTAAAGATAAGGAAGTCGGGTGTTCCTCCACTTCAACAGGAATCTGCCAGACAAGAGATGTTCGTTGAGCCGTGTGGCATCTGTGGGGAGCAAGGGCACAATCCTGAAGAGTGCCAGAGAATGGGAGAGCTGACATATGAAGGGAGAACAGATGTTTATGCTGCACAAGGCTATCCTCCACGCCCGCAGTTTGATCAAGGCCAGAGATTCAATCAGAATCAACGACAGCAGAACTCGGGATGGCAGAATCAGTCTAACACTGGATGGAGGAATCAGAATCAAGGACAGAGATCTGGAGGAAATTTTCAAAATTGTCATCCTCTACAGCAGTTTAACCAGCACCCTTCCCAGTAGCAATGGTATCCCCATCAACAGCATAATTATAACTCTCAGTGGCAGTACCCACCACAACAGAATCAGTTTCAGCAAGCACCACCACAATTTCAACAGGGACCACAACAATTTCAACGTCCACCGGTGCCGCCTGCTCAAAGGAATCCTCTTGATGATAATCTTACTGCTTTTATGCAAGAGAGCAAACAGGCGAGGGAAGCTCAAGATGCTAACATCAAGCGTCTCGAGATAGCTGTGGGACAAATTTCTCGAACACTTAATCAGATGCAGCAACAGCAGCAGACTGGGAAAATTCCAAGTCAAGGTCAACAACCTCATCAAGCTCAAGCTGTAGCTGTTCTTAGAAGGGGAAAGAAGATTGATAACAAGGTGGGAAACACACATTCAAAGGAAACACAGCCTGCAGTTGAGAATGAGAAGGAAGAATCGGAGGTCCGATTGCATAAGGCTGAGAAGCCTTACCGACCACCAGTGCCTTTTCCTAGCAGATTGAGGAATGAAAAGCAAGATCAACAGTTTTCCGATTTCTACAAGATACTTTCCAAGGTAAATGTGAATTTACCATTGCTGGAGGTTATCAGGAATGTACCAGCATATGTGAAGTTCTTCAAGGAGTTGGCATCGAAGAAGAGGAGGTTCGAGGAGAATGAGCAGATTTTGGTATCCGAGAGTATCAATTCAATTATGCAACAGTCTTTACCCCCAAAACAGCGGGACCCTGGGAGTTTTGTGAACAAGATTGCCATGGGAAATGAAAAAGAAGCATCAGGAATGCTAGATTTGGGGGCCGGCATTAATCTAATGTCGTACTCTATTTTCAAACAATTGGAGGTGGGAGAGTTGAAGCCGACCAGGATGTGCCTGCAGCTGGCCGATCGATCCATTCGACACCCTAGAGGGCTAGTAGAAGATATTCTGGTCTGGGTTGAGAAGTTGATAGTTCCCGTTGATTTTGTGGTTCTCGAAATTGGAGATGTGCAAAAGGATGGACGAGAGCATACTCTGTTATTAGGGAGACCATTCATGGTAACTACCAACACGCTGATAGACGTCAAGAATGGGATCATCAAGATGTCGGTGTTGGGAGAGACGGTCTCTTACTGTAATGCCCCAATTTTCGAAAATAAAAGGGAGACATTATCCTTCTTCCATTAATGACAATAACAATGATTTTTACAGCGGAAGATTAAATAAATAACATTTAATATAAAATATAAATCATGTTTTGACTCTTTGACAATCATCACTCGCTCCGCCGCACATCGCCCAAGTTCAACCTGAAAAGATTAATAGCTTTGAGGGTGAGTGCTATAAACTCAGTGGGGTGCATTTATCCAAATTATATAAGTTACAACAATAAAATACATGGAAAACTGTAACTTTAAATCACATCGCCCGAAAGTAATGTTTAACTGTTTGGTAGCCCGAAGGCTGAACTGCTATCCCGATGGCTTTAACTTTACTGTCTCGTAGCCAGGAGGCTATAACTGCTTAGTCTCAACTAGCCCGAAAGCCAACTTCTTTTACTGAATTAGCCCGAAGGCTCTGCCTGCATATCACATGTATAAATTGTGCAAAATATATAATAAGGATAAATATTAAATGCAACTTTAAACCCCACCTTAACCTTCTTGACTCGACTTGGAAAAACTTACAAATTAATTAGTTAAGTCCTGCGCGCCGATCCTAAAACAATAACACATGAGCTTAATTACTATTTTCCTCCTTAAATGAATAATCATAAACTAAAATCATTTACTATTCTATAAGAATGAATGTAAATAGCTTTATTAATTACTATGCATATATGTATAAACACGTGCCTTAAAAATATATGATCAACAATTTGAATATACAAATAGTATTTTTTTAATAGATTTCGATCATATCTATTAAAAAAACTCTGCTATAATCCATCTTATATATGTATGTATCTACAATAAAATAAAAATAAATAAATAAAGGATGCATGTAGATCCAAGAATGTGAATAGCTATGCATACATAGATCTATATATATAACTCCCTACGTACTAATATGTATACACAATAACTTAGTTCATCAGCTATTAAAGAAAACATCTTTGACAACTTTTAACTAACAAACAAAATTTTAAAACAATTAAGTGAAGAATTGTGTGCTCATGTAGATGCAAAAGTAATAGATGTAGAAGAAACAAGAAGAAAAGTTGATACCTTTTGCAGATTTGATTTCGAACAATAGAGGTTAGATTCACGAAATATATTTTGAGTGTGAGGAAAAATAAGAGAAAATTAATCTCTATTTATACAAGATGTTGGTGAAAATAGGATATCTATGAATTTAACAAGTCTATCATCTAAAAAATTTTCACGTAAAAATCTAATTTATCTCTACAGATGAAGTTTAACTACTATTAAAATATTAATTTAAGGAGATAAGCTTCTTAAAAGCTATCAATTTTTATCACAAAGAATCCTAGACATGTTGGAATTCTAGATTAAATAATTCTTTATTCTACATGGTTAAGCATAATAAATAATAATATTAATGCTTAATTTGAAATTCTCGGCTATAATTCAAAATCAAACCATGAAATTCTCTTTTGGCTTTAAATCATAAATATTTTGGGCCATGCAAACCAAATAAAAATAAAATCATGCTTATGCTCATGCAATAACTCTAGGCGCGACTTATAAGACTTAAATAAATTAATTGCATAAATAATATAATATAAACTTTTTAAGAAGAAAATAGCAATAATAAATTTCGGGTTGCTACATCCTCCCCTACTAAAAAAAATTTCGTCCTCGAAATTACTTACCTTAGTCTAGGAAGTTAGGATACTTAGTTCTAATGTCCTCTTCTTTCTCCCAAGTGGTCTCATTCTTATCATGTCTACTCCACTGGACTTTGACTAGAGAAATCTCCTTATTTCTAAGCACATGGACCTTCTATCCAAAAATCATTGTTATTGTCATTAATGGAAGAAGGATAACGTCTCGCTTTTATTTTCAAAAATTGGGGCATTACACTTACAATGTGCACGCCAGTCGAGCCATACCATCAGTCAACAGTATTGAAAACTGTTCTTACAAAGACGTCATTGATGTTCTTACTGAGGCATGTTTCGTGGACGAGAATCAGATAGAAGAAGTGTTTGAAGGATCTACTGATTTAGAGGAACGACTCAATGAGGAAGCAAGTTTAGAGGAGTTTGGGAGTGTGCCCGTTGACCGAGCTTTGACACCTGAGAGTTCCAAGAATGAAAAAGATGTAGAACTCGAGCTCAAGGAACTACCCTCGAATCTGAAATATGTGTTTCTTGAACTGGGAAGGAAATAGCCAGTCATCATTTCTTCTGACCTCAACAAAGAAGAAGAACAAGCCTTGGTGGTGATCCTTAAGAAGTTCAAAGCAGCTTTTGGATGGAGTCTATCCGATATTAAGGGTATTAGTCCCGCCACTTGTATGCAACAGATTAACTTGGAAGAATGAGCCATCCCAAAGAGAGATGGTCAGAGGAGGCTGAACCCTGTGTTGATGGAGGTTGTGAGAAAGGAGATCTACAAATTGCTAGCAGAAGGAATCATTTTTTCCATTGCTGATAGTGAATGGCTTAGCCCCGTGCATGTGGTATCGAAAAAGGGGGGAATCACAGTGGTTTTGAATGACAAGGTTGAATTGGTGCCCACTAGACCTATTACTGGCTGGAGAATGTGTGTCGACTATAGAAAGCTTAATGCCGCTACCAAGAAGGATCACTTTCCTCTTCCTTTCATTGATCAGATGCTCGACAGATTAGCTGGTCACGAGTTCTACTGCTTCCTTGATGGATTGTCTGGATACTATCAGATTGCTATTGCTCAGAAGATCAAGCAAAAATGGCTTTCACATGTCCTTTTGGTTCATATGCATGCAAGAGAATGCCATTCGGGCTCTGCAATGCACCAGGTACTTTCCAACGATGTATGATGTCTTTTTTTTTTCTGAGATGATTGGTGACTTTGTTGAGATTTTTATGGATGATTTTTCTGTGTTCTGGTCATCTTTTCATGATTGTCTTAGAAAAATTGAATGTGTGTTGGAAAGATGTGTTAAGAGTGGGCTGACTCTTAGTTGGGAGAAGAGTCATTTTATGGTTCGTAGTGGGAATGTTTTGGGGCATATTGTTTCTAAGAGAGGTGTAGAGGTCGACAAAGCAAAAGTGGATGTGATCGAAAGATTACCTCCACCTCGTGATGTCAAAGGAGTGAGGAGTTTCCTTGGTCATGCGGATTTTATCGGCGTTTTATCAAGGATTTTTCAAAAATTAGTCAACCTTTATGCCGCCTACTTGTGCAAGACTTGCCTTTTATATTTGGTGATGATTGTGTGTCCGCTTTTAATTTGCTTAAGGAGAAGTTGAGCACTGCCCCAGTGGTCATTGGTCCTATCTGGACCGAACCTTTTGAAATTATGTGTGATGCTTCTAATTCTGCAGTTGGTGCTGTCTTGGGTCAACGTATTGACAAAATGCTTCGTGTGATTTATTATGCCAGTCTTACCCTAACTCCTGCTCAAGTAAATTATACCACTACCGAGAAGGAGATGTTTGTTGTTGTGTTTGCATTAGACAAATTTCGTGCATACATCATAGGGTCAAAAGTCATTATTCACAGTAATCATGCTGCATTGCGTTATTTGTTGACCAAATCTCAAGCTAAGCCTAGGCTTATTCACTATGTGCTTTTACTGCAAGAGTTTGATGTGGAAATTCGTGATAGGAGGGGTAGTGACAATGCCGTGGCTGACCATTTGTCTCGTCTTGATAATTTACCTTCTCCTATAGTCTGTGATAATTTGCTTGAGTCATTTCCTTTTGAACAAGCATTGAGAGCATGGATAGTGCCTTGGTACGCCGATATTGTCAATTATTTAGCTTGTAATGAGTTGAGACCTGATCTCACTTGCCAAGAAAGGAAGCATTTTTTATCTGTGTGCAGGCAATACTCTTGGGAAGATCCCTACTTGTTCAAGCTTGGTAAGGATGACGTGATCCGACGGTGTGTACCTAATGATGAGCAAGCCAAGGTGCTGCAATTATGCCATGAGACTCATTGTGGTGGCCATTTTGGAGGGCAGAAAACAGCACACAAGGTGCTCCAATCAGGTTTATTCTGGCCCACATTATTTAAGGATGCTCATGCATTTTATCTGTCTTGTGATCGTTGCCAAAGGGTTGGGTCAATCGGTCGTAGGAATGAGATGCCCCTCAATAATATTCTTGTTGTTGAGATTTTTGATGTGTGGGGTATCGATTTCATGGGACCGTTTCCCAAGTCCTCTGGTTACGAATACATTCTTTTGGCTGTTGATTATGTTTCCAAGTGGGTTGAGGCAATTCCCACTAGGACTTGTGACTCTCATATCGTGTTAAGGTTTGTTCAGGAGAATATACTCTGTAGGTTCGGATTTCCCAAGGCGATCATTAGTGATGGTGGGAAGCATTTTTGCAATAAGCTTTTTGAGAAGCTTATGAAGAAGAATGGAATAGCGCACAAGGTTGCTACTCCATACCACCCACAGAATTCGGGACAAGCCGAGACTAGTAATCGGCAAATCAAGGGAATACTCGAGAAGACAGTGCAGCCGTCTCGAAAAGATTGGTCCAATAAGTTGAATGATGCACTTTGGGCTTACCGCACGGCCTACAAAAAGTGTTTTGGGAATGAGTCCTTACCGACTGGTTTTTGGTAAAAATTGTCATCTACCTGTGGAGA
The DNA here is from genome assembly GCA_031470985.1 of Agastache rugosa. NCBI lineage: Eukaryota > Viridiplantae > Streptophyta > Magnoliopsida > Lamiales > Lamiaceae > Agastache > Agastache rugosa. Next base: position 25,780,486 of record CM062608.1, read on the forward strand.
TTGAGCATAAGGCCTATTGGGCTATCAAGGCGGCAAATTTCGACCTTTCCACTGCCGCCAAGCATAGAATGTTGCAGATGGCGGAGTTAGATGAATTGCGGAATGAGGCATATGAGAATTCTAAGATTTACAAGGACAGGGTCAAACGTTTTCATGACAGGCGTATTTTGCATAAGGAGTTGAAGGTCGGGATGAAAGTGTTATTGTTTAATTCGAGACTAAAATTGTTTCCTGTGAAACTTAAGTCTCGTTGGACTGGACCATTCACTATCATTAAGGTTTTACCATTCGGATCAGTTCAGTTGATGAACGATGACACTAAGGCCGTCTTTCCAGTTAATGGACAACGAGTTAAGCCATATTTTGAAGGAGAGTAAGAGGCTCAGATTGTAGAATCCGAGCAGATTGTGGATCCTATTCTTTGAATGCTCGTCTCGCATCAAGCTAATGACGTTAAAAAAGCGCTGTGTGGGAGACAACCTATAAGTAGGTAGTTCGTTTCTCTCTTTTGTTTTTCTTTTTCTTCTGCTTTTGTTTTTAAGTTTTGTTATCTTTGTTGGAGGTTGTGCGGGGTGTGTGCTTGTGATGTACAGGATTTTAAGGTTTTGAAAGGAGTATTGCACTTCAGCAGTCGCAGAACCCATCGATCCCTCAATCTCAGCGAGAGCTGAGTATGGGTGCGTTTTTATAGTGGCCGGATTACAGGGCGAAAAGTCAGCGGTCGCTGCACCTGAGCGACCGCTGAATGTAGCGAATGTTTCAAGTTCAGGGCGAAGAGTGAGCGGTCGCTGTGCCTAAGCGACCGCTGAGTTGAGCGAAATTCTGAATACAGGAAACATAGTAAGCGATCGTTGTACCTGAGAGACTGCTGAGTTTGGAGAAGCTTGCGAGTTCAGGGGGGAGAGTCAGCGGTTGCTCACTCTAGACGACCGCTGAATGTCATTAGGGCTCAATACTCAGCGGCCGTTCACCCTCCGTGACCGCTGAGCCTCTCATACTTTAAATATAGGCCAACCCTTATTTCAGCCGTCACTCTCATTTTTCAAAATTCGTCTTTCCTTGGCTTCACAACTTGACGGCATATTGGTTCAACTCCAGGAGTGGTTTCTGCTCCTCTTTCTGATTTCATGATGATGATGGATCCGTCCGTGATGACATCCCACATCATGTCGTGGTGCGCGCTAAGAAAGTATTTGAGTCAGAACTTTCAGACCTGATAATCATCAACTGAGAATGTCGAAAGATTCCTGCTAAGAGAAGAATCCATGAAGTAATGCGCTGATACGACCAATCAACAGAACGACGAAACGTATCAAATATGCAGAAGCTTCAAGACTCGAACAACGTCATCAAATATGTTACAATCCAAATTAAATGACCAACAACGACGAACAATACAGCAATGACACGAGAAACGACGCCTAGAACCCCGATGAAGACACGACTGGAATCTATAGCAATTCAATTCTGATTAAGCTGCAATTTTAACACAAATTATAATTTGAAAACAGGAACAACATATCCAAAAGTCAGCAAAAACGCACGAGTAGAACTCAAAAACGCTTGGTGCTCAATTTCGGTCCGATTTAGGGTTTTAGCAATGCGATAGGTTTGAAATAGATGGAATCTGGACTTGGGCAAAGGAAGGGATGATTATGGTCGAAGTATGATGGTGATATGAAGGCGTGGATGGTGGTCGAAGAACACGAGATCAAAGAAACGAAAACACACTACAAGAAAATTGAGCTTTTGCGACATAAAAAATGTGTCACTAACAATTGATTTAATGTCGCAAAAGCTAATTTGCGGTATTTCACGCGTCATAGTGAATTGTGTCGCAAAAGGGGTATGTAGCAAATTTACAACATTTTTTTTCCACTTATGTCGCAACATATATGACACTTTGTGCGATACTAAATTAATTGTCATTTAAAATAAACGACACATTATGAGTCATTTGCGACACATTGTGCGTCATCTGTTGAAGTGACGTATGTCCTAATTTGCGACATTTTCAACGCCATTTTAGTTTCTGTCACACAAAAATTATGTGGCAATTTTACGATATTTTTTCATTTATGACTCAACATAAACGATACTTTGTGTGACACTAAATTAATTTCTATATAAAATACACGACACATTATGCGTCATTAGTGACTGATTTAAAGTTGCAAAAGTTTAATTTGCGACAATTTCAATGTCAGTTTAGAATTATGTCACCAAAATACTATGTATATATATTATTTAAAAGACTATAGATAATAAAAACTGAATATTTATTAATATAAATAATTCTATTACAAAGTGTCATTGTTCATCACACTACTCATTACAAGAACTAAAGTTTGATTCTAAAAATACAAAAATGACACAAATCAGCATTTACAATTGTTGTTTATTAAGTTGTTTAACCAACAAAACATGTTCATATCACGTGTCTTCTCTTTTGATCTTTCTTTCCTCTCCTTCCTTTTCTCTATTTCTTCTCCTTTTCCAATATTTTCTTCAAGACTTGCAAAAACCCACATTTACAAAATCTATCATTTAATATATCAAGTTACTTTCAGCTACGTTTTTTTTTACTCCCGAAGTGAATTTTTTGGATTTGTTACCTTGCTGATGTAATTTATCACCACACTTTCTTCTTAACCTACCATTGATGATGCCTACATAATGAAATCAATAAAAAAACCTAACTTTTTATATCTCATTTTATTCTTAAAAAATAGCAATTATATTACAATGATCTCACTATTCCTAACTTCTCATTGTAGCAACAAATTAGACAAATCAAACAACAAACTATTATTTATAATCCTCAGTATTTACTATTTATAATGAACTTAGCACGTAGATTAAAAGTTCATATAATTACTGATACTTGCATATTCAATGAGATTTTCTATAACATTCTAATAAACTTAGCCTTGCAGTTGCAACCTTCAACTTCTCCGAGTTGATAAATGCATGCTGGTATTTTCTTATAAGCTTCTGGCTTAGGATATCCAGATAAACACAACTAAGCTAACCCATGTTTATTTAAATAAAAATTTATAACAAGAACAATCAGTTAAACCAATAACATTGCAACCAGATCACTATGTGTGCTATCAAGACTGTTACATATTTATGTGCACTATCTCAGAAACTACAAGAGCAAAAAGAGCACTCTGCTTTTCAAATGCAGTGTCATCCAAGGAAGAAGCAAAACAATGATCAGTAGTAGCTCACCACAGTTCAGAAGTAGCAACCAACTTAATCACCAAGCTATCATTCTCAGTCTGTTGCATCAACACAACCATTCTTACAACTATACTTTCACCACAATCACAAGCCTATTCATAAATAATCTGCTAAACTTTTGACCACAGATTCATCAAAGCGCAATAATTTGAGATTACACTCAAAGATAGGGAAAACAAAATTTACCTATATATATCAAAGCTTAGCTCTCGGTAGAAAAGCTCTGGAGACTCCTTTCGGATAGTCCAAATCGTGTAACCCGGTTCACATAGTAATCCTACTTCTCTCATTTCTCATGCTTCGTCTCGCTAACCGAGAACGACGTTGTCTCGTTCTGCCTTACCTTCCCGTAGTAGCGTGGGACAGTGGGAGGACGGCCGGGCGGTGCAGCAACATGTTGGGCGACGGCAAGTGTAACGAGGGTTTTGTCAATGTAGGGATTTTAGGAGAGTGAATTTGAGTGACAGAGAGCGACAAAGTTTTACCCCATTCATTCTCCAATTTTTATTTTATTGGATTAGATTTTTTACATAATTTTTATTTACTTTTTTGACATAACCTACTAAACTGATTATATTAACATAAAAATATTATATTTATAAGATTTATTAATGTATTAATGTCACATGTAATTATTGATTTGTCAATTTAGGTTCGATTATAAGTTAGAAAAAAAACCAATTTGGAGTACTATTTTATCAAATAATTATATACAGATTATATATATCATATATATAAATTAAATATAATTTAATATTATACTTTTTAATACTAACTAGATTTACCCGCGCTCGTTGCGCTGCACTGTATGATAATTAGTGTTTTAATTAGTAATATCATAAAAATTAATACATATTTCAATATATATTTATATTTTAATTGATTCTCGAAAATTATATAATTGTGTTCATTAGTATTATTAATACAATTATTTTTTACTTGATTATAAATACAATTATATATTATATATATATATATATATAATACTTATGTTGAATATTAAGATTTAATTAAGAAACTCATCCCTACAAATTTAAAAAATAAAGTATCACAAAATAATATATTTTACCAAAAAAAAAATTGTAACATAGTAATAAATAACTTTACTGCAAAATATTGTCATTTAAATCACAAAATTAATTTTTGGCCTGTATCAATGAATGATTATTTTTATTTTTTGAGCAAATGAATGGTCATTTTGAGTGGACTAGGCGGAAAGTGTGCATGGGGCATGCAGAGTTGGAGGGAAAAGTAGATGAATTGGCGGAAAAAGACATTGTAATTATTCTGCTTTAATATAGTAATAGATATCATTTGATTCAATTAACTTAAATTTGTAATTATCTTTATTTTGTTTTTTTAAATAAATATATTTTATATTGTAGTTATATAAATTAAATGTTACTTATTTGTGCAATTATAGGGAGTATTATTTTTGTCTCGTAGTTTTTCAACTTAATTGTCCCAATTCAAAAATATAAAAATAAATGTTGTATTTATTTTTAGATGATACATACTTGACGCAAATATATATACGACAGTGAATGCAACATTAGCCTATATGTGTTGTATAACTATGACATTTTATTAATGTGTCACAAATTAATTGTCACAAATTAATTGTCACAATACAATGACATAAAAAAAAGGGTGTCACGTTTGTGTCAAAAAACTATGACACATTATTTTAAATGACGTACAATTTATGCACATATACGACACTTAATGCAACGTTGTTTTGTATGTGTTGTATAATTATGACATTTTATTGATGTGTCGTAAATAAGTTGTCGCAATTTAGAGACATAAAAGAAAGTGTTGTATTTGTGTCACAGAACTATGACACATTATTTAAGTGACACAAAATTGACGCGAATATACAACACTATTCTATATATGTTGTATAATTATGACATTTCATTGATGTGTCGCAAATAAATTGTCGCAATTTAAAGACATTAATTAAAGTGTTGCATTTGTGTCACAAAACTGTGACACAATATTAATGTGACGCACAATTGACGCAAATATACAACACAACGAGCATAAGTGTGATAATTTTACGATATTTACATATAGTGTCGCATGCGTGTGTGTCGCAATAGGCCAAATTCTTGTAGTGACAGATTGGAGATTTACCTCAATACAGACCCCGAATCGACGAACGATTGAAACACGTATCACGGAAGCAATTCTCCGGCGGTTTAGTTAAACCTGAGACCACCACGAGATCACGAACGAACTAGAGATTCCAGATTCAAAGGTGCCAAAATCGAATCCTACCAAGAACTAGGGTTTGTGAACTTTGTAGAACACGTGAGACAAAGTCGAAAATAACTTTTTCATTGAAAACTCGTCTGTCTATAGTAACAGCGAAAAATAACATAAATACTAAACTAATTCCTTGGTAATTTAGAATTCCTTAATTAAATGCAACTGGGACAATTAATCACTTAAACATGTTGTGATAATTGGGCTACTAAATAACAATGTAATAAAATTAAAACATAGTAAAGTTTTTGAAAATTGAATGGAAGCCCAATCCATTTTTATTCGACCCTTTATGCTTCTCCATCATCAATCTTCAATACTTGTAAAGTTCACCAACTTGAATCAATTAAATCCAACTCCATCGTCTTCCAGCTTCTTTTGAATGTAGCACTGGAAATAACCTTGCAGCTTCTTGGCTCTTAATCTCGTCACTGGACCTCTAAGCTGCAATTTCGGATTTAAGTCTTCAGTACTAGGTTCGGTCTCATCATGCACAATATGCAGTAATATGAGATTTTTAGAACAGCGGTTATGTTCAATTGGCCACTAACAGAGTTCAAGACGGATCTCATGATTTAGATACATTGATCTTTTAAACCACAGCTCTAAACCAATTGATGGTCCCGAGACGGATAACTGGGTGTAGGGGGGGTAAACACAGCTGGATGTGTGTGCGGAAGTTGGTGGGTTTTGGAAAGGTTTTGGAAAGTCCGTCTGTTACTTCAAATATATATTGTAAAGCTTTGTTTCTCTTTTCAATTAGTCAGTTTATGCAACTTGAAATATATGCTTATGAGAGTCAGCTGGATGCATAAATAAAGCAGTAAAGAACAAAGCAGTTTAACGTGGTTCGGAGAATGACTCCTATGTCGACTAAGGATACCACTATTTTTTCCGCACAGTCAGCAAACGTTGCAGCTCAGTTTCTCCAGCTGCATACAAGTTTACGCGTACTGTATCGAAATGTAACCAACTGTTTACGGGTACAGCTGAAGCCTACCTTTAGTTTACGAGTACTGAAGAACCTATCTTGTAGTTTAAAGATCTGAACCTTAACCTAACCTTTTTTCTGATTGTGGGTTTTGGTTTGGGGTTTCCAACTATGAACGAGTTCTTAGAATGAAGAACATAAAAGTATGATGAACTCGTTCAAACTAAGCTTTAGATAAGGAAGAATTATATGCCTAAATTCTAGTTGGAGAGAACATAAGCAAACTGAGAACATATATGAACTCTGAAGAATGCAGGCTGCTTGACCTGAAACTTTCAGAGAGATTTCTTGATGTTATTCTGGATAATATTTTTCTCTCTTTTTCTGCGTTCACTCTCTCATTGTTCTGTTCTCTCTCTCTACATTCTCTCTTGATAGAGAAGACTCATATATATATGGAGAGATTAGAACTAGCTATTGGAAAGAGCCGTTCTAAATCTCTACCTAACTTCTGACATTTATGTCCTATCTTCATCCGTGATTTCCTCGTATCGCAGGCTTAGGTTTGACTTCTATGTACTGAGGTGTTGAGTTTCTGTTGGTCCAGATCAGCTCTGACTTTATCTCAAGTTGTCTTTGAGTATGTTGTGCTGTTGAATCTGAGCTGTGTCTTGAACTCTGCTGGGTCTTGACGCTGAGCTGAGTCGTCATACGAGCTTTCTTAAGCTTGACTGTCTTTGCTCTAGATATCACTGATATATTACTCTACTTGATTTGTCCTTACACTCAGCTTGGTCAGCTGAATCTTTTTTCTCTTGTGATCTCTATACCACTCAGCTGGGCTTCTGTGCTGTTTCTGCTCATTGTGTTGAATCAGTTCAGTTGTGCTTCTCGCTCAGCTGATCCTTACTCAGCTGATCCTTCTGCTATCTTCAGCGGCTTCACCTGTAAACTTATATAAACTCTACGAGCTTGCGCATTTATCTACTCGGTTGGCGTCAGTTGGATTTTAGTATCAAATCAAAACACCTAGAATTTTCCCGACATTTTTCTTTTTTGTCTTTCCGAATAGCAATGTCTCAGTCCAAAAATGAAAATAATTAACTCTTCACAAAGCTTGAGACCTACCACTTTTTATTCTTGCTTCTTACTAATTGTGTGCAAAACAAGGAGGATCTTGCTATTGTGACGGAGGAAGTACTATTTATTATAACTTTTTTTTTCAATCATGTAGTATTATATATAGTAGAAAATGAGGTATAATATGGAGTATTATTTTTCCAGTTGTTATTACAATAGAGATAGGTCTAATTACTCAAAAATAGAGATAGATTTTATATTTATTTGTGCAGACTATAGAGATATATTATATTTTTCAAAAGAACGCATACTAGTTGTTACTCCCTCCGTCCCGCTGATATTGTCCTGTTACTGTTCGGCACAATTATTAAAGAAAAAGGTAAAAAGAGAGAAAATGGGGTAGGCTCCATTACTTTAGAAGGGTTAATTATTTCCTTTTTGGGAAACATGATAATTTAAATGGGACAACCCAAAAAGAAAAGGAAAACAATTTCAATGGGACGGAGGGAGTATATTTTAATTTTGAGTTTTGATAGAAAATTTTGAAGTTTTTAAAATTAATTTTATTCGTGTATATCAAATTTCCTTTCAGAACTTGTTTCTCACTAGTATGTTTATTAATCCAAAATAACATTGCTTAACTAAATGTATACCAAATATGATTTATATTATTAATTTTGTTAGGTGTGAAATATGGTGTGAAAAATGATATTGCTTAAACAAATAAAATAAAGAATATGATATATATAATGTTTGTTTCTTTGACTTGTTAAGTAATAATTTAAATAAAGTTAAAATTATGTTATAGTTTATTATTTATTTTCTTTTAGAAAAAATTGGACCCCGTGAATCGAAATTTTCAGCTCCGCCACTGCATGCTCATAATCACCATAAGTTATTTCTAGAGATTTCACGTATTGAACAACGAATGTACTCAACTGTTTGTTAGCAAATGCTTGGGAGGAAGGAGTGTAATCGTTCTGATCAGCTGTCGACTTGACTATGCTGATCTTGACATTTTCAGTGGCTACGTAAAATAAAAGTTTGAGAATTTCAAAAGTGATCTGTATGAGACATAAATGCTAAATACATGAATACTTATCTCTTCTATCTGTAAGGGGATACTCTGTTTGTGTTAGGTATGAGATGAGATTCACCTTAAAAATGGTTTGGCTTCAAAGAAAAAATCATCTGCATTAGCTTTAGATTTTTCCACAATGAATGAACGCTACACTGGTAGGTAAGATCTATCAAGTTTATCAATCATGTGGTTCCACTTGAAGCTGAATAAATTCGAGTGAACTAATTACAGAAAAAGTCATAGATGTTCAGCAATTCGGGATCATATTTATTTTGTGCATTCAGGAAACAAAGATACGTATATAGCTCAATACTGGACCATTTTCCTAAGGTAACTGGAATTATAAAAGTTAATTTACAAGCGGAACTAGACGCTATAAACGAAAAGCTTGAAGTGGGAGAAAATGTTAGTAGCATCTTTGATCTCGGGCCTGGGAAATTTGGATCAGAGGCTATCTTTGTTCCCCGGCATCCTACATGTGAAGAAGATGATGGCTACTTCGATTTTATTTGTGCATGATGAGAACACTGGGTATGTTCTCTAGCTCTCAGTCTACTGTACTTAGTAATCTATTTCTTGTCTTTCTCTGTGTGAATTAGGACACTCAATTTTGCAGATAAATTTATCATGCATCAAAACACATTATATCGTCTGGATTTCACTTTTCATTAGATGTTATGCAGTTTCATCAGTTTCCATTTACTGCTATTTTATATTTTACTTGCATTAATTTCTTTCTTACACTGATTTCGGGATACCTGGAGTATTTGTGTGCGCGCGTTAGTTTTGATTCATCAAATCTTTTACCAACTTTGGATTTAAGTTATTGTTGTATGCTAAAATGCAAAGGCCTAATTCTTTATTTTCACTTATTCTTCTAGTCAAGATACTACTAGTTATTACTAATACAATCATTGGCCTAACTTGATTGTAATCAGGGGATAAAGGTCAAAATCCCAACATTTCCTGTTCCCGCCACACAGAAGGTACGCTTCGATTAATTGCTTCTTGATGTTCATTGTTCCATGCATGTAGTACATGGCATATTAAGGTTTATTAATGATGACAATAGGAAACAAACACTACATACAAAGTACGATTCCTCCATATTTCTTCAAAGAAACTTAAAATGTGGTATCTACATACTTTTCCTCCCTTGCTACATCTTATATCTTATCACATCTCTAATTATTGTCTCCTTATATGTAATCCTCCTACTGCGAGTCATCACTCATTGGAGTACATTATTCCTACGTATAGACACATCTGTAGGAAATTCATATCTAATTCAAGATCATGTAAATGTGGCGCGAATGGATGCATGTTTGCTCAGACTTGGTGCTTATCGCGATGATCAAGTAAGACAAATGACTTTGTTTGGGGTTTTGTCTCTTCAAAACTAAACCTTGTTTTGATGCCGCATCCACTCTTTAGTCAGTAACTGATTCAACCTCTGAAAAATAAATAATTTTGCATGTTGAAATGACATTTCCAAAAAGTAGAGATTCTTGAACTTTTACTTGGGGGTTTTGATCATCGAAGTCATCAATTTTAGAGAATTTTCTGAATATAAAATGTTGTTTTTGAATAATGTAGGATCCTAGAACAAATATTAATTTTCTCTTCCTTTGTTGATCCTATGAATGAATACACTTTTTTGTTGTTTTTTACTAAATTCTGAGATTGACATCTTCAATCTATATTTTTTTAATGCAGACATGTAATGCAAACTATGCTAGGAGTATGAGGAAGATGAAGATATACATGTTATGATAAGGTTTTGTATGGAGATAATGTATTTTGTACTTTTTTTAATTAGTTTATAGGTGGATTTAAATACATTTCTATGTTATGACTATGTATCGAATACATGTATCATTTGGATGTTTGGATGATTAATATATGGAATTTTAATTAGCTAGGTGTAAAATATTTATTTTATTATTTTGAATAATTAATTTATTGGTATTTCAAAAGGAAAATAGGTATATTAAAAATAAAATAAACTGAAAAAAATGTGAAAATTTGGCAGTTGAATAGATGACGGTTGACGAAAAACCGTTATGTATGATATAAAATAGTAAGGGCTACAAGTTGTTTTAGGACACTAACTAAGAGTGATTTGCGAATATAGGGCAAAATTTTTTCGGGTTTGCAAAATAAGGACAGTAAATTTTCTGAGTTGCAAAAACAGGACACAAAGTTTCAAAAGTTGCAAATTAAAAGCCCGAAATCATAATACTCCCATGCTCTTGAACAAATATTCAAACACACATTTAAGGTAGAATAAATTATAAATACCCAAGGTTATTATTCTACTCTAGCATTATGCCAAACGATCCATCAAAATGGTATCAGAGCCTAGGTTTTATTTGGGAATTATATTTTATTTATTGCTTTAAGTATTATCCAAACGGACGAGACATCAAGAAAACATGGACTTAGCTATTAGTTAAGTGTGTTAGCATCCATCTTTAACCTCATTTTCTCTTCCTCAAACTCTCGACACACACACGACAACACACACTCAATCACACACAATCTTCATTGAAGAAGCTTCATCAAGCTCAAGAAATCAAAGAAATTAGCATTCAAATTAATCAAGAAGGTTAGATCTTTCACTAATCAAGTTCTTAGCTCAAGATTGAGCATAAAAATCCATTTTCTTTTTCAAAATTTATGAAAAATATGGAAAAATAAAGGCTTTTTAATTTTGATGCTTGATGATTAAATTGATGGATTATTTGAGCTTAGAAAATTATTTTAAGCATGTTTAATGTTGGAATTAATCAAAGATTCATGACCCTTTTATTTATTTTGGAATTACCGAAAATTAATGAATAAATTAGGGGTTTTTGATTGTTGAATTTCATGATCAAATTGATGATTTATATGAGTTCATGTGATGTATATAAACATGTTTAGTGATTGAATTTAGCAAGATTTGATCATTTGTTAATTAATTTAAAAAGGGCCGAAATTAAGGGCTAAAACTAAGAATTTTTTTATTTTAATCTTCATGCTTGAATTGATGTTTAATTTTAGCTTATATGATATTTTTGAGCATGTTTATACATGAATTAAATGAGTTGAAACTCCTTGGCCTAATTTGTAAGAAATTCGAAATTAATGATCTTGAAATTGAGAGTTTCTGGAGTTTAATTGCTGGATTAAGTCAAATTTGGATCCAACTTGATTAACTTATTTGGACCCGATCCTGGAATTACCCAATTGGACCCGGTCATTTGGATTAACTCGGTGGTCCGGCCGGCTCGATTTTTTTCACGGCTCAGTTTTCCAGCCAGCTCAATTTTTCCAACCAGCTCAGTTTTCCAGCCAGCTCAGTTTTTCCAGCCATCTTAGTTTTCCAGCTAGCTCAGTTTTCCAGCTAGCTCAGTTCTCCAGCTAGCTCAGTTTTCCAGCTAGCTTGATTTTCCAGTCAGCTTGATTTATCCAGCTGATCTTTGCTCAACTTGTTTTCAGTTGTTTCTTTCGTAAACTCAAAAGTTAAAATGTTAGCTAATTTTTCCTAATGATACGTTAATGATGAGTTTAAGTATTAATGATACGTCATTAATGAGCTTATATGTCAAAGACATATATTGATAATATAATGTTAAGCTTAAATGTTATCAAAGAGCTTAAGCATTTTTGATGTGCTAAAATAAATAAAGAAAGAGCTTAATGATTAATGAGATGCTTATATGAAGAAATGAAATGTTTATTTTTTTTATGATATGATGTTATGAATGATATGATAAGCTTAAGTGTTTAATGATGTAAATAGTATGAGGTTAAATGTTAATAAAGTGTTTATATGCTTAAGTATGAGATTAAATGATGAAATATGCAATTTTATGTTTCTAAGTGTTTCCTGAAGTTGTGATTGATTAGTTATCGATTAAAGAGTTAAGTAAAGTAGAAAAAGTAATTAGAAAAGTTAAGTTTTATATTGCCGAGAGAAAATTCTAGAAAGCCGAGTCGAAGTAGAGAATTTGGATTATGGCAGCAGCATCCCTCATTTCTTTGTTTAAATTCTTCTCGATCTTATGTTAAAATCAAATTCTTAAATGAAGGATCGAACATGATCGCAAAGTGAGGGAAAAGCCGAGAAGTAAAAGTGTAGTTAAAGTAGCTTCTGTCCAGGTGGGCTTTCTAAACTAAAGAAATGTCGAATGTGACTAAATGATTATGATTATGTGATGTTTTAAATTGATTGACTTGCCAATGTTTAATGTATTTTTGTATGATACCATCTACCAAGGAAAGACGAATTCGGTCCTACTCAAGGTAGGATTTTGTGCACACAGTTCGTAATCGTGAGCCTTCCTTTTGGTAGGCCGGTTACAAGTATTTGAGAAGGAGGCCTACTTCTCAGCACTATTATGTGATAGTAGATTTGGTACATACATGATAAGTAATTTTTGACTGCAGTCACTTATAATGAAGGAAAATGTTTTAGCATGCACATGTTCGTGTTTAAAGTTTACTTGTGTTATGCTTTATGGCAAGCTTCAATCTGTAGCTCTAAGTAGCAACTTTTAAATTATTTTGGCATGTGTTCACTGAGTGCGAAAGTACTCAGCCCTGCATGTTATTTCTAAAATGTGCAGGTTAGCTCGGATGGAGATGAAGTGTGCTGGGCAGGCTTTGTTGTTGTTTACCTCTTGAGATATCAGTCTAAGTTAGAGCACGGTTATATGTCTTCATACATGTAACCAAAACTATGTTTTTCCACTGCAACACTCTCTGAACTTGTTTATCTTTTTGTTACTTTGTTATGTTGCTGATGTTATGAATTCCTAAATCATGGTTCAGTTTGTTAAACCCTAAATTTCAGTATGCTGAACTCTGCAACGAGATGGTGTAGCTTCTTGACCATACTCGTTGATCGTTGATCGCTGATCGAACTTGAATATATGAATTGTCGTTCTTGAATAATGATATCGTTGTTTGATCTATGATTGATTCTGTTTGTCTTGATAGCATGTTTTGTTGATTTGAAAGTATGATTTGGTATATTTTGGTTCCTGTTCGATAACTTGGGTCGTTATCTTATGCTTTGGTTAATCATGAATTGTGTACGTCGCGGGACCCATCGGCTTAGTCATCTTTACTCTAAGTCGGGCTGCGACAGTGTGGTATCAGAGCAGCTCGTCTGCTCTAAGTCTAAAATTTTCTCTTGAGTCTAGTCTAGACTTGAATCCCTAGACTAGTTAAGTCTTAAACAACAAAAGTCCAGCACCTCGTCTCATCCGGCAAATCAGGTACGTATTTAAAAGTTTTCTAACGTTTAAAAGTTTAAAGTTTGAATTGAATTTTGAGATGTGTTTATGTCTATATTTATGTCTATGTTTATATATGTTTATTTATGGCTTGTGTGACGAGCCTGAGGTTCTGATGAGATTGTTTTGTGATGGCATTCGTATGCGTGATGATGGAACAATTGTGCAAGCAAGTGAGTTGTTTGTCTTTGGAAAGTAACGTGAGCTTGGTACCATCAATGGGAAGGGATATTGAGATGGCAGTGCCTCGTCATGACGATGCGATGAGAGAGTTTCAACATATCAGGATGAGTTACCATGAGACCTTAGCCGAGTTCTTGGCACGTTTCCATCGCGTCTGGATGGATATATACGAGACAGATATCTCAGGTGTTCAGGGCATCATCCGTCTTGTTCCTCTTCTCCCAGAGGAATGACAGGAGTGGGCAGCTTCGCTCGTGCCTCGTTTTGTGACCGAGCAGTACTGGAACCGCAACCTCTACGGCGACTGTCGAGGTTTTATCGCCAAGATCAGCTCTCGATACATATGCTACTCAGCACCGCCGCCAGGACCGTACCCTCCACCTACTCGCCACCCCACAGAGGGTCAGTTGACTGAGTTCTTACCTCAGGATGACCCTATTCCGTTTATGATTCCGCAGGTTGAACCTGAGTCGGTATACTTTATTTTGGTTTTGACCCAAGTGATTTTGCCACTCAGCCCACTGTACCGTCGGATGGTTTTGCTTCACCCCCACCACCGACAAATACTTTAGCTCTAGTCCCAGTTTCTCCTGCCTCAGAGTCGTACCCAACTCCTCCGCTAGAGGTAGCTCCTTTCTCTCCTCCCAGTGAGATCCCTCGAGTTTTCGACCCTTCTGACCACGAGGCTCTCTACCGTTCTTACCACCCTGAGCCTCAGTGCTTAGATGAGGGCAGCTCATCGAGGCCCCGTCGGGACGATAGTGACGACAGTGACGGAGACGACCCAGCAGCCGAGGTCACCATTGGTTGGTCCGATCTCCACTGAATCCCGTTCAGTCACCTAGGTTTTGAGCCTAGTTTTCCGCCGATGGCAGGCACTGATGTCGACAAGGAGATTCCGCTCATGTTGAATAGAGACGTGAGGGCCGAGGGCGAGGTTGTTCCTGAGAGTTCGAGTGAGGAGGATGAGTCAGAGGAGGAGGACCCGTCAGAGGACGACGAGTAGAGAGAGTCGTTCTTGTGTTGTTGTTGCTTTATGTTTATATGTATATGATGTAAATATGACTAAGAAATATGATGCATAATATGGTTTAGTAGCTCGGTAACGGATAGTAGACCGTACCGTAGTTATGTTTTGCGTGATGTTAGGACATCACATATGACGTAGGGATATCTTTTGTTGTAGATAAGATCCCATATTTTGAAAAGACCTCTAAGAGGCAATTTTCCAAATATATATGAAAAAGAATGGCCAAAGCGGTCATTTAAATTAAGTTGAAGCTTGCATAATATGCTTAAGTATAAAGAGATAATGTCTTGAGGAGATTAAAGAATAGCAAAAGTATCAATGAGGTGAAGTTAGAAAGTAAAGAATAAGAAATTTCTAGAAAATAAGTTAAAGTGTGAAAGGTAAGTTGCTTTGCCAAGAGTTTTAAGGTTAAATTAAGGTAATGAAGGAAGTTAAGTTAATTCTGTAATTGCTAAATAAATAAGCTACGAGATAAGAGATTTTATTGATTTCTTGAAGGACAAGATGAGCTTAATAAGTTAAGTTGTTGCTATTGATTATTAAATTATGAAAAGTTTATGAAGTTGAATTTTGTTATTAATTGCTAAGATGAGAAAAGTATATAAATCTAAGATGATTCATTATTGCATAATTATTAAGCTCAATTGTAAAAGTGATGATGTTATGCTTTGAATGAAGTTGATTGAATGGTTGAGGCAAATTTGCAAAGTTAAGTTGTGCCGTTGTTGCGTGATTCTAAGTTAAAATTATGAAAGTGATTATGGTATAATATGATTTGAATTGTTTGAATGATAAGTTCTATGATTTACGTGGCTGTTTGTAAATGTTTGCTTTAAAGCGAAAGAATAAATTAAGAAGTGCTCAGAGAGAAATGTTCGATAAGAATAAAGTTACTCCTTTGATGATTCCTTTATCAGAATGCCTCCTAGAAGAAGAAATAGGGTAGAAGAGGAAGAGCACCGAGAACCTACCCCACCTTCTCCGCCTGAGAGGAGAATCGAAGAACTTTTTCTTCGACAAAATCCCCCGACCTTTGACGGAAGAGGAAATCCGACAGAAGCTGAAGAGTGGATTCGTGCTCTCGCGTGAATCTTTAGGTTCCTTCGATGTGATGACCATGAGCGTCTCACATGTATGTCCTATCAGTTGAAAGGATCTGCAGATTATTGGTGGGAAGCTCGCCAGAAGATGTATACCCCCGACCAGCTCGAAAATCTTACATGGGAACAGTTCAAGGAAGCTCTTTTTGAGAAGTATGTACCAAGAAGTTACCGCAAGCAGAAAGAAAATGAGTTCGGCAACCTGAAGCAGGGAAAGAAAACGGTCGCCGAGTATGACCGTGAATTTTGTGATTTAGCTCGTTTTGCTCCCGATAAAGTTGATTCCGATGAGAAGATGTCTTAGCTTTTCCGCGCTGGACTTAGGCAGGATATAAGAGTGGTCTTAGCAAGTCAGAGTGCTTTGACCTATGCCGAAGCTTTAAACCGAGCCATGGATATGGAGTTGGCTATGCAGCCAGAGAAGCCAGTTCAAGCTCCAGTACCTTCCCCGTATCAGATTCAAGCCCCAGCGGCCGTTAGACCGCAATCTTCGCACCATGGCCAGCAGCAGAAGGGAAAAAGGAAATGGAATGCTGGAAGCCAACCCAGCAAGAAGCCCTGGCAAGGGCCGAGCCAGCAGCAGTCGACTCCAGGAAAAACCAGACCACCTTTTGTTGGTCAGAGTAGCTCGTCTCAGAGGCAGCAAGGAAATTCTGCATGCTCGAAATACGGCAAAATGCATCAGGGAATTTGCAGAGCAGGAAGTAACAGCTGCTATGCATGCGGGCAAGTTGGGCATTTCTCTTATCAGTGCCCAAACAAGCAGCAAGGGACTAGTGGTGGAAGACCTGGCCAATATCAATCTCAGCAGTTGAAGGCTATTGAAGGAGTCCCGCAATTGCATCCGCGCCAGCGCCAAACGCCCCGCCCTCAGCAGCAGCAGCAGCAGGCAAGGCGGCAGCAGCAGCCACTGCAGCAAGAGCAGGAACCGCAGCAGCAGTATCAGCGAGTTGTCGCGCTTGACCAGAAAGCATGCGTCAAGGATCAGGGCAGTCTGGCAGGTATGGGTCAGTTAAATGGTGTACCTGTGATAATTCTTTTTGATACTGGTGCATCGCATTCTTTCATATCTAGTGCATGTGTAGATACTCTTGGCCTTAAGGTAGAGCGATCTAGCCAGAACCTAAGAGTATCGATCCCGGTAGGTAAATCTACCACACTTATGCATGTTTGCCCTAATTTGGAATTTGAGATTGGATCCCTTAAGATGTCAGCCAAAATCCTAAATCTAATTCGAATGTGGAACATAGACATCATTTTGGGAATGGATTGGTTAACCGAGAACTTTGCCACCATTCGGTGCAAGCAAAGATAGATCATTTTCTTGCCACCTGGAAAGGAGCCGACCCTATTCTTCGGAATAGAGAGAAGCAGTAGAAGAACGCCGATTATTTCAGCAATTCAAGAAAGAAGGTTGTTGAGAAGAAAAGATACGCAAGCATATCTGGTTTATCTCAACAAAGATGAAAACCAAGAGAAGAATATTGATGATGTAGCTGTAGTTCGAGATTTCAAGGATGTATTTCCTGAAGTTTTTCCAGGATTATCCCCTGACAGGCAATTGGAGTTCACCATCGACCTAGAGCCTAGTTCAGCTTCAATATCCAAAGCACCGTATAGAATGGCCCCGAAGGAGTTGCAAGAACTGAAGATTCAGTTGCAAGAATTGCTCGACCTTGGTTTTATTCGACCTAGTGTTTCCCCGTGGGGAGCACCGATCTTGTTCGTTAAGAAGAAAGACGGTAGTCTAAGAATGTGTATAGACTACCGAGAGCTGAACAAGCTGACGTTAAAGAACAAGTATCCTTTGCCAAGGATAGATGATCTGTTTGATCAGCTTAGAGGAGCCAGTGTTTTCTCAAAGATTGATCTAAAATCTGGCTATCATCAGCTAAAGATTCGGCAAGAAGATATTCCGAAAACTGCGTTTCGAACAAGGTACGGCCACTACGAGTTTGTAGTAATGCTGTTTGGGTTGACAAATGCTCCAACAGTATTCATGGATCTCATGAATCAAGTTTTCCATGAATTTTTGGATAGATTTGTCATAGTCTTCATTGACGACATTCTTGTTTATTCAAAGAGCAAATCGGAGCATGAAGAGCATCTCATAATTGTCTTAGAAAAGCTGAGATCTGAAAGGTTATATGCCAAATTCAGCAAATGTGAATTCTGGCTGAAAGAAGTGAATTTTCTCGGACATGTTGTTTCGTCCGAAGGAATTAAAGTTGATGATTCAAAGGTGCAGGCAGTTTAAGAATGGAAATCACCAGCATCACCCCATGAGATTCGTAGTTTCTTGGGTCTAGCAGGTTACTATCGGAGATTCATTGAAGGATTCTCCAAGATAGCAAGGCCGATGACCCAACTCCTCAAGAAAGAATCGAAGTTCAAGTGGTCTCCCGAATGCGAAGAAGGTTTTCAAGAGCTGAAGATGAAGTTAACCACTGCTCCAGTTTTAGCAGTGCCAGAAGCAAGCAAGGACTATGCCGTGTGTACGGATGCATCGAAGAATGGACTAGGCTGTGTCCTGATGCAAGATGGAAAAGTCATAGCCTATGCGTCACGACAGCTCAGACCTCACGAGGAGAATTATCCAACTCAAGATTTGGAGTTAGCAGCAGTCGTGCATGCTCTGAAGATCTGGAGACATCATCTTTTTGGAGCCAAGTGTGAGATCTTCACATATCACAAGAGCCTCAAATACTTTTTCGAACAGAAAGAGCTAAATATGAGGCAAAGAAGATGGCTCGAGCTAGTAAAGGACTACGATTGCAAGATTTCCTATCATCCAGGAAAAGCGAACATAGTAGCCGATGCTTTAAGCAGGAAGAGCAGATCCGAGTCAGGATATCTGCTCACTCAAGAAGAAGAGTTGATTAAGAGTCTTGGAGAGTTGAGGATAGAAGTGGTTTTACCACCACAATCTACAGAGCAACTAATTGCAGCTCTAGAAATAACTCCAGACTTGAGAACAAGAATTTCAGATGCTCAGAGGAAGGACAAGAAGTTAGAAAAGTTGCGACTCAAGATCCGTGAAGGAAAAGTCGAAGAGTTTCGTGAAGCTGGAGATAATACTCTTTTGTTCAGAGAAAGACTTTGTGTTCCAGATGAAGAAGAATTAAGAGCTGAAGTCATGAGAGAAGCTCATGAAACGCCTTACACCGCTTATCCCGGAAGTACCAAGATGTATCAAGATTTAAAGCAGAAATTCTGGTGGGAAGGAATGAAGCGAGATATAGCTTCATTTGTAGAGCGATGTTAAGCTTGTCAACAAGTTAAAGCTTTACATCAGCGGCCATATGGAAAGCTTCAGCTGATAGACATCCCGGAGTGGAAATGGGATGATATCACAATGGATTTTGTAACCCAGTTACCTAAATCCAAGAGAGGAAATACAACTATTTGGGTGATCGTGGACAGATTGACAAAATCTGCTCACTTCATACCAACTCCGATAACGTATGGATCGGACAAGTTAGCTCAGTTGTATATTCAAGAGATCGTGCGTCTGCACGGTGTGCCCAAATCGATCACGTCAGATCGAGATTCTAAGTTTATCTCCCGTTTCTGAAGAAGCCTGCAAAGTGAGCTGGGCACCAACCTAAAGTTCAACACCGCCTTTCATCCTCAGACGGATGGTCAATCCGAGAGGACGATTCAAATTCTAGAAGATATGCTCAGAACTGTTGTGTTGGATCGAGGTGACCAGTGGGAGCATGTTTTGCCTCTCATTGAGTTTGCATACAACAACAGTTACCAGATGACAATCGGCATGGCGCCCTACGAAGCTCTTTATGGAAGAAAATATCATTCCCCACTCTATTGGGACGAAGCAGGTGAAGGAAAAGTATTAGGGCCCGATGCAATTGAAGAGATGATTGAGATCGTTCGCCAGATCAAGCAATGGATTAAAGAAGCGCAAGATCGCCAAAAGTCTTATGCGGATTCTCAAAGATTAGAACTCGAGTTCGCAGTCGGAGATAAAGTTTTCTTAAAAGTTTCGCCGTCAAGAGGAATTCATAGATTTGGCGTGAAAGGAAAGCTAAAGCCCAGCTACATAGGACCGTACGAAGTTCTGGAGAGAATAGGTCAAGTTGCGTATAAGCTGGCTTTACCGCCAAGCTTTGGGAACTCGCACAATATTTTTCATGTATCCCAGTTGCGCCGATACATGTTTGATCCCAAGCACGTCATTCGTCAAGAAGAAGTGGCCCTAGAACCAGACCTCAGTTATGAGGAGAAACCAGAAGCGATTTTGGATCGGAAGGTTCAACAGCTAAGGAACAAATCGATCGCGTCGGTCAAGATCAAATGGAGACATCACGGGCCAGCGGAAGCGACATGGGAACTTGAAGATAAGATGAGAGACAAGTACCCCGAGCTTTTTCTTCAAGGTAAGCAAATTTCGGGACGAAATTTATTTTTAGGGGGGAAGGATGTAATACCCCGCTCTTTCATAATCGGACTTAGGGATAATTAGAAGTTCGCCGAGAAAATTAAGCCGTGAGAATTTAGAAAGAAATTAAGTTCCGGCAATTAAAATTTTTCGGCAGTACTAATTTGTTGAATTTAAAGTTTCTAAGATTTATTCTCGTTCCGATTAATCCTAAATGAGATAATGAAGGTATCTAAAATTACGTGCTTATATGTTTGATATTATCTGAGAAGTATGTGTTATTTTTGGAAGATTTGATTTCTCCGGAAATCATAAAATTTCTCCAGCAAATTATTTTAGTTACGGATTTTATTTCCGAAAATTTCTTGAGAAAGCTTATATTAGGGTTTGAGAAACCTTAATAATATTTATAAGTTCGAAAACTTTTTAATTAAAGCTGTGATGATTGTTTATTGGATGTTTGATTAATTAATTAGAGAATTAATTAATCAATTAAAGTAAGATTTATATGCTTAATGTTTAGTAAATTAATTAAGCTAATTTATGAAGCATAATATTCCTAGGAAATAAAGCTTGTATTATAAGCTTTATTATTAATTTCTAATTAATTTAATCTAACAATATCAAAGAGAATATATGATAAGATATTGTTTGTATTAAATTTAATTCATAATATCTTAATTTAGATATTATAACACTAAAGTCAAATTACTAACTAATAAGGAAGTGACACCTCACCTTATCTAAAATGCAATGATGATGAAGAGATTAGTCAAGATTAGCATGCTACATACGTGTGTTTAAGTTCAATGTATTTGGACTTAGCTATTAGTTAAGTGTGTTAGCATCCATCTCCTTCCTCATTTTCTCTCCCTCAAACTCTCGACACACACACGACAACCTACACTCAATCACACACAATCTTCATTGAAGAAGCTTCATCAAGCTCAAGAAATCAAAGAAATTAGCATTCAAATTAATCAAGAAGGTTAGATCTTTCACTAATCAAGTTCTTAGCTCAAGATTGAGCATAAAAATCCATTTTCTATTTCAAAATTTATGAAAAATATGGAAAAATAAAGGCTCTTTAATTTTGATGCTTGATGATTAAATTGATGGATTATTTGAGCTTAGAAAATTATTTTAAGCATGTTTAATGTTGGAATTAATCAAAGATTCATGACCCTTTTATTTATTTTGGAATTACCGAAAATTAATGAATAAATTAGGGGTTTTTTATTGTTGAATTTCATGATCAAATTGATGATTTATATGAGTTCATGTGATGTATATAAACATGTTTAGTGATTGAATTTAGCAAGATTTGATCATTTGTTAATTAATTTAAAAAGGGCCGAAATTAAGGGCTAAAACTAAGATTTTTTTTATTTTAATCTTACAAGCTTGAATTTATGTTTAATTTGAGCTTATATGATATTTTTGAGCATGTTTATACATGAATTAAATGAGTTGAAACTCCTTGGCCTAATTTATAAGAAATTCGAAAATAATGGTCTTGAAATTGAGAGTTTCTGGAGTTTAATTGCTGGATTAAGTCAGCTGGATCCAGCCAGCTTGATTAACTCAGCTGGACCCAGTCAGCTGGAATTACCCAGCTGGACCCAGTCAGCTGGATTAACTCAGCTGGGTCCAGCCAGCTCAGTTTTTCCAGCCAGCTCAGTTTTCCAGCCAGCTCAGTTTTTCCAGCCAGCACAGTTTTTCAGCCAGCTTAGTTTTCCAGCTAGCTCAGTTTTTCAGCTAGCTCAGTTCTCCAGATAGCTCAGTTTTCCGGCTAGCTTGATTTTCCAATCACCTTGATTTATCCAACTGATCTTTGCTCAACTTGTTTTCAGTTTTTTCTTCCGTAAACTCAAAAGTTAAAATGTTAGCTAATTTTTCCTAATGATACGTTAATGATGAGTTTACGTATTAATGATACGTCATTAATGATCTTATATGTCAAAGACATATATTGATAATATAATGTTAAACTTAAATGTTATCAAAGAGCTTAAGCATTTTTGATGTGCTAAAATAAATAAAGAAAGAGCTTAATGATTAATGAGATGCTTATGTGAAGAAATGAAATGTTTATTTTTTTATGATATGATGTTATGAATGATATGATAAGCTTAAGTGTTTAATGATGTAAATAGTATGAGTTTAAATGTTAATAAAGTATTTATATGCTTAAGTATGAGATTAAATGATGAAATATGTGATTTTATGTTTCTAAGTGTTTCCTGAAGTTGTGATCGATTAGTTATCGATTAAAGAGTTAAGTAAAGTCGAAAAAGTAATTAGAAAAGTTAAGTTTTATATTGACGAGAGAAAATCATAGAAAGCCGAGTCGAAGTAGAGAATTTGGATTATGGCAGCAGCATCCCTCATTTCTTTGTTTAAATTCTTCTCGATCTTATGTTAAAATCAAATTCTTAAATGAAGGATCGAGCAAGATCGCAAAGTGAGGGAAAAGCCGAGAAGCAAAAGTGTAGTTAAAGTAGCTTCAGTCCATGTGGGCTTTCTAAACTAAAGAAATGTCGAATGTGTCTAAATGATTATGATTATGTGATGTTTTAAATTGATTGACTTGCCAATGTTTAATGTATTTTTGTATGATACCATCTACCAAGGAAAGATGAATTCGGTCCTACTCAAGGTAGGATTTTGTGCACACATTTCGTAATCGTGAGCCTTCCGTTTGGTAGGCCGGTTACAAGTATTTGAGAAGGAGGCCTACTTCTCAGCAGTATTATGTGATAGTAGATTTGGTACATACATGATAAGTATTTTTTGACTGCAGTCACTTATAATGAAGGAAAATGTTTTAGCATGCACAGGTTCGTTTTTAAAGTTTACTTGTGTTATGCTTTATGGCAAGCTTCAATCTATAGCTCTAAGTAGCAACTTTTAAATTATTTTGGCATGTGTTCACTGAGTGCGAAAGTACTCAGCCCTGCATGTTATTTCTAAAATGTACAGGTTAGCTCGGATGGAGATGGAGTGTGCTGGGCAGGCTTTGTTGTTGTTTACCTCTTGAGATATCAGTCTAAGTTAGAGCACGGTTATATGTCTTCATACATGTAACCAAAACTATGTTTTTCCGCTGCAACACTCTCTGAACTTGTTTCTCTTTTTGTTACTTTGTTATGTTGCTGATGTTATGAATTCCTAAATCATGGTTCAGTTTGTTAAACCCTAAATTTCAGTATGCTTAACTCTGCAAACGAGATGGTGTAGCTTCTTGACCATACTTGTTGATCGTTGATCGAACTTGAATATATGAATTGTCGTTCTTGAATAATGATATCGTTGTTTGATCTATGATTGATTCTGTTTGTCTTGATAGCATGTTTTGTTGATTTGAAAGTATGATTTGGTGTATTTTGGTTCCTGTTCGATAACTTGGGTCGTTATCTTATCCTTTGGTTAATCTTGAATTGTGTACGTCGCGGGTTCCACCGGCTTAGTCATCTTCACACTAAGTCGGGCTGCGACAGAGTGTTACAGGAATTATCTCCAAGATCTGGAGATAAAAAGAGAAAGAAACCAGATTGTATGGACATTCTGGAGAGAATTGTTCGACTCCCTAGTCTTACGTGAAAGAAGGCTTGAATGCATGGAGCCTTTCATCCGAGAGATTGAGCCAAGAAGGAGATGCGATGAAAATGTGAGCAATCTCCAGTTCGAGATAATAAACACCATGAGGAGAAACCATCAGAACAATCATTTCTGATGGATCTTGAAGACTGTCCAAGGTGTGGACATTACCAGCAACCTCTCCAGATTCTGGAGAAAAGAATAACAAGATACCAGAGTGTTTTAACACACTAGAGATATATGTTGAACCTCTTAGTTCAACATAACCAGGAGAAAGAATTAATTGATTCCTGCCTCCAAGGAATCAAAAGAAAAGAAGATCTTCTCCACAAGAGTATCTGTCTCGAATGGGAGATGGAATATGCAAGAGGGCGAGACCATTGGAATCATATCTAATGGAGTCTCAGAAAGATAAAAGAGTATCATCTACTTCTTCATATCAAGAAATTACTCCAGATTTATCCAAAATCTCAATGGATCTGAGAAAAATACAAAAGACAGTACAACATTATGGTGGAAGCCTATATAGTGTACCAAGGAATATCTACGGAATCGAAAAGAAACAGGAGGAAATATACAACATGCATCCTGAAAGATATTCGAGATCGACTTGAAAAACTAGAACAACAACCACGTTCTAGTCAAAGAAGAAATCTTTTTGCCAACGAACCTAGTTATCCATTACCAGTGGGAGAAATCAAGAAGGATCCAAATATTGAGGCAATGGAAAGAATGATTCGAGGAGAAAAGTAATGAGTAACCTCGAGAGAATCAATCTTGATGACCTCCAAGAGTTAGCAGAATCTTTTGCTAACATGACAGTTGTGGATCTAAAGATGAATCAGGATGTGATCCCCAGACCACAGCCGATAAATCAAGTTCCACCAAGAGCTATCAATGGAAATCCCCAGGATTTTCAAAATGCACCAGGGGCCATGGGTTTAAACCAAGAGTTTCAAACCGGAGTAAGATACGACCAACATACTCCGAGTGATGCATACATGGTAGAAAGGCGGATCAGGGAAAGAAGGCCACAACCAAGAATACAGGATACCCCTGTTGGTAAAGCTACCTTGGATCCAATCCATCCATACGGAGTTATGCTCGCACTACAAGAATTTTGCATGTAGACAACAAACATTTGGCGTGGTCTATATCGAAATAGTCTGTTGTTGTCGTCGTTGTTGTCTATTTAAGGGCGGTGATAGACAACAGCGAATACCTGTTGTCTATATCCACAAAGACAACAGGTGTGCACTAATAGACAACAGAGAATTCCTGTTGTCTAGTATCTCATAGACAACAGGTTGTGTCCGTTGTCTATTTTGAGATAGTGATTGATTTTATAGACAACATGGGATACACAAGGAATCAAAGAAAAGAAGATCTTCTCCACAAGAGTATCTGTCTCGAATGGGAGATGGAATATGCAAGAGGGCGAGACCACTGGAATCATATCTAATGGAGTCTTAGAAAGATAAAGGAGTATCATCTACTTCTTCATATCAAGAAATTACTCCAGATTTATCCAGAATCTCAATGGATCGAAGGGAAATACAAAAGACGGTACAACATTATGGTGGAAGCCTATATAGTGTACCAAGGAATATCTACGGGATCGAAAATTAAAGAAACAGGAGGAAATATACAACATGCATCCTGAAAGATATTCAAGATCGACTTGAAAAACTAGAACAACAACCACGTTCTAGTCAAAGAAGAAATCTTTTTGCCAACGAACCTAGTTATCCATTACCAGTGGGAGAAATCAAGAAGGATCCAAATATTGAGGCAATGGAAAGAATGATTCGAGGAGAAAAGCGATGTTTAACCTCGAGAGAATCAATCTTGATGACCTCCAAGAGTTAGCAGAATCTTTTGCTAACATGACAGTTGTGGATCTAAAGATGAATCAGAATGTGATCCCCAGACCACAGCCGATAAATCAAGTTCCACCACGAGCTATCAATGGAAATCCCCAGGATTTTCAAAATGCACCAGGAGCCATGGGTTTAAACCAAGAGTTTCAAACCGGAGTAAGATACGACCAACATACTCCGAGTGATGCATACATGGTAGAAAGGCGGATCAGGGCAAGAAGGCCACAACCAAGAATACAGGATACCCCTGTTGGTAAAGCTACCCTGGATCCAATCCATCCATACGGAGTTATGCTCGCACTACAAGAATTTCGCATATAGACAACAAACATTTGGCGTGGTCTATATCGAAATAGTCTGTTGTTGTCGTCGTTGTTGTCTATTTAAGGGCGGTGATAGACAACAGCGAATACCTGCTGTCTATATCCACATAGACAACAGGTGTGCACTGATAGACAACAGAGAATGCCTGTTGTCTAGTATCTCATAGACAACAGGTTGTGTCCGTTGTCTATTTTGAGATAGTGAGTGATTTTATAGACAACATGGGATACAACCTGTTGTCTATTATATCACAGAATTTGAAATATTTTTTTATTATATTCAGATTCTCTATTATTAATATCAATATATATGACAAAATATAAATAGTTAAACATCATACAACCCAAAAAATAGTCAAACTCTATTAATAAAAATTTGATTAATACCATAAAAGTATCTCTAATTCATACATTCCATTTTGTTTCTCAAAAAAAGACATAACATTCATTCTTGTTAATGTCTCTAACTAGGTTTAGAATCATCTACTAAAAACCTTCAATTTAATCTCCAACCTTGAGCATTCACCACCAATGATCCAAGAAATTCAACCATTCAACTAGCTTCCATCTACATGAACAAAGTAAAATACGACGACTTTAAAATTTAAACCATTTAAGACATCAAAAATATTAAAAGACATATATATCAAACTTACCTTCATCATCACTCTTATCAACAAAATCATAGATAAATTGGGCCACTCTCTCCGGACTTCATCAATTTCTTCTTTGGAGTAATATCCTTCAAAAAACTATTAAACATGTAAAAATAAAATATTAAGCAATGTGCCGCATTACATAGAAACCACATTGTGCAGAATCCCCAGAATCAATTGATAATAAAAACAGCAAAGACCTTAACCAATATGACCACTAAATAATTCCTCAAATTATAATGTGCAGCAATTATATGAAATCAGAACTTTGAATAATCGAATTTTTTTTTCTTGTTCTAGAAATTCCAATTCTATGCATGATTATGATTTTCATTCAATCTCACCAAATTGAAATCAGAGCTAGACTAATTAAATTCCAAAAAATATAAAGTATAAACAATTACTACTTGTTTGGAAGAGCTAGCAGATTTGGACGACTGACTAGTACCGGAAGCAAACGAATCCTCCCTGCAATCGGCGGCAGATCTCGGCGGGGCAACCCTATCTCTCTCTCTAAACATGGAAATACTAGACCGGAAGGGAACAACGACGGCATGGCATTGGGAAGAAAACCACGACGGCATCACTTCGGTGTTAATGTGCTAGGAACTCCCTGCAATCGGTGGTAGAATCGCGACGGGGCAACCCCATCTCTCTCTCTAAACTTGAAAATACTAGACCGGAAGGCAACAACGACGGCGTGGCGTTGGGAAGGAAACCACGACGGCATCGCGTCACCGTCAATGTGCTGGGAAGAAAGCAGCGTCGGTGTCGGTGTTGGATAGCAGATGGAGGGTAGATGGAGGGTAGAGAGTGGAGATTGAATATGGGAGATGGGAGGTGAGGACAATGTGTGGAAGGCAGCAACATCGGCCGGCGTCTAAACCGGCGAGAGCGGAGCGGAGGTGAGTGGAGCTGAATGGACGAGAAAAGGTGAATGGAGGGGAATTTGGGAGAATTAGGTTTCAATCTTTCAATTTGGGGGAATTGCAAGGACCGTGTGTATTATTTTGATTTTTTTTTCTTTAGTTACAACAGTTTAAAATAGATATTGTCTATATATTTAATGGACAACGTGTATCATGACCCTTGTCTATATGCGTCGTTCTAAGACAATAGTTTACACAAATCCATTGTCTACTGTAATAATAGATGTTGGTCCCAAGAAGGATACCTTGGTGTAGAGGGGGGGTGAATACACCAAGGTTTAAAAACTTTTCCAAGTTAAAACTCTTTTGAGAGAGCCTGCTGTGTCCGATCCAGCTGGATGACAGCTTGATTGACACAGCTGGCTGTGTGAGTGTGTGTGCGGAAGTTGGTGGGTTTGGAAAGTCTGTCTGTTGCTTCAAATCATATTGCAAAGCCCTGTTTCACATTTCAGTTAGTCAGTTTATGCAGCTTGAAATATATGCGTGAGAGGTTAGGTAAATGCATAAAACAAAGCAGTAAAGAACAAAGCAATTTTAACGTGGTTCGGAGTAACACCTCCTACATCCACGACCAGGTTCACTGGTAATTCACTACCACTTGGTTTCCAAGTACCAAGCAACTTCACAACTCGAACCTGAGTTATGTTCCAACAGTTTACGGGCACTGTCAAGTCTACACCTTCAGTTTCCGGGTACTGAAGAACCTAACCACTCGAATTACACGCTTCGAGCAAGCGTACCTTTACATAACCTTTCTGGGTTTGGGTTTGGGTATGGGTTTCCAACTATGAACGAGTTCTTACAATGAAGAACAAGGAGTATGATGTACTCGTTCAAACTAGGCTTAAGATATTTCTATTCTGATCTATTCTGCTTATGACTGAATATGTGAACAACTAAGAACACAGCTGACTGGCTGGATGTTCTTGAAAGATTTGGCTTTGAAGATCGTTGTTCGTTTTTCTGTTTGCTCTTTTATTTCTTCAGTCGTCTCGCCAGTCCACTCTTTTCTTCAATGGTGAGGAGATATATATATAGGTGGAGATTCAAACTAGCCGTTGGAAGGGAGCCGTTTGAATCTTACCTACTTTTATTGACTTCTGGCTTTTAACCTACGAAGTAGGTCTGCATCTGCAGAGGCTATTTCTTCTCTGATTTGACTGCTTCAGATAAGATCTTCTGACATCAGGATCTTATCTTTGAGAAGGTCTCCGACTTCGAGCTGCTAAGTTTCTCTGTGTTTTCAGTGACTTGGACTCTGTTGCGTCTTAACTCTGAGCTGTGTCATTAACCTGAGCTGTGTCTTCAACCTGAGCTGTGTCATTAACCTGAGCTGTCTTAGACCTGAGCTGTGTCATCGACACTAAGCTGGGTCTTTTACACTGAGCTAGGTTTTCGACACTGAGTTGGGTTTCCGTCACTGAGCTGGGTCTTGGTACTGCTGGGTCTTTGACTCTGCTTGGTCTTGCTTTGCTGAGTCAGCTCTACTGAATACCTTAGCTGGGTCCAGCTTAGCTGTGTCTTTTGCTGTCTTCACCATTCATCTTGATTTTTAGACTTGGAGATTCCTCTTTCGCCAGCTCAGTGATGTACTTCTTTGATAATTTGGGCCTTGTCGGGAAGATTTGTTCCAGCTAGAGTGGGAGGCTTCAACTGCTTGACTTTTGGAGCTTTGAGCTGAATGTCGTTTCTCTTGGCAGCTAGGGCTAATGATCTTGCCATCATTGGATCTTCTTCATGAAGTTCGAGCAAGTATTCTTTGAATGCAGTTTCATGATCCATACCTTTGTATTGATTCAGGTAGTAGAATTCTTTGATGAATTCTGTTTTGCATTGTTCCCAGTTTTCATTGATTTCATCTGGGTTTCTCTTGTCGGATCTTGGAATGCTTGAAGCTGCTTGTTTCTTCCTAGCTTGCCTGTAGCTTAGTCTTTTCTTCCTCTGTTTCTTCTCAGCAGGATGGAGCAATTCGGTTTTCTTCTTGATGATCTTGTCCAGCTCTTGCATTTCTCTTCTTTGCTCGTTGTGGAAGTTACACAACCAGTGATAGTCCTTGTATTCTTCTGGCTTATGTCCACAAGCTTTGGCAAGTGCAACCATCTTCTCTCTTTATGTCTCTTTGACTGCTGCAGATGTCTCATCCTCATCCAGCTCTTTGGCAAAGTCGTCGATTTCCGATTGAATTGGCTGCACAGGTTCCCCCTTAGCTGCAGCTTTCCTCTTCATTGTTTTTCCAGCTTCATTCTTTTCTTCCCCCTTTTTGGCATTATCAACAAGGGAGGCCGAGAGGTTAATGACTGTTGCGTTGAGCTTGGCGAGAGCGGTTTCAACATTAGCGATCTTGGCTGTGTTGTCAGCTGTGGCGAGGTTTAGCTGAGCATTGCTGCTGCTTCCTGCTTTGAACTGAGCATCCAGATCTTTGTACAAGTTAAACAGTTGGCGGATGTCAGAGCTGTTGGAGAGATTAGACTTCTTGTTGGCTTCCAGCTGGCTTGAAAGATTTGCCATGTCGTCAACCAATGGAACTTGAAGTCTTGTTACAATCTTAGGAACTCTCTTATCTAAATAAATTCTGAGTTCGAGATCTTGAGAAACTAGGGTTTAGGGTTTAGGGACTGCTTGAGATCTAGACTTGTACTTTCTTGTACATTTTGAGCAAACTTATGTACTTCATCAATTGTCCGATGTTGCTCTCTAACTTGACAGTCTAGAGCTGTGAATCGCATGATGACCTCGACTTGAGACTTCAGTCGGTCTTGAAAAAGAATTTCCTCAACCTCTTTAGAGATTGCGTTTTTCATGGCGGTTGATAGCTCGACATCTGAGTCCGTTTGTGTTCCAGATTCAACATGACTGGGTTTGACTGCCTCGAACTCGACCAGCGCACGAGTGTCATCGGCAATTGGACTTGGTGGGGCTGCTGTCTCTGGTTCAGCTGTTGCATCAGCTGGTTCTTCAATGATTATTACCTCAGCAGTGTTATTTGGTACAGCTTCCTTGGTAATCTCAGCTGAGACTTTTTTGGATATGACATCTCCAGAAGGTGTCTCCCATCCCGCTGCTGTTAGAAGCTTGTTGGCTGACTTCCAGACGTCTACTGGGTGCGGCTTGGGTTACTGCTGAGATACTTCGATAATACCTCTGATGAGATCATCTTGATGCAAGTAAGCATCCTCCAGACTTCCAAAGCCAAAAGTGTGCTGGAGGCATGCTTCATCCGTATTCAACTTCTCGTAGGAGAAGGTCTCTATCAGCTGCTCATTGTGGTACCAAGTTGCCATTTTGGTGGCCAGATAGAATTTGAGATCTCATACTTTGACGAGGGTGATTGGCAAGTGCGCCAAGATAGGATACTGAGTTAGAACACTCTTGATCCCTGCAATGCGTAGCTCCTCATACATAGCTTCCATGAAGGCTGTGCCAGAGGAGTTGAATGATAGAGAGGCAGTGGAATCACTCTCTTCTGATTCTGTGGAGATTTGAGCTTTGGGTGATGGCTGTTTTGGGGGTGAGCTGGGTTTAGCAGAGGTGGGTTCAGCTTGGGTGTCAGCTGGCTGTGAAGGAGATGAATCTTTGGTTGGAGAGCTGGGTGGAGGAGAAGGTTGTTTGGGCGGAGAGTTGTGAGACGAAGAGGGCTGGGGTGAGCTCCTTGGATTATCCAGCTCGTCCTCTGAGCTGGATGATGATTCATCATTCAATCCCATATCAGCCAGGATGTTTGATCCGAATTGATTGAAGGCTGATACTGGCTGTGGGGAGAGAATCACCAGTGCTTGACTTGGAGTTGCTTCTGAAGAAGAACTCGCCTCAGTTGGTGGAATGACATCTGTTTTCTTTTTCTTTTCAGCTGGGCCTCCAGCTGGTTTGGGGTCAGCTGTCTTCCTTTTTCTCTGTTTCTTCTCAGCTGGAACTTCTGCGTCCGTTTCTTCCAGCTGTTTCTTGCCTTTGCTCACAGCAGGCTGTTTCCTCAGGAGATCATTGATTTGACTAATTCTCTGGAAGAGAATCTTCGTTTCTGGAAACGGTTATGAATCAGCCCACTTTACTGTGTATCCTTTCACAGCTTGTTCTATTAAGAACGAAATCTTAGAGCATAGATACAGGGGCTCTGAGGTTGAATACGTCATTCTGGTGGAGTCGAACTTGATCTTCTCTAACTCCTTGATCAGTCGGTTGAGTAAGAAATCAAACCAGTTGACGTTTGCGCCTTTGATCATAGAAATCATCGGTTTGAGCTTTGGAATACTGATCTCTCCTTGAGATTCAGCTATCCCCAGAATACACTTCTGTATAATATCTAGCAGTAGTCTGTACTTTGGCTTGAGTAGGAGCTTTGACATGCTCGCTCTGTACGGCTCTGGAGAGATAAGCATCTCTTGATTGAGGAATTCATCCACTTCTTTACGGCTGTAATCATCTGGGATGAATCCTCCTTCGCTGGGTATATTGAACACCTTTCGCAGTATCTTGTTGAGCTTGATGTTGACGGTTGCTGAGTCAAATTTTCCGTCATCGCCCTTGACAATCACATCGAATGAAGATGAGTAGAAGCCTTCTTCGTCAATTATGTTGAGATAGAAGAGAGCAGCATCTCTCTTCAGCATAAGCTTGGGCATGGAGGTTGCCCACAGCAAGAGACCGGAGTCTACGACGAGATCCACCATCTCTTTGAGTTCTGAGACTTGAAGGTTGGCGGTGGAAAGTCAACATTCAAATGACAACTTTGTCATAAGAACTTCAAACTGGTTCATCCCTGCGGTTGATTTCTTGGGTGCCATTTCTGCAATCTGTTGATTTTGATCGAGCGAAGAACTTGCAGAAAATAGATAGAGGATTTGAAGATTTGAAAATCCACAGAGATAAAGATGGAAGAATTCTGCATATCTTTTCCATGTATATCAACTGCCATAATGGATCAACGGTTGAGATTGAGACAACTGATATTCTGATCAACGGTTGGGAGAGATTTACTCATCACGTTTTGCTGACGTGCTTACGGCGAGTGTATTACAACCGCGCGTGAGGCAGTTCAAACGTTTGACGTTCTACCTCGAAACTGCCGTGCTACAGAACTCTGACTGTAATTAATGCGATGGGAAAGGAAACTTATCAATCAATTTAACTAAGGAATATATGTCCGCTTAAAATGGAAATTTAAAATAATTGGACTAAAATAGTATATTCCTTAGAGAAATAAATTCATGAGACGCAAACCGGTCAGCTTGGACAGAGTATCCAGCTGATATCACGGTGGTCTTCTCTTTTGCTTGATTGAAATATCTCCTCATCTGAGTATCTGGAGATTAGCTTGATTCTACTTCAGCTGAGTTCCCTTTAGAGTTCTGTGTCTAGATGAGCTTGATTCCTTTTCAGCTGGATAATCCTTCTGCTTTGGGATCCAGCTGAGTTTGTTCCCCCTCAACTGGATGAACTTTCTTCATCCGAATTGAGCTGATACCAATTGTTGGTGAATCTGCTACACTGAGTTCCCTTCATCTAGATTCCTTTTCTGAATTCTGCGATTTACGCTTGATCCAACTTTGTTTTATATCTAGAGGATGACCTTTGATGGTTCAGCTGAATTTCTCTCTTGATTCTACTCTTGAATATTCTGCTGGATTGAATTTGCCCTCAGCTGATATAACAGCTGTGTTGATTTCTAGTCTGATGGAGTTCCTTCTGAATTTGATAGTAGGTGGCTGTCTTTTCACAGCTGCTTTCTACTTGAGTTGATCGGAGTCTCATCACTGGCTCATTTCTTTGGTGATGTCAGTTGTTCCATGATTAGCTGAGTTCACTGCTGCTTTGTGGGGTAGAATCTTTGATTTCCTATTCTTTGCAATGCATTCCTGCACATTGAACTCACTAGGAAAACCGTTGTCACAACAATTGGCTGGGACCAGTACGCTTGACATATTCTTTGATGAGCTTTGAGGTGATTCATGAGCTTTGATCATCAGCTGTCCTTCTTTCACAGCACGCTTGATGACATCCTCAATTGCGTCTGTCCCTCCTTGATCTGTTATCACTCCTTCGGCACCCAGTTGTGATTGGGTCCGGCTTTGTTGCTGAGGGTTCCATTGAAAACCCAGATTTGTCCTTGTCTTTTGTGAATGATACTTCTGGTTGGTCCTTGAAGGGGTCCTTTCTTCTTTGGACCTTGTTGACTGCTTGAACTCCATTTTCTTTGATGAGGTCCATTTTCCAGCTGGAGTCTGTCAGCTTGATATATCGTCTGCCGGAATCTTGATCTGAAGCTCGGTTGATTTTCAGCTTTATAACCAGTTGAGATCCTTCTCAGCTGTCTTTTTAGTTGACCTTGAAGTCTGTGCTGGATGACATTCTTTCTTTGATTTTGATTCCAGTCAGCTGGATTTATCTGCTGCCTTTGAGCTCTTGATCAGCTAGGTGTTGCTGCTTTTCTTGGGCTTGGAGTTGTCGAGCAGTTTTCTTCTTTGATCGGACTAAGCTTGGAGAGCTGGCTTGATTATGTACGACCTCTTTGGTACATCCTTGGCTTGGTTCCAGCTGTGTTTTCTTCAAACTCCTGATCATTCAATCTTCTGCTTGACTTTCTAATTTTATTGAAGATGATAGGTCCGTTAGTGATAACATCCCACATCATGTCGTGACGCTCGCTCAGAAAGCTTTTGAGTTGGAACTTCCAGATCTGATAATCATCGACAGAGAATGTCAGAAGGTTCCTGTACAAGGAAGATTCCATGATAGTATGCAATATAATGATTTTAAAAAAAACTGAAACTTTGAAGGATCTGTTCAGGTGACCACTATCAGTAAAGAAACTGATTTGACACAGATACAGTGATCTTTTGAACCATTGCTCTAATACCAATTGTTGGTCCTAAGACGGATACCTTGGTGTAGAGGTGGGGATGAATACACCAAGGTTTAAAAACTTTTCCAAGTTAAAACTCTTTTGAGAGAGCCTGCTGTGTCCGATCCAACTGGATGACAGCTTGATTGACACAGCTGGCTGTGTGAGTGTGTGTGCGGAAGTTGGTGGGTTTGGAAAGTCCGTCTGTTGCTTCAAATCATATTGCAAAGCCCTGTTTCACTTTTTAGTTAGTCAGTTTATGCAGCTTGAAATGTATGCGTGAGAGGTTAGCTAAATGCATAAAACAAAGCAGCAAAGAACAAAGCAATTTTAACGTGGTTCGGAGTAACACCTCCTACATCCACGACCAGGTTCACTGGTAATTCACTACCACTTGGTTTTCAAGTACCAAGCAACTTCAGAACTCGAACCTGAGTTATGTTCCAACAGTTTACGGGCACTGTCAAGTCTACACCTTCAGTTTCCGGGTACTGAAGAACCTAACCACTCGAATTACACGCTTCGAGCAAGCGTACCTTTACCTAACCTTTCTGGGTTTAGGTTTGGGTATAGGTTTTCCTACTATGAACGAGTTCTTACAATGAAGAACAAGGAGTATGATGAACTTGTTCAAACTAGGCTTAAGATATTTTCTATTCTGATCTATTCTGCCTATGACTGAATATGTGAACAACTATGAACACATCTGACTGGCTGGGTGTTATTGAAAGATTTGGCTTTGAAGATCGTTGTTCATTTTTCTGTTTGCTCTTTTATTTCTTCAGTCGTCTCGCCAGTCCACTCTTTTCTTCAATGGTAAGGAGATATATATATAGGTGGAGATTCAAACTAGCCGTTTGAATCTTACCTACTTTTATTGACTTCTGGCCTTTAACCTACGAAGTAGGTCTGCATCTGCAGAGGCTATTTCTTCTCTGATTTGACCGCTTCAGATAAGATCTTCTGACATCGGGATCTCGTCTTTGAGAAGGTCTCCGACTTCGAGCTGCTATGTTTCTCTGTGTTTTCAGCGACTTGGACTCTACTGCATCTTGAGTCTGAGCTGTGTCTTAGACCTGTACTGTGTCATTAACCTGAGTTGTGTCTTCAACATGAGCTGTGTCATTAACCTGAGCTGTCTTAGACCTGAGCTGTGTCATCGACACTACGCTGGGTCTTTTACACTGAGCTGGGTTTTGGTACTACTGGGTCTTTGACTCTGCTTAGTCTTGCTTTGCTGAGTCTGCTCTGCTGAATACCTTAGCTGGGTCCAGCTTAGCTGTGTCTACTGCTGTCTTCACCGACTTTACCTGTATACTAAGAAACTCTATAAGCTCAAACAGGTAAGCTGAAAAACGCTTAGGCTTGTGCAATCATCTACTCGGTTGGGGTCAGCTGGGTTTTGGTATCAAATCAAAACTCTATTAATTTTCCCAACAATAGATAATAAGGATTAAAATATGTTGTCTATTGTTGGGAAAATTATAAGGTTTTGATTTGATACCAAAACCCAACTGATTCTCCAACCGAATAGATGATCGCGTCAACCTAAATAGTGTTTTCCAGCTCGCTTGTTTGAGCTTTAGATTTTCTAGGCTTACAGGTTAAGGAAGCGGAAGACAACAGTCGACCCAGCTGTGTTTACAGCTGGAGTCAGCTAGCAGAAGACAGCAGTCGACCCAGCTGTGTTTACAGCTGGAGTCAGCTAGCAAAAGACAGCAGGCGTCAACCTTCAGCTGAGTTCTCCAGCAGAGCCTGATCAAGCTGAAGAGAATTCGAGCTGAGTTCAAAACACAGCTGGTCCAGCTGTACAGAACAAAGGGAACTATCTCTGAAGACTTCACTTCAAGACAGTCCAGCTCTAAAGGCAGAAGATCCCGGTATCAGAGGAAGTCAACCTACCTCGACCAATGAGGGATTGCCAAATCAGCATCCTAGACTTCAGGACCTAGGATGTGACACAAATGAAGACAGGTGCAGATTCGCCCAACGGCAGATCTTGTATTTAAGAAGAGTAGGTAAGATTCAAACGGCTCCTCCAACGGCTAGTCTTGAATCTCTACCTATATAAACCCGTCTTCAACCTCAGGATCAGATACGAAAAACTCTCTACAAGCTTTCATTATCTGAAATCATCAATCTTTCAAAAGCTCTCAAGCAGTTCTACATAGATCAAAGAACACTTTATGTTAAAGTGTTTCTAGTTAAGAAACTGCTTAGTTTTTCGTCTGTTCCCTAGGCCAAACTCTTTGTACATCTTAAGCCTAGATTTCGAACGAGTTCATCATACTCTAAAGTTCTTAATTGTAAGAACTCGTTCATAGTTGGAAAACCATACCCAAACCCAAACCCAGAAAGGTTAGGTAAAGGTACGCTTGCTCGAAGCGTGTAATTCGAGTGGTTAGGTTCTTTAGTACCTGGAAACTGAAGGTGTAGGCTTGACAGTGCCCGCAAACTGTTGGAACACAGCTCGGGTTAGAGTTGTGAAGTTGCTTGGTACTTGGAAACCAATTGGTAAAAACTCGCGTGCTCTTTACTTTCTCTTTATATTCAGTTTTGTTCTAACTCTTTTATATCATTGCATATTTGTTCAAAACTGCACACACAGCTGCTCTCCAAAGACAGCTGTGTCTCTCTGAAAGTTGCACAACTTGACTAAGCTGAAAACGTTAAGTTAATCTTTTCAAACTGAGTTTTTCTAAGTAACCGAGTTAAGTTTTCAAACCACCACTTTCCGCACCGCCAGCTGAGTTATTTACCCAGCTGACCCTCCCCAGCTGGATCGATAACTGAGCTCACCAACTCTATGATTTAACTTGAAAAAGTTTCGAAAAATCTATTTGGTGTATTCACCCCCCCTCTACACCGAATACCTAGCTCAGGGACCATCAATTGGTATCAGAGCAGTGGTTCAAATGACCGCTGTTTCTGAATCAAGAGATTTGTCTTGAAACTCTGTGTCAGTGGTCAACTGAACAGATCCGTTTTTCAGAAAAACTCATATTATTACATACTGCATATTTCTATGGATTCTTATCTTAACAGGAATCTTCCCTCCTTCTCGGTAGACGACTATGCAATCCGGAAATTCAGATTGAAAAGCTTCCTATGTGCGCATCACGACATGATGTGGGACGTCATCTCAGACGGACCCATCCTTATTTATAAACAAGGAAATGAACTCGTACCTGCTCATGATGGAGGACAACCAGAATACCGGCCAATTCTCAAGCCAAAGAAGGAATACTCGTCAGAAGAACGAAAGCAAGCTGGACTGGACAGCTTCGCAAGAAACACCATCTCATCAACAGTCTCAAACGCCTACCTGAGTAAGATCATCAAGTGCGAGACAGCCAAAGAGATGTGGAAAACACTTGCCAAGCTATGTGAAGGATCAGAAGAGATCAAAGAAAACAAATTCACAATAGCTTGCCAAAAATTCGACAACTTCAAGCAGCTAGCCAACGAGTCCATCGAAGCGATGGAGCTAAGGTTCTCAAACATAGTCGTCGAGATAGAGACAATCAGAACTGGGAAGTATACCCAACGGGAAAAGAATCTAAAGGTTCTTTCAGCTCTTTCAGCTGAATGGAACACTTACAAGGTAGTTCACCAAAGTCGAAGTGACTTGGGTGATCTATCTACAGAAAGGTTGTTCTCACTCTTAAAAGCCAACGAATACAACTTAAAGATCACTCAAGAAGAATCTTCAAGCAGACAGAATGACGGAGAACTCACCCCAGCTCCAAAAGAGATTGCGTTCAGAGCCAACTTTGATAAATCCGCATACATGCAGTCAGCTGAGTCATCGAAGAAGGATAAGAAGGACATGAGCAAGGAAGAGCTACTTGAAGAAATAGCCATGCTGGTCAAAAACTACAACAGACTCAATACCAGCAAAGGCAAATACAAGAAATTCGCAAGAACTTACAGAGACAAGTACACAGCAGCTGATGAGAAGTCAGCTGACAAACGAACAGAAGAAGGTTGCTTCAACTGCAAGGAACCAGGACACTACCAGCTAGATTGTCCGAAGCTGTCCACGAAAGACAAAGACCAACTGAAAGCTAAAGCAGCTGACAGAAGGAGAGCTTATATCGCCGATGAAGAATCAGAGTGCAACAAAATGGATGACATGCCATTTTCAGACTCGGAAGAAGAAGCCCTGATGGCCCATGATGAACCTGATTGGGATACATGCTTCATGGGACAAACAGACGGCATCGATGAAGATGAGGTAATGTCTCGAACTCAAAATTTATCTAACATCTCACCATCACACGATCACTCTACACAGGTCTCAGAATCTGGACTACCAGATTGGAGTCTAGTAGAGAAAGTAATCAACGATTCCAAGGAGCTTCAAGAGATCCTTGACGTCATTATGTATGAGAATGCCGAGCTGAAGGCGGAACTTGAAAAGACAAAAGTATCAGACGCAGCTAATACAACTCAGCTCCAACAGGAAGTCGTTTCACTAAAAGACAAAATAGTGAAACAAGATCAGCTAATGAAGGAATTCTACTATGAGAAGAAACAGCTGATAGAAGATGTGGAAAAGGTCACAGCTGAGATCATTGAGCTGAAAAGCACCGAAGAGGTACTATCTAAGAAGATAGTAGCTCTCATCAAAGCCACGTCAACAATGGACGAGATCATTAGTGCTCAGCGTCCAGCGGCACTCAAAGCGGGACTGGGATACAACGAATCAAAGGATGCCTCAAACATTGCCTCCACAAGTGGAACAAAGGTAATGTTTGTACGTGCGAACGAATCTCCAATCCCAGCAGCTCAGCATCAACAGTTGAGGACACAGCAGGCGTCAGGAATACCAGCTGTGAAACATCCTCAAGCTCCGTCGAAGACACAGCAGGCATCAAGAAGGTCAGCTGTGCGACAACCTCAAGCCCAACTCAGACAGCAACGTGCTCAACCTCAACGAAGACAACAGGCTAGATTTCACAGATACCAGCAACAGAAACAGCATGTTGAACGATATCAACCGGGATATCAGAGATACCCAGCTGGATATCACTCACATGAGTACCAGCTGGATAATCATTTCCAGCCACAGCATCACATGAGACAGCAGAGACAAAGGAACGTCTCAGCTATGCACACAGCTGGAAACCAAAAGAAGTCAAGACATCAAAACGGGAAGACACGGAGATCAAGATCCCGCCAGCAACAACCGAAGAACACAAAGAATGTGTATATCGACTCAGCTGGGAGAATCATCAGATCAAATGACTCAATTCGAGTCATCAAGCAGATCTGGGTCATCAAAGGATCTCTGTCTAACCCACAAGGACCCAATTAAAACTGGGTACCTGAATTTTAATTTTTTGTTTAGGTTGCAAGGAATCGACGCATCTCTGAGGAGTCGATGAGAACGCTATGGTACTTGGACAGTGGATGTTCCAAGCACATGACTCACCTAAAGCATCTACTCCAGGAGTATATCGAGCGTACAGGTCCACAAATAACATTTGGTGACAACTCCGAAGGCCTAACCAAAGGTTATGGCACATTTAAAACTAGAAATGTTATAATCCCAAATGTTTCTTATGTACAAGGATTGCAACATAACTTGCTTTCCATTAGCCAATTCTGCGACAACGGTTTTTCTGTCAAGTTTGATGCACAGAGATGTACAGTAAAGCACAGGGAAACCAAGCAGATACTCCTAAGAGGGAAAAGAGAAGGAAATATGTACTTTGCTGACTGAAACAGCAGCCCTCCGGAGACTTGTCTTGTATCGAAAAGCAGCAATGAAGTCAGCTGGCTGTGGCACAGACGGCTGAATCATCTCAACTTCAAGACAATCAACAAACTGGCTAGGAACCAGCTCGTTAATGGAATTCCAGATCAAATATATGACAAAAGTCATATGTGCAGCGCATGTCAACAAGGAAAGCAGACAAGAATTTCATTCTCTCTCAAGCCAGTTCAGTCAACTGATCGAGTACTTCAACTTCTTCACATGGATCTTTTTGGTCCAGTTACTCCAGCAAGCTTCAATGGCAGAAAATATACTCTGGTCGTTGTGGATGATTTCTCAAAATTCACATGGGTATCATTCTTATACCAGAAGAGCGAAACCAGGACTAAGCTGCCTATCCTGCTGGAAAGATTATCAACACAGAAGGAGTGCAAGATAATGTCAATAAGATCAGATCGTGGAACGGAGTTTCTAAATGAAACTATTTATGATTATTGTGAGAAGAACGGAGTTCAACACCAAACATCTGCAGCACGCACACCTCAGCAGAATGGTGTAGCAGAAAGAAGAAACAGAACTCTCAAGGAAGCAGCTACCTCAATGCTAGCTAGCTCTGCCATTCCAAAGAAGTTCTGGGCTGAAGCAATCAACACAGCTTGCTTCACTCAAAATCGTTCCCTACTCACATCAAGGCAATGAAAGACACCGTATGAGCTATGGAACAACAGAATACCATACATTGGATATTTCAAGGTATTCGGATCCAAATGTCACATCCTAAACAATGGGAAGACACAGCTCAAGACGTTCGATGAGAAGACAGACCGAGGAGAAGATGGATTGAAGATCATCCATCATCAGCAATCATTGGAGAACCAAATAACCAAGTCAAAACCAGAAGCTCAGCTACTCAAGCTTCATCGGATCATCAAGAAGCAGCTGACACAGCTCAACTCTCAGTAGAGCTAGGACTGACGGTCTATGATGAAGACACAGCTCTAATGGCGTGTTACGTAGCTCAAGTGCCAGAGCCTCAATCAATTCTCGAAGCTTTGAAGAGCGTGCCCTGGACAAACGCCATGCAAGAAGAGCTGAACGAATTCCTCAGAAATTGTGTCTGGAAATTGGTCGACAGACCTCAAGAAGTCAAAGTCATAGGACTCAAATGGATATTCAAGAACAAATTAGGTACCCTGGGAGTTGTCATCAGAAACAAAGCTCGACTGGTTGCCAAGGGCTACACTCAGCAGGAAGGAATTGACTTCGAAGAATCATTTGCTCCAGTAGCACGATTGGAAGCAATCAGACTCTTTCTCGCCTATGCAGCACATCACAAATTCAAGGTCTATCAAATGGATGTGAAGTGTGCATTCTTAAATGGAGAAATCAAAGAAGATGTCTACGTTGAACAACCTCCAGGATTTGAAGTAGAAGGAAATAAAGTCTACAAGCTAAAGAAGGCTTTTTATGGATTGAAGCAAGCACCTCGAGCTTGGTATGACACTCTGTCAAATTTTCTTGTATCCAAAGGATTCAAGAAGGGCTCAGTAGACTGAACTCTCTTTACCATCAAGTCAAGAGAAGATATCCTGGTTGTTCAAATCTACGTAGACGACATCATCTTTGGATCAAGATCAAGCTTCTTATGCCAAAGATTTGGAGAGATGATGTCAGAGAAGTTCCAAATGTCCATGATGGGAGAAATAAGTTTCATCCTAGGACTTCAAGTCAAGCAATCATCAGAAGGGATTTTCATAAATCAATCCAAATACGTGAAAGACTTGATCGCCAAGTATGGAGTTCAATCCAGCAGAAGTGTAAAGATTCCAATGAACACCAACTGGAAGATTGAACCAGGAACTGAAGGGAAGTCAGTTGATTCCAGCAAATACAGAGGGATA
Organism: Agastache rugosa; assembly: GCA_031470985.1. Classification (NCBI taxonomy): domain Eukaryota; kingdom Viridiplantae; phylum Streptophyta; class Magnoliopsida; order Lamiales; family Lamiaceae; genus Agastache; species Agastache rugosa. The sequence continues at coordinate 25,822,938 of CM062608.1, forward strand.
ATAGGATCCTTGCTGTATCTAACAGCAAGTCGTCCAGACATCTCTTTCGCAGTCGGAGTGTGTGCCAGATTTCAAGTTGATCCAAAGGAAGCACACATGCAAGCAGCCAAGAACATTCTCAAATATCTCAAAGGAACTCAGAATGTTGGGGTACGTGGTACCGTGAAGACAATCTACAGCTGACTAGATACTCAGATTCAGACTTCGCTGGAGATCGGTTGGACAGAAAATCAACTTCAGGAACTTATCAGTTCTTAGGAAGTAAGTTGATTTCATGGTTTTCAAAGAAACAAACGTGCGTCGCAACTTCCACGACAGAAGCAGAATATATGGCCGCCGGAAGCTGCTGCTCACAAATTCTCTGGCTGAAACATCAGCTGGATGACTATGAAGTGAAAGCGGGACGGAGTTCCAATTTTCTGTGATAGCTCAAGTGCGATTGCCATTTCAGAGAATCCAGTACTGCACACAAGATGCAAGCATGTAGACGTACGACATCATTTCATCAGAGATCACGTAGAAAAGAAGGAGGTGATTGTTGAGAAAATTCACACAGACATACAGCGGGCTGATATTCTCACAAAGCCACTGATAGAAGCAAGATTCAAAATGCTGTACGGATTACTTGGACTACTCAACCTAGACGATGCTTCACCCAGCTGAATGGAAGCAGACCCAGCTGAATGGAAGCAAACCCAGCTGAATGCAAGCAGACAACTGCAAATCAGAATCAACGTCACTGATATCAGCTGAGAAAGAATTCAGCTAAAACCAGATGCTGAAAGTGAAGAATTATTCAGCTGAGGGGGAACCAGCTGGAACCACGATGACCCAGCACACCCACTCAACCGAGGTATCAGTTGACTACAATGATCAGCTGAGAGGTTTGCAACAACATTAATTACACCTACTCAACCTGTTTTTCTGTCATCTCATATCTTGTCATATCTAATCAATCTTAATTAACAGTCTGCAAAGAATTGAATCATGGGAGTTTCGAGGCAAAAGTCAAAACGCCTCAACCGTTCTCTCTCGCGCATTAACTCACATCTTCTAATCAAGAAATTGACACGATGCGAGAATCACTCCTAATCGTAGATCTTCTTATCAATAGACAAATCTTGATCGTCCATTCATCAAGAAAACTCTTTAAATATGCTAGAAGATATACGTAAAGCATTGCATCTTCCCTAAAAAGTTTTTCGGCATTCTTTCTTATTTCCATCAATTGGTGTTATTTGTTTCTACTAACAAAAGATGCAGAAGAAAAACATGGAATCCAGAAAGATATCTCCCGAAGCCGATCAAACTTGAAGAATCTGTCAAAGCTTCAAGATAAGAGTTGCTTAACTCTCAAAGAAGACGGAAGTCCAGAAGAAGGCGAAGCCCTTCGACAGATCCAGGCCAGCGCAGTGAGAGACTGCAAAGCTCAAGAACGTCATTCACCAGGAAGGTGCAGAAAACTTTCTGGGAATGTCAAAGGAAAAAGACCTCCTCAACCTCATTGATTCTCTCAACATAAAAGAGAGAACGGGACATACAACTCCCTGGGATGCAAAAATCAACGTCAACAGATCTGGACCAAATGTTGATAAAGTCGGAGTATTCGAGAGCAGTCATAACAAAGCTCTTGCTCCACCACAGGAGGCACAGAAAAAGATGCAGGAGACAAAGCAGCATGCATCTATCTCCGTCCCAGCTGGGAATCGGAGACAACTTGAGGAGACAAAACATGCTGAAGCACCGTCTTCAAACAGAAGACTCAAGTCAAAGGTGCTCAGTCAGTCAGCCGGGAAGCCAGCTGACATTATGAGAGAATTCGTAATCACTCTCCGAGAAGCAGAAGGCCCACAAGCGGTCGTTTCTTACGGTGGAAGAGAAGTTCATGCCCCTACGTTAACATCATCGTCACCAACACCGCAACGGAGTATTCCAGCTGATCAACCAAGCTTAAACCCCAAGACAGATGGAATACTTCAACCGCCTTCTCCTCAGTTTCCTTCAGCTCCACAGGGACACCAGCTTCAAGATCTTCCGATGAAAGATGCTCAAGTCCCTGCACCAAGCTTAAATGAGAAACATCACCCAGCCAATGATCACCTGCAGCTGGATGATGATGATATGAGCTGAACACAAGTCCCTCAAGTGCTGAATCAGACTTTCTCATTCAATCTAAGAAGTCTGAAGAAGCAAAAGTTGCAAGGAATGAAGTTGTGCCCGACTCAGAAGATGCTATCTTCCGTGCCAACTCATCCCTCCAAGCACTCAGCTAGACTGCCCAGCTGAATCAGGCCAAGGACGCTGTGTCTGCAATCACAGCTGAGGCTAATGCTACTAAAGAAGAGCCAGCTAATACAACAACTGAGCCACTTAGACTCCAAACCTTGCTGCTCAGAGCTGAAAACCACAGTTTCGCCAAACTAAAACATCGCTTCAGCCGATGGTGTATCTCTCCCACCCTGTTTTGATCATGCCAAAAAGGGGGAAGTAAGGAAGAAGAGAGACAAGTCAAAGAAGAGGCAAACTGTTGAGCTAGAGGAACCAGCTGAATCAGAATCAGCTGAAGAGACGAGTCAAAAGAAAGAAGCAACGGATGCAGAAGAGAAGACCCAGCCAACTGGGATTGAAGACTGAAGATTTGAAGTTTTTTTTTTCTTCTTTGTTTTTCCTGTGTTATAATGTATATTCTTACATTAATAAAACACAAGTTTTTCTGCGTCATAAGTTGTCTCAGTTAGGTTTTGGCATCATCAAAAAGGGGGAAATTGTTGGGAAAATTATAAGGTTTTGATTTGATACCAAAACCCAATTGATTCTCCAACCGAATAGATGATCGCGTCAACCTAAATAGTGTTTTTCAGCTCGCCTGTTTGAGCTTTAGATTTTATAGGCTTACAGGTTAAGGAAGCGGAAGATAGCAGTCGACCCAGCTGTGTTTACGGTGAGTCACTAGCGAAGACAACGATCGACCGAGCATGTTTACGGTGAGTCGGCTAACAAAAGACGACGGGCGTCAACCTTCGGTGAGTCCTCCAACAGAGCTCGATCAAGCCGAAAAGAATTCGAGCCGAGTTCAAAACACGGCCGGTCCGGTATGCAGAACAAAGGGAACTATCTCTGAAGACTTCACTTCAAGACAGTCCAGCTCTGAATTCAAAAGCCAGCTCTAAAGGCAGAAGATCCCGGCATCAGAGAAAGTCAACCTACCTCGACCAATGAGGGATTGCCAAATTAGCATCCTAGACTTCAGGACCTAGGATGTGACACAAATGAAGACAGGTGCAGATTCGCCCAACGGCAGATCTTGTATTTAAGAAGAGTAGGTAAGATTCAAACGGCTCCTCCAACGGCTAGTCTTGAATCTCTACCTATATAAACCCGTCTTCAACCTCAGGATCAGATACGAAAAACTCTCTACAAGCTTTCATTATCTGAAATCATCAATCTTTCAAAAGCTCTCAAGCAGTTCTACATAGATCAAAGAACACTTTATCTTAAAGTATTTCTAGTTAAGAAACTGCTTAGTTTTTCGTCTGTTCCCTAGGCCAAACTCTTTGTACATCTTAAGCCTAGATTTCGAACGAGTTCATCATACTCTAAAGTTCTTAATTGTAAGAACTCGTTCATAGTTGGAAAACCATACCCAAACCCAAACCCAGAAAGGTTAGGTAAAGGTACGCTTACTCGAAGCGTGTAATTCGAGTGGTTAGGTTCTTCAGTACCCGGAAACTAAAGGTGTAGGCTTGACAGTGCCCGCAAACTGTTGGAACACAGCTTGGGTTAGAGTTGTGAAGTTGCTTGGTACTTGGAAACCAAGTGGTAGTGGATTACCAGTGAACCTGGTCGTGGACGTAGGAGGTGTTACTCCGAACCACGTAAAAACTCGCGTGCTCTTTACTTTCTCTTTATATTCAGTTTTGTTCTAACTCTTTCATATCATTGAATATTTGTTCAAAACTGCACACACAGCTGCTCTCCAAAGACAGCTGTGTCTCTCTGAAAGTTGCACAACTTGACTAAGCTGAAAACGTTAAGTTAATCTTTTCAAACTGAGTTTTTCTAAGTAACCGAGCTAAGTTTTCAAACCACCACTTTCCGCACCGCCAGCTGAGTTATTTACCCAGCTGACCCTCCCCAGCTGGATCGATAACTGAGCTCACCAACTCTGTGATTTAACTTGAAAAAGTTTCAGGGACCATCATCTATAAATTAAAAAATACGGTTATAGACAACAGGTTTCGGAACCTGTTGTCTATGACAGTCCTTTTTTATGGTTAAAGACAACAGGTTTGGTTGTGACAGTTGTCTTTTAATTAATTGACAACATGTTCACTAAAAGCTGTTGTCTACTTTATGTTGTCTATAAGCAAAAAATCTTGTAGTGTCGATATTGATGAAGTTAATTTCAAGGATTGAGAGTCCGTAATTGATGAATGAACGTCAGCTTTGAGAATTGCAGCAGCAACTCTCGATTTAAACAAGGTAGCATTCGTAAGAATCCTCGAGATGAGCCTTGCAGGAGTTGTTAAGATAGCAAGGGAAAACATGTCACTTGACATAAAGAATGCAGGTTTCGAAGGTGAAAATTTCACCGAACATGTTAAGAACATGGCTGTTATTATTAAAAGCCATTTTTTGGGAGAAGGATATTTTGAAGGTTTTGATGAAGAAAAAAGAAGAAAATACTTGATGATTCTTCGAGAATCAGAAATTTTCAAGTTTGAACTCAACCTGGAGTTCCGCCTGAAGAAGCAGGGGCCGCGATTTATCAATAATTTTTTTTGTTAATTTAAGAAAAATACCAATTGAAAGAATAAGTTCAATTTAAATTTTTCTATGAACTGCCCAAACAAGAATTCTTGAACAGCGAACACCCCTACCTCCTTTATCACTGAGCGATCATTTAGGGGCCTTAGCTGCTCTTCAAGCACTTGAACCCGCTTGGATCACACAAAATAATAATTTTATTTGCTTTCTTTAGGAAGAATCCTGGTAGCACAGCCGAGACAGCGACCCTAGACAAGCGGATCTAATATTAACAGCTTGGCGTTATATAATCTAAGACTTGCAGTCTTAGACCAACCATCTCTTAACAAGTTTCTACAACTTTTTTCTCTATATCAATATCAATCAAAAGTTGATGATAGAGTTACATTGGAAATTTTCTTTTTAAAATTTCCAAGCCCATGGAAGGAGATGTTAATTCAGGATTACATACCGGGAGATCCTGAAAACGTCGCAAGAAGGATGTCATATGTACATCAAAAGCTCTCAGAGTGGTGTCAACAAGCTACAACTCTGAGGAATATGAAGAAACTAAGGAGGATTAACAAATATGCTCCTCTAAATTGTGATGACAATGATCTGCCAATCATAATTGGGGGAGAACTACTGAGGCTGAAAAGAAGCAAGAAAAATAGGTTTCAGCCCTATCATAAAGGTGGAGATCCAAAAAGAAATTCTTGAAGACCAAAAACCAGATGGTCAAGACAGAAAGCCAGATCTTACAAATCAGGCCAAAGAAGTGGACCATCAAGAAATAGGTATCCATTCCATGGAGCTAACAAATCCCAAGGAAGAACACCTGCAAAGAAAACGTTCAGGCGAACTCATACTAGAGTTAATGAAAGTTTCAAGGATTGCAACTGCTGGACGTGCGGTGCGAAGTGGCATATTTCCACAAACTGCCCAGACAATGAAAGAATAGGCATTAACAAATTTGAATCCACTCCGGATATCGAAGATGCCATCTACTACCAAGAACTGATACAAGTATATCAGTTCGAAGATATACCCTCGGATGAGAGTATATGTGAACAAGAAGAAGTCTTCAGCGAAGAAGATTCAGAATGATCTGATGGAACTAGATCGGAGTCAGACTGATCCAGAGATTGTTCTTCAGGAGAAACAGGATAGGACGGGATATTCCAGTCACCCAACTCTCTCTCAAAACCTAATTGTAGCAACCCAAATTTTATTTTGCTATTTTCTTCTTAAAAAGTTAATTTATTTGTGCAATTAATTTATTTAAGTCTTATAAGTCGCGCCTAGAGTAATTGCATGAGCACAAGCATGATTTTAAATTTATTCAATTTCATGGTCAAAATATTTATAATTTAAAAGCCCAAATAGAGTATTATGCATCGAATTTAGAGTTTCAATTTAAGCATTATTATTATTATTATTATTATTATTATTATTATTATTATTATTATTATTATTATTATTATTATTATTATTATTATTATATGAGAAAAAGGATAATCTCATAGGAAACTTATCTTTTAGGATCTATAATTTTATAGTGGAGGTGATCTTGATTGATAAAGTTCTAATTTATGAAAACCATATCTATTTTCCTTGTGGAGTGAGCAAATCGATGGTTTTCCCTTCAAATCTTCCATTGCTATTAGGATTCCTAGAAGTTTGTCAAAATAATTAAATACCTTTAATTTCTTTCATATCTCTCGATTTATATACATATATATAAATATATTTTTTTCTTTCTTGATGATCTTCCTTAGAGATAATATTTCAAATATTCCATGATTATCTTTTCTACTTCGTATAGTAGTATAAATAGAGGTCAGCTGTTTCTCTTTTCTTTCATCCCCCAAACAGCTTCAAAAAAATAAATAAACAAAACGATTTCAAATCTTAAGTGTCTGAAGGTATTTTTTTCTCTCGTTATTCTGTTGTTGTATTTGTCTGCTCTTTAGTTTTCTTTCTCTACCACCGAACAAAAATGATAACTTTTGGTTGTGCACTTTACTTTAATAGTTTTGGGTCCCACCATCACACTTGATCTTTCTTTCTGCATAGGATTTCGATACGTATATGTGTATGTATAGAATTAATAAGCTTGTCAGAATGTGTGTCTGTCTTCTTTAATAGTTTTGGGATCATATATATTTTTATAATAAAAATTTGTCAGAATGTTGATTTTTATAGTGGATGAATTAAATTGTGAATATTTGTTTATCAATACATATATGTTTATATGTAAAAGTAACTGTTACAGTGAGTATAAAGCATGCGTGTGTTTAAAGTGAACGCATATTTCTATTACTATGTTTTCTCATATATATGTATACTATTATAAGTATATCTTTACATAGATTTTATTAAGTAAGTTTCAGTAGTCAAATAAATTAATTCATCAGATTCATTTTACTTAAAAGCATGCATCTTAATGTTCCATAATCATTTATAGGATTGGCGCGCAGGACTTAATTAGTTAATTTGCAAGTTTTTCCAAGTCAGGAGTCAAGAAGGTTAAGGTGGGGGTTAAAGTTGCATTTTAATATTTATCCTTATTATATATTTTGCACAATTTATATGTGTGATATGCAGGCGGAGCCTTCGGGCTAATTCAGTAAAAGAAGTTAGCCTTGGGGCTATTTGAGACTAAGCAGTTATAGCCTCCGGGTTACGAGACAGTAAAGTTAAAGCCTTCGGGCTAGCAGCTAAGCCTTCGTGCTATCAGGCAGTTAACATTACTTTCGGGCGATGTGATTAAAGTTACAGTTTTTCCATGTATTTTATTGTTGTAACTTATATAATTTGGATAAATGCTCCCCACTGAGTTTATAGTGCTCACCCCAAAGCTATTTTTTTTTAGGAGAGGACTCGGGTGATGATCGGCGTGGCGCGTGAGGATGGTCAATTATCAAGAAATATTAAGAATAAATCCTAGGGTTTATATTTTCAGTTGGACAATTTATATCATTTTATTCTCCGCTGTATTTTTTTGAGTTAAATATTTTATTAAGTTTTCAATAGTAATGTTTTTTTTATTTAAATAAATTGGGGCGTTACAGTGTGGTATCAGAGCAGGTCTACAATCATGTAGACTTATTTTGAGTAATTAAAGATGAAACTAATTTTTAAGTAATAAAAGTTAAGACCATCGTCGCACGCCGCATCGCTCCGAGAAAAAGGTACAATGTTTTCATTTGATTCTTTTATTTTATGAAGTTATCTCACCAAAGTTATAATCCTTTATGCCCTCGAAATATTTAGATGGTTAGACTACTCAAAACAGCTAGGATGAGATGTGGTGGTAAAATTCAAACGAAGCAGTTGGCCTGGAAAACGTCCACCCTGCAATGGAAATTGTTGGATTAATTTGACAATTTGAAGTGGGACACGAAAATGGAAGTGGAAGTGTAACTGTCGGAAATACTAGACCTTTGGAGAAAGATGGAAAAAGCCGATTGTTCACCAGACCCTTATGAAGCAGCAAATCAGGTTCTAGATATCATGCCCACCGTAATGCGCGAGGTTGTTGTGGAAGTTATGGATGACCTTGTCATAGATTTGGACGGGGAAAAGATGATAGATTTTGAGAAGTTCATACTAGACATTATAGAAGAATGGAAGCACGATGCCTATGCGAGAGATTGCAAGACAATGACCCCCAACAAGAAGTGCAAAAGAGAGTAGCATCTAGATAGTTTATTCGTTTATAGTATTGTTTTCATTTTCCTGCGGATGTTCCTTTTATCTTCGCTCGAGTTACTATTCCCTCTTCTTTTTAAGACTATTTTTTTATTGCAAGTGAATAAAGAACTCTTTTCTTTAGTTAAGTTTAGAGTTACTTATGTTATTACGCAATTTAATAAGACTATGGCCAGACAAAGGGCAAACATGCGGACTGTAGAGGAGCAAGTATCTGATTGTGAAGCTACCCAATCTGGGGGAAATTTAAATCAAGACAATGCCAACCAAAACAACCTGACCGGACTTGCGAACCTGTTGGCTCAAGCCTTGAGGGGAATAGTCCCTCAGAAACCTAACCCGCAACAGCAACGAAGTGGAAATTGAGTAGTTGCGGAATTTCGAGGCATGTCACCACCCATCCTGAAGGGTAATGAAGGACCTTTGGGAACTGAAGACTGGATTCGTCAGATGGAACGAATCTTCAACCTCATGCACTGCAGAGACGACTTGAAGGTGACATGTGCAGTCTTTCAACTGGTAGAAGAAGCAGGCCACTGGTGGGAATTAGAGACTGCTGCCCTTACCGAGGAGCAACAGGGAGCCATCACTTGGAGAGTATTCAAGGACAAGTTGTTAACAAAATACTTTCAAAAACCCTTTCGCAAGCAGAAGGAGAAGGAGTTGATGAATCTGGAGTAGGGAAACATGACGATCCTTGAGTATGAGAGAAAGTTCACCCAGCTGGCTCGTTATGCTACCCATCTTGTTGATACTGACGAGAAAAAGGCATGGCGCTTTGAGAATGGCCTACGCGATGAGATTGGAGGGTACTTGGCGGCACTTAATATAACGTCGTATGCTGATCCCATGGCGAGATCTCAAGCTGTCGCTACTCGCTTGAAGCTGGAGGATCCTGTTTCTAAACCCTCAGGATTCGGTGGAAAGAAGAAGAAGAATTTTCAGCCAGAAAAGAGATAGATGACCAATGGAGGATACAATCAAGACGGGGCACCCAACAAGCCCCACTTCCCATAATGTTTCCGCTATCAATTTGGATAGTGCAGAATGGGAGAGAATGTTTGTTTCCGATGCCTTCAAGAAGGACACATGGCTCCTAATTGCCCGAACTATGGACAACCTTCTAATGTCCGCAATAGCAACGGAGGACGAAGTAATGTCAACAACGAAGGGCGCAACAATAACAACAACACTGCTCGTAAGGGGAATGCACGTGTCTATGCCTTGAATCAGAAGAAGACGGATGATAATGCTCCGACCATGTCAGGTATCCTATCTGTACTAAATACACCTGCTCTAGTGCTATTTGATTCTGGTGCTTCACATTCATTTATTGCCAAAAGATTTTATGATAAAGTTGATATGAGATGCACTGAAGAGGCTCAACCCCTAAGGGTGAACGTTCCATTCGGGAAAAATATAGAAATAGATCGTTTGGTAAAAGGTGTAACTATAGCAATCGGGGAGAGATCATTAGAAACCGAGCTTTTTGTGCTGGAGATGAAGGATTTCGACGTCATCCTTGGTATGGACTGGCTAAGTAAAAATCATGCGGTCATCAAATGCCGTGAGCGAGAAGTGACTTTTCAATGCCCTGAGGAAAAACAATTCACTTTTCGAGATAACAAGACAAGGAGAGGCCCTCATATTATTTCTGCCTTGAAAGCTGTCAAGATGTTGAGGAAGAAGGACTGTCAAGCATTTCTAGTTAACGTGGTAAGCACCACACCTCCTGACTTGAAGATGGAGGACATTCCTATAGTCAGAGATTACCCAGAGGTTTTTCCAGAGGACGTGATCGGAGTTCCAATGGACCGACAAGTCGAATTCACCATTGATCTGCTTCCGGGAGCAACACCTATTTCTAAGGCACCGTACAGAATGGCGCCACTAGAATTAGAAGAACTGAAGATTTATATCCAAGAGCTTTTGGATAAGGGTTTCATTCGTCCGAACGTGTCACCTTGGGGTGCACCGGTTCTTTTTGTCAAAAAGAAGAACGGGACGATGAGGATGTGCATTGATTACCGAGAGCTCAACAAGCTCACCATCAAGAACAAGTATCCGTTGCCCAGGATCGAGGATATTTTTTGATCAATTGAGAGGAGCTGGGGTGTTTTCAAAGATCGACTTACGATCCGGTTATGATCAGCTGAAGGTCAAGGAGGCGGATATTTCTAAGACAACTTTCCGAACGAGATACCGACATTAGAAATTCATTGTGATGCCGTTTGGATTAACCAATGCACCAACTGTGTTCATGGATTTGATGAACAAGGTATTCCACCCGTACTTAGACAAGTTTGTCATTGTCTTCATTGATGACATCCTTGTGTATTCAAGGAACAAGGCCCAACATGAGGAGCATCTACGCTTGGTATTAGAGACGCTTCAGAGAGAGAAGTTGTATGCCAAGTTCAAGAAGTGCGAGTTTTGGTTGGACCGAGTTGTGTTTCTTGGGCACATGGTATCAGCCCAAGAAATCGAGGTCGAGCCATCTAAAGTTGAAGCTGTCAGCAACTAGAAGCCGCCCAAGAATGCAAGCAAAGTTCGGAGTTTCTTAGGTCTTGCTGGCTACTACCGACGTTTTATCGAAGGCTTCTCAAAGATAGCAGGCCGAATGACCCGACTTACAAGGAAGGGGATCTCGTTCGTTTGGGACGAGAAATGTGACAAGTGCTTCCAAGAGTTAAAGCAAAGATTGACAACAGCTCCAGTTCTAACAATTCCGGAAGGCATAGAGGGTTTTTTCCTCTACTGCTATGCTTCGATACAAGGATTTGGTTGTGTGTTGATGCAACATGGCAAAGTAGTGGCCTATGCATCAAGGTAATTGAAGAAGCATGAGAAAATTACCCTACTCACGATTTGGAGTTAGCTGCGGTTGTACACGCTCTAAAGATCTGGCAACATTACCTTTATGGAGGAAAATGTGAGATCTACTCGGACCACAAGAGTTTAAAGTACTTGTTCACCCAAAAGGAGCTCAATATGAGGCAAAGAAGATGGCTCGAATTGGTGAAAGACTACGACTGTACGATCCACTACCATCCAGGAAAGGCGAACGTGGTAGCCGACGCACTTAGCAGAAAGGGAGGTTTGTCAGCTATCCACACTTCCTTAATGATTCAAGATTTTTCTAACTTAAGAATCGATGTGGTGCCAGTTTCGAAGAACACAACATCGGTTATTGCAGCCTTAAATGTTCAACCAACGCTCCGAGAGCAACTTAAGCAAGCACAACAAAGTGATGAGTTTTTGTGCAAATTAAGAAAATGGGCTTTGAAAGGCGACATCAAAGGTTTCTCCATTGATCCGGAGGGAGCTTTGATCTTTGAAGAAAGAATTTGCGTACCGAAGAATGAGGATCTGAGAAGAAAGATTTTGGAGAAAGCTCACAACACGCCTTACTCCATTCATCCTGGAGGAACCAAGATGTACCAAGACTTGAAGAAGTCTTTTTGGTGGAGGTATGAAGAAGTCGATTGGCGACTATGTTGAAAGATGCATGACTTGTCAACTAGTGAAGGCGGAGCATCAACGACCCATGGGTTTGCTAAAATCACTTGAGATTCTAGAATGAAAGTGGGAGAAGATTACAATGGACTTTGTGGTTGGATTGCCAAGAACAATCAAAAGAAATCACGCAATTTGGGTTATCGTTGACCGTCTCACCAAATCTGCTCACTTCATTCCCGTGAAGATGACGTACATCATGGAACGGCTAGCACAAATTTATATTCAGGAGATTGTACGACTACACAGAGTGCCAGCTTGCATTGTATCGGATCGCGACACAAGGTTCACCTCGAACTTTTGGAAAAGTCTACAAGAAGCCATGGGTACCAAATTAAATTTCAGCACGGCATATCACCCACAATCAGATGGCCAATCGGAGAGGACCATTCAAACTCTTGAAGACATGTTGAGAGCTTGTGCTGTAGATTTTGGAGAAAATTGGGAGAAGCAATTGCCATTGGTGGAATTTGCTGACAACAATAGTTACCATGCATCTCTTGGTATGGCACCGTATGAAGCTTTGTATGGAAGGAAGTGTCGGTCGCCACTGCACTGGGACGAAGTTGGCGAGAAACGAGTTCTAGGACCGGAGATAGTGGAGAAGACGGTAGCTGTGATCAGTCAAATTTGTGATCGCCTTAAAGTAGCTCAAGATCGGCAAAAATCATATGCTGATTTAAAGAAGAGAGATTTCCATTTTGAAGTCGGTGACAAAGTTTTTCAAAGGTTGTCGCCGGCGAAGGGAGTGTTCCGAATTGGAAAAGACGGTAAATTAAGACCTCGTTATATCGGGCCTTTCGAGATACACGACAGAGTTGGAGAGTTAGCTTATCGTCTAGCACTCCCACCCAACCTAACATCGACACATAATGTGTTCCATATTTCATCTTTGAGGAAGTACGTTCATGATCCGAGCAACATCGTGAACCATGTCAAGCTAGAGTTGGATAAGGATTTGTCTTACGAGGAGCATCCTATATCGATTTTGGATAGGAAGGTCCATGTGCTTAGGAATAAGGAGATTTCTCTAGTCAAAGTCCAGTGGAGTAGACACGATAAGAGTGAGGCCACATGGGAAAAAGAAGAGGACATTAGAGTTAAGTATCCCAACTTCCTAGACTAAGGTAAGTAATTTCGAGGACGAAATATTTTTTAGTAGGGAAGGATGTAGCAACCCGAATTTTATTTTACTATTTTCTTCTTAAAAAGTTAATATTATATTATTTGTGCAATTAATTTATTTAAGTATTATAAGTCGCGCCTAGAGTAATTGCATGAGCACAAGCATGATTTTAAATTTATTCAATTTCATGGTCAAAATATTTATAATTTAAAAGCCCAAATAGAGTATTATGCATCGAATTAAGAGTTTCAATTTAAGCATTATTATTATTATTATTATTATTATTATTATTATTATTATTATTATTATTATTATTATTCATTGTTATATGAGAAAAAAGATAATCTCATAGGAAACTTATCTTTTAGGATCTATAGTTTTATTGTGGAGGTGATCTTGATGGATAAAGTTCTAATTTATGAAAACCATATCTATTTTCCTTGTGGAGTAAGCAAATCGATGGTTTTCCCTTCAAATCTTCCAGTGCTATTAGGATTCCTAGAAGTTTGTCAAAATAATTAAATACCTTTAATTTCTTTCATATCTCTCGAGTTATATATATATATATATATATATATATATATATATATTTTTCTTTCTCGATGATCTTCCTTGGAGATAATATTTCAAATATTCCATGATTATCTTTTCTACCTCGTACAGTAGTATAAATAGAGGTCAGTTGTTTCTCTTATCTTTCATCCCCCAAACAGCTTCAAAAAAAAAAAATAAACAAAACGATTTCAGATCTTAAGTGTCTGAAGGTATTTTTTTTTCTCTCGTTCTTCTTCTCTGTTATTCTACTGTTGTATTTGTCTGCTCACTATTTTTCTTTCTCTACCACCGAACAAAAATGATAACTTTTGGTTGTGCACTTTACATTAATAGTTTTGGGTCCCACCATCACACTTGATCTTTCTTTCTACATCGGATTTCGATACGTATATGTGTATGTATAGAATTAATAAGTTTGTCCGAATGTGTGTCTGTCTTCTTTAATAGTTTTGGGATCATATATATTTTTATAATCAAAATTTGTCAGAATGTTGATTTTTATAGTGGATGAATTAAATTGTGAATATTTGTTTATCAATATATATATGTTTATATATAAAAGTAACTGTTACAGTGAGTATAAAGCATGCGTGTGTATAAAGTGAACGCATATTTCTATTACTATGTTTTCACATATATATGAATATATATATGTATACTATTATAAGTATATCTTTACATATATTTTATTAAGTAAGTTTCAGTAGTCAAATAAATTAATTCATCAGATTCATTTTACTTAAAAGCATGCATCTTAATGTTCCATAATCATTTATAGGATCGGCGCGCAGGACTTAATTAGTTAATTTGCAAGTTTTTCCAAGTCAGGAGTCAAGAAGGTTAAGGTGGGGGTTAAAGTTGCATTTTAATATTTATCCGTACTATATATTTTGCACAATTTATATTTGTGATATGCAGGCAGAGCCTTCGGGCTAATTCAGTAAAAGAAGTTAGCCTTTGGGCTATTAGAGACTAAGCAGTTATAGCCTCCGGGTTACGAGACAGTAAAGTTAAAGCCTTCGGGCTAGCAGCTAAGCCTTCTTGCTACCAGGCAGTTAAACATTGCTTTCGGGCGATGTGATTAAAGTTATAGTTTTTCTATGTATTTTATTGTTGTAACTTATATAATTTGGATAAATGCTCCCCATTGAGTTTATAGTATTCACCCCAAAAAAAAAAATTTCAGGAGAGGACTCGGGCGATGATCGGCATGGTGCGTGAGGATGGTCAATTATCAAGAAATATTAAGAATAAATCCTAGGATTTATATTTTCAGTTGGACAATTTATATTATTTTATTTTCCGCTGAATTTTTTGAGTTAAATATTTTATTAAGTTTTCAATAGTAATGTTTTTTTTTATTTATATAAATTGGGGCGTTACACTAATTGACAAGATTATGAAGAAGAGTCTGAATATACAAAAGTATCAAGGCTTTTCAGCAAGTAACATTGATCAAGTTCTGAGGAACTTTAATCTAAGGAGCAGGAAACAACAAATCATTTATGGAATAACTGGACAAGAAATTTTGCTTCCTATAGAGGTTACAGGGAATCAAGTGGAGATGCAGTTGATCCTAGCTAGCGATATCAGGGAAGATCTATCAAAGATGAAGCCAGAAGTTGCTGAAAAGATGAACTGGATCCATATTGGAGCAATCCAGTTGATGTTAAAATCGGCTCTATTTACAGGAGTTCATACGTCGATCGATATCGCAATCTGCGATAAAAGAGTTAAAAAACCTAAACGATTCCGTATTGGCAACAATTGCAGGAGATCTTTGTGCAGGACAAGTAGTAGGAATCATCTATCCAAAGATGGCCTAAAATCTTAACGATACCCATTTCAGCAAAGCCCTGACGCTTTATCAGAACTTCAAACGTAAGGCTGTTTTGGAAGAAGAAAACATGCCTTACTCCATTACGTATCAAGTATCTTATGCGCTTTCCAATTCTCACCACACTGAGTTATTCCTTGGAAAGAAGTTCATAGAGATACCAGATATCTTCAACAAGGTGATAACAACAGTTTGTCCCGATAAAGTGGAAATTGCTCGGTTGAGAAACGTTGATATTCAAATCCGAGATAGGGAAGTCATGAGACACGATCAAAGTCTCAGGATAACTTCAGGAAGATTATCCTTCCAAGGGAATAGAATTATGTCTTTACCATAAGGGAGGAGTCGGAGTCTTATCCAAGAAGCTCAACCTCAAACATCTCAGAGTAACAAAGTTCTAGTAAATCTGAAATGTCCTGAGGGATGGAGAGAAGTGATAGTAAAATTCGACACTACAACGTAGGAAATCAACTTTCCCTGTAATGTCCTTTCCTATCTGCACCAACCTGAGATCAATCATTACAAGGGTACCCTGGAAATCGGGGGACGAGTGATGAAAATCAAAGGAAGGGCTGGAAGAGAAGCAATCTTGCTATTGGGTTTGGATTTTCTGGAGGATCAAACCTTGGGTAAGTAAAGAAGATAGAATGGAAATTACGATTAATGGAAGAAAGATATTAATCGAATGACAAGTCCATTCTCCATATACATCTCTATAGGGATGTCATATGAAAATTATAAAATAGAATATTTTGCTGCTTATATTGATTCGGGTGCAGGGATTTACACTGCAAAATGAGGAATCTTCCCAGCAGAGGTAGAAGAGGATCTACACCGCATTGCAGGAAGAGATTTTTCCAAGAAGATCTTACTTTTAACAAAGGGAGTAAAAGAAGTGGAAATCCTAATTGGAGGAGCCAGAGGCACACCTTGGTATAAGGTTAAAACTCCGCCAATTTATTTTCATGATACAGGTGCAGATATTCTGTTAGGAAACAATTTCCTACAGATGTTCAAAAGATACATGCAGGATAATGAAAGAAGATAATTGGTGTTTACAACCAATTGTGATCACAAGATCATTGTCCAGAGGCTGAATGGAGCTTTTAATCGCCAGATACTATTCAAGTTCCGCAGCAAGCGTGGTGATGAAGAAAAACTTCGACACCCAAAAATGAAGGATCAAAGAAGATTCAGCGAAGCGGTGCTAAGCTGTAAGAGAATGGGATCTCAAAGATGAAGAGATCTTGATTCTTAAGGCAACCTTAATATCTCATCAAGATATTAGGGAAGAAACACTTGTGTCTCTAGAAGATGTCAAAAGAAAAATTGGAAGAAGTTATAATGATAATCCTTTGGCATGGTGGGATAGAAAAAGGCTCAAAGCAACCTTGAAGGTGAAACCAGACAAAGAATATGAGTTTGTAAGATACAGGCCAATCCTGATGAATCTCAAAGATCAACAGGATATGAAGGAGATAATCAAGAAACACCTTGATTTGAAGCTAATTGAACCAGGGAATTCGCCTTACAGCAGTCCTAGATTTCTGGTGAGGAATCATGGTGAGATTAAACGAGGTAAACCCAGACTTGTTATTAATTATAAAGGAATTAATGATATTCTGGAGTTCGATGGATATTTTATTCCAAGTAGAGATCACCTTATTAACTGCATTAGGAATGCTAAGGTTTTCTCCAAGTTTGATTGCAAGTCAGGTTTCTACCAGATTCGCATGGATGAGAGTAACAAGAAGTTTACAGCCTTCTCTACTCCACAAGGGTATTATGTCAGGATGGTAATGCCGATGGGGTTAGCTAATGCGCCTCAAATATTCCAAAGAAAGATGGATAATCTTTTTAAAGATTATTTTTCTTTTATGTTTGTCTATATTGATGATATTCTTATTGCATCAAAAAATATGGATGAACATATCAAACATCTTGATATCTTTGCAGATGTTTGTTACAAAGAAGGATTAGTACTGTCTGAAAAGAAGGCAGTCATTGCATCCCAGAAAATGGAGTTTCTGGGTATTGAGATTGATGAAGCAGGAATTATTTTGCAAGACCATATTGTTCAAAAGGTCCAGGATTTTCCTGAAAATTTGAAAGAAAAGAAACAGCTTCAGAGTTTTCTGGGAGTTGTTAATTTTGCAGGATCATGTATTAAGAATCTTGCAAAACATAGAAAGGTATACAGTCCGCTACTAAAAAAGGATGTTCCGTTCATCTGGATAGATGAACATCGACAAGGAATGAAAGTGTTAAAAGAGGTTTGCAAAAATCTCCCAAAACTCTCGATACCACATGATGAGGATGACTTAGTCCTGTATACAGACGCAAGTGATCATTGGTGGGCAGCGGTCTTAACCAAGATTACTCCTAATGGAGAAGAACCATGCAGATACTGTAGTGATTTATTTTCAAAAGAAAATGTTGTGCGATGGCACATCAACGAAAAGGAATTCTTTGAAGTTCGAAAGGCGTTTAAAAAATGGCCTTTATTTTTATTAGCAAAGAAATTTACTTTGACAGTCGATAACACACAGGTTAAGGCTTTCTTAAGAAACAAGATGGAATCTAAGCCTGAAAAGGCTAGATTAATTAGATGGCAAGTTGAATGTCAATATTATATTTTTGATATTGTCATTGTGAAATCACACGAAAATATTCTTGCAGATTTCTTAACAAGAGATGGAGCAAACTGATGCGAACTCCATTCTACTAGCTCAAATGCATCTCAGAGAGAATATGGAGATGTTAATGGGAGAGTGGGACGAGTGCATTCTGAATGTTGAACAAGCAGGATGATGCAGCCCAAGGTTCATCGTTGGTGCAAGATCCGGTGCATGTTCCTGTTGGGCCAATTACAAGAGCACGAGCCAAGACATTTAAGGAGAGCTTGATGGGTTTAGTCCAAGATGTGTGGGACCAAGAGTTGATGAAGAAACCAATTGGAGATGGCGAATTGGGCAGCCCGTGTTTTGTTAATATTATTACGTGCAAGTGGGCCGTCCAAGTTTGAAGACATATTTTTTTTAATTTTGAAGAATTTATTGTTATTTTCGTTTATTTTTAAGACCAATAGTTTCAGCCTTGTAATTTCGTTTATTATGGGCTTTGTTAGCTGTTTAATTAAGTTGTTTTCCTTCCTAGACTAGGTTTTCCTTTCTAAACTAGGATTAGGTTCTGCCTATATAAGGCTTATGATGTTGGACGAATTATTCAGACTTTTATCAATATATTTTTGTGAGTTTTTACTTCTCTCTTAAGAGTTTCGAGTTCTTCTTGGTTATTCCAAGTCGAGTTCATTTATCGACGAATCGGCAAGATAACCATCCCTCGTTCATGTGTCGTTTTTCGTCCCCGAGTTGCTGCATCAATATCGTGATGGGGTTTAGGGATTCATTCTCCTAAATCATTTCGTGGGTTAGATCCAGAGGTTTTGAGATTTCCATCCGATTATCCTTCGAGCGAGTCTTTCGCGTGCGTGATTCGAAATACGGTCAGCAAGGATCGTATTATTTGGCACCAGGGCCGCGTTTCGTATCCAGGTTTCGTGTTCTTTCTTCGTGTCAAGGGTAGAGTATTAGGGTTCGATTTTCTTCAGTTTTAGGGTTTGTCTTTCTGCTTCTGTCTGTTTTTTTGTTTTCAGATCTGTTTCTGTGTTTCGTTCTGTTCAGTTTCGTATCCAGTTTTAGGGTTTCATGTTTGTTTTACTGTTTCAATTTCGTTTCATTTTTTCTGTGTCAGATTTGTTTCGTTTCGTTTCATCTTTAAGTAAAAAAAAAGAAAAAAAATAATTGTTCGATCTGTTTGTGTGTCCAAATCCGCATCCAGATCCGTTTCTATCATCCATATTCCATATTTTCCATATCATTATATCTTCTCTTACCATATTGTTCTTTCCGTCCATAATTGTCGCATTATCCATATTTCCCTACAAGATTTTCATTCGACTTCTAATTGCCATCATATACACCCCTAAGAGATCATAATACGTCTCTTACACACCCTACACATCAAAAATCCATTCTCGATTCAAACTGGTCGCCAAAGCTGCATAGTTCATCTTTTCGTTTCATTCGTGACATATTTGTAATCTTGAGGTTCTGAAGATACAAAAAAAATGCAAGAGAGAGTGAGATTATTCAAGTGAAAAAGCCATAATTGAGTGATACACGAGTATTGAGTGAATCCTTATCGAGTGATACACGAGGGCTTGTGAGGTGGTGAGGATTTTGTTTTACTAACCGTTTTTTGTTTTATGTTTCTATGGCAAAAAGAGATGAATAGGTTCCATAGACGGAGGATCAGCCTACCATTGATCCAAAGACAAAGTTCATGATGGAGGCACTCAAGTCAGAATTGGGAAAGATTCTTAAGTCAGAATTGGAGGAGGTGTTTGATAGGATAGATCAGATCGAGCAATCTCAGACCAAAGAGACCATACTAATCGAAGCTGAGACGGTAGAGAAGGTCGTGGTGGTGGTAGAGGAGGACGTGGTGATTATGAGGAGTTTGTAGATGAAACAGAATATGAAGAAGAGGATGTGGGCAGTTGGCATAGAGGTGGAGACAGGAATACACAAGATAACAACCTGGGCAACATTAAGATGAACATTCCCTTCTTCCTGGAGAAAAATAATCTAGAGTTGTGATGGTCCCTGAGCTGGGTGTTTGGTGTAGAGTGGGGGGGTGAATGCACCAAGTAGATTTTTCGAAACTTTTTCAAGTTAAAACACAGAGTTGGTGAGCTCAGTTATTGATCCAGCTGGGGAGGGTCAGTTGGGTAAATAACTCAGCTGGCGGTGCGGAAAGTGGTGGTTTGAAAACTTAGCTCGGTTACTTAGAAAAACTCAGTTTGAAAAGATTAACTTAACGTTTTCAACTTAGTCAGGTTGTGCAACTTTTAGAGAGACACAACTGTCTTTGGAGAGCAGCTGTGTTGTGCAGTTTTGAACAAATATGCAATGATATGAAGGAGTTGGCACACAGCTGAATATAAAGCAAAAGTAAAGAGATAGAGTAAGAAGCACGCGAGTTTTTACGTGGTTCGGAGTAACACCTCCTACGTCCACGACCAGGTTCACTGGTAATCCACTACCACTTGGTTTTCAAGTACCAAGCAACTTCACAACTCTAACCCGAGCTGTGTTCCAACAGTTTGCGGGCACTGTCAAGCCTATACACCTTCAGTTTCCGGGTACTGAAGAACCTAACCACTCGAATTACGCGCTTCGAGCAAGCGTACCTTTACCAAACCTTTCTGGGTTTGGGTTTGGGTATGGGGTTCCAACTATGAACGAGTTCTTACAATTAAGAACTTCAGAGTATGATAAACTCGTTCGAAATCTAGGCTTAAGATATACAATGAGTTTGGCCTAGGGAACAGACGAAAAACTAAGCAGTTTCTTAACTAGAAACACTTTAAGATAAAGTGTTCTTTGATCTATGTAGAACTGCTTGAGAGCTTTTGAAAGAATAATGATTTCAGATAATGAAAGCTTGTAGAGAGTTTTTCGTATATGATCCTGAGGTTGAAGACGGGTTTATATAGGTAGAGATTCAAGACTAGCCGTTGGAGGAGCCATTTGAATCTTACCTACTCTTCTTAAATACAAGATCTGCCATTGGGCGTATCTGCACCTGTCTTCATTTGTGTCACATCCTAGGTTCTGAAGTCTAGGATGCTGATCGGGCAATCCCTCATTGGTCGAGGTAGGTTGACTTCCTCTGATTCCGGGATCTTCTGCCTTTAGAGCCGGCTTTTGAATTCGTAGCCGGACCGTCTTGAAGTGGAGTCTTCGGAGATAGTTCCTTTGTTCGTACAGCTGACCAGCCGTGTTTTGAACTCGCTCGAATTCTCTTCACTTGATCAGCTCGCCGGATCACTCACCGAAGGTTGACGCTCGCTTTCTTTTGCTAGCCGACTCCACTCGTGAACACACTCGGGTCGACTGCTGTCTTCCGCTAGCTGACTCCTGCTTTAGACACAGCTGGGTCGACTGCTGTCTTCCGCTTCCTTAACCTGTAATCCTAGAACATCTAAGGCTCAAACAGGCGAGCTGGAAAACACTATTTAGGTTGACGCGATCATCTATTCGGTTGGTGAATCTGTTGGGTTTTGGTATCAAATCGAAACCTTATAATTTTCCCAACAATTTCCCCCTTTTTGATGATGCCAAAACCTAACTGAGACAACTTATGACGCAGAAAACTTGTGTTTTATTAATGTAAGAAAATACATTATAACACAGGAAAAAGAAAGAAGGAAAAAAAATCTTCAAATCTTCAGTCTTCAATCCTTCAGTCTTTCATCTTGGCCGGGTCTTCTCTCGCATCCGTTGTTTCTTTCTTTTGACTCGTCTCTTCTTCAAATTCGATTCTCGATTCAAATTGGTTCCTCTAGCTCAACAGTTTGCCTCTTCATTGACTTGTCTCTCTTCTCCCTTACTTTCCCTTTTTTGGCATGATCAAAACAGGGTGGGAGATATACACCATCGGCTGTTGCGATGTTTTAGTTTGGCGAAACTGTGGTTTTCAGCTCTGAGCAGCGAGGTTTAGAGTCTAAGTGGCTCAGCTGTTGTGTTAGCTGGCTCTTCTTCTCGTTGCAATAGCCTCACCGTGATTGCAGACATTGGCGTCCTCTCGATTCACCAAGGGGCCCAAATTGAGTGCTTGAAGGGATGAGTTAGCACGGGAGATAGCATCTTCTGAGTCGGGCATAACTTCATTCCTTGCAATTTTGCTTCTTCAGACTTCTTAGATTGAATGAGAAAGTCTGATTCAGCACTTGAGGGACTTGTATTCAGCTCATATCATCATCATCCAGCTGCAGGTGATCGTTGGCTGGGTGATGTTTCTCATTTGAGCTTTGTGCAGGGACTTGAGCATCTTTTATTAAAAGATCTCGAAGAAGGTGTCCCTGTGGAGCTGAAGGAAACTGAGGAGAAGGCGGTTGAAGTATCCCATCTGTCTTGGGGTTTAAGCTTGGTTGTTCAGCTGGAATACTCCGTTGCGTTGTTGGTGATGATTATGTTCACGCAGGGATGTGAACTTTTCTTCCACCGAAAGAAACGACCGCTTGTGGGTCTTCTGCTCCTCGGAGAGTGATTACAAATTCTCTCATAATATCAGCTGGCTTCTCTGCTGACTGACTGAGCACCTTTGACTTGAGTCTTCGGTTTGAAGACAGTGCTTCAGTATATTTTGTCTCCTCAAGTTGTCTCCGATTCCCAGCTGGGACGGAGTTAGATGCATTCTGCTTTGTCTCCTGCATCTTTTTCTGTGCCTCCTGTGGCGGAGCAAGAGCTTTGACATGACTGTTCTTGAATACTCCGGTTTTATC
The DNA here is from genome assembly GCA_031470985.1 of Agastache rugosa. NCBI lineage: Eukaryota > Viridiplantae > Streptophyta > Magnoliopsida > Lamiales > Lamiaceae > Agastache > Agastache rugosa. The sequence goes on from CM062608.1 coordinate 25,845,783, forward strand.
AACATCTGGTCCAGGTCTGTTGACGTTGATTTTTGCATCCCATGGAGTTGTGTGTCCCGTTCTCTTTTTTTTTATTATTATTATTATGTTGAGAGAAACAATGGGGCTGAGGATGTCTTTTTCCTTTATCATTCCCAGAAAGTTTTCAGCACCTTCCTGGTGGATGACGTTCTTGAGCTTTGCAGTCTCCTACTGCGCTGGCCTAGTTCTGTCAATGGGCTTCACCTTCTTCTGGACTACCGTCTTCTTTGAGGTTCCTGAGAGTTAAGCAACTCTTATCTTGAAGCTTTGACAGATTCTTCAAGTTTGATCGGCTTCGGGAGATATCTTTCTGGATTCCATGTTCTTCTTCTGCATCTTTTGTTAGTAGAAACAAACAATACCAATTGATGGAAATAAGAAAGAGTGCTGAAAAACTTTCTAGGGTTGATGCGTATATCTTCTAGCATATTTAAAGAGTTTTCTTGATGAATGGACGATCAAGATTTGTCTATTGATAAGAAGATCTACGACTGGGAGTGATTCTCGCGTCATGTCAATTTCTTGATTAGAGGATTGAGTTAATGCGCGAGAGAGAACGGTTGAGGCGTTTTGACTTTTGCCTCGAAACTCCCATTATTCAATTCTTTGCAGACTTTTAATTAAGATTGATTAGAAATGACAAGATGTGAGTTGACAGAAAACAGATTGAGTAGGAGTAATTAATGTTATTGCAAACCTCTCAGTTTATCATTGTAGTCAGCTGATACCTCGGTTGAGTGGGTGTGCAGGGTCATCGTGGTTCCAGCTGGTTCCCCCTCAGATGAATAATCCTTTCCTTTCAGCATCTGGTTTAGCTGAATTCTTTCTCAGCTGATATCAGTGACATTGATTCTGAATTTCAGTTGACTGCTTGTATTCAATTGGTCTGCTTCCATTCAATTGGGTCTGCCTTCCGTTCACTGGTCTTCCGTTCAGCTGGGTCTGCTTCCATTCAGCTGGGTGAAGCATCGTCTGGGTTGAGAAGTCCAAGTAATCCGCACAGCATTTTGAATCTTGCTTCTATTAGCGGTTTTGTGAGAATATCAGCCCGCTGTATGTCTGTGTGAATTTTCTCAACAATCACATCCTTCTTTTCTACGTGATCTCTGATGAAATGATGTCGTACGTCTACATGCTTGCATCTTGTGTGAAGTACTGGATTCTCTGAAATGGCAATCGCACTAGAGCTATCACAGAAAATTGGAACTCCGTCCAGCTTTTACTTCATAGTCATCCAGTGATGTTTCACGGAGAATTTGCGAGCAAGGCTTCCGGCGGCCATATATTCCCGCTTCGTCGTGGAAGTTGCGACGCACGTTTGTTTCTTTGAAAACCATGAAATCAACTTACTTCCTAAGAACCGACAAGTTCCCGAAGTTGATTTTACGTCCAATCGATCTCCGGCGAAGTACCGAATGCGAGTATCCAATACCATTTGTAGATTGTCTTCGGTGGGTACCACAGCCAACATTCTGAGTTCCTTTGAGATATTTGAGAATGTTCTTGGCTGCTTGCATGTGTGCTTCCTTTGGATCAACTTGAAATCTGGCACACACTCCGACTGCGAAAGAGATGTCTGGACGACTTGCTGTTAGATACAGCAGGGATCCTATTATCCCTCTGTATTTGCTGGAATCAATCCGACTTCCCTTCGGTTCTTGGTTCAATCTTCCAGTTGGTGTTCATTGGAATCTTTACAGTTCTGCTGGATTGAACTCCATACTTGGCGATCAAATCTTTCACGTATTTGGATTGATTTATGAAGATCCCTTCTGAAGATTGCTTGACTTGAAGTCCTAGGAAGAAACTCATTTCTCCCATCATGGACATTTGGAACTTCTCGGACATTATCTCTCCAAATCTTTGGCATAAAAAGCTTGATCTTGATCCAAAGATGATGTCGTCTACGTAGATTTGAACAATCAGGATATCTTCTCCTGACTTGATGGTGAAGAGAGTTCTGTCTACTGAGCCCTTCTTGAATCCTTTGGATATGAGAAAATTTGACAGAGTGTCATACCAAGCTCGAGGTGCTTGCTTTAATCTATAAAGAGCCTTCTTTAGTTTGTAGACTTTATTTCCTTCTACTTCGAATCCTGGAGGTTGTTCAACGTAGACATCTTCTTTGATTTCTCCATTTAAGAATGCACACTTCACATCCATTTGATAGACCTTGAATTTGTGATGTGCTGCAAAGGCGAGAAATAGTCTGATTGCTTCCAATCGTGCTACTGGAGCAAAAGATTCTTCGAAGTCAATTCCTTCCTGCTGAGTGTAGCCCTGGGCAACGAGTCGAGCTTTGTTTCTGATGACAACTCCCAGGGTATCCATCTTGTTCTTGAATATCCATTTGAGTCCTATGACTTTGACTTCTTGAGGTCTGTCGACTAATTCCCAAACACAATTTCTGAGGAATTCGTTCAGCTCTTCTTGCATGGCATTTGTCCAAGGCACACTCTTCAAAGCTTCGAGAATTGATTGAGGCTGCGGCACTTGAGCTACGTAACACGCCATTAGAGCCGTGTCTTCATCATAGACCGTCGGTTCTAGCTCTGCGAGAGTTGAGCCGTGTCACCGCCTCTTGATGATCCGATGAAGCTTGAGCAGCTGAGCTTCTGGTTTTGACTTGGTCAGAAGGTTCTCCAATGATTGCTGATCATGGATGATCTTCAATCCATCTTCTCCTCTTACGAATTTCTTCTTCCAGTTGATTGATGCTTGAAGTGGCTAAATTTCGTCTGTCTTGGAGTTGCTCTGGAGTTAAGTCTTGAGAGATTGATTCTCCTTGATTTGAATTTTGAGGTGACTTCGTAGAGGTTCTTTGGAGATGGAGTTGGGACTCACTCGTGTTTGGATTCCCACCGATGATGTTCCCTTGATTTGGCGTTGAAGCTTCTTCTCGATTTCCAGCTGGTGGAGCTTCTTGGTTGATTTGAATTTCCTCCTCCGGCTCATTGTCCCAAATTAATGGTTCGGCCGCATTCCCGATTCTATTCTCTTGAGCCCTTGTACGAATCAATCTTGAAGATTCTCCTTCGCTTCTTCGTTTGATAGAATCTCTATATTCGAAGGAGGATTCGTCAAAGGTAACATGTGGAGTTACTTCGACTATTTGAGTTCTTCTGTTGAAAACTCTGTATGCTTTACTCACAGCGGAGTAACCAAGGAATACTCATCGGTCTGTCTTTTCGTCGAACGTCTTAAGCTGTGTCTTCCCATTATTGAGAATGTGACATTTGGATCCGAATACCTTGAAATATCCAATGTATGGTATTCTGTTGTTCCATAGCTCATACGGTGTCTTTCCTTGCCTTGATGTGAGTAGGGAGCGATTCTGAGTGAAGCAAGCTGTGTTGATTGCTTCAGCCCAGAACTTCTTTGGAATGGCAGAGCTAGCTAGCATTGAGGTAGCTGCTTCCTTGAGAGTTCTGTTTCTTCTTTCTGCTACACCATTCTGCTGAGGTGTGCGAGCTGCAGATGTTTGGTGTTGAACTCCGTTCTTCTCGCAAAAATCATAAATAGTTTCATTTAGAAACTCCGTTCCACGATCTGATCTTATTGCCATTATCTTGCACTCCTTCTGTGTTGATAATCTTTCCAGCAGGATAGGTAGCTTAGTTCTCGTTTCGCTCTTCTGGTACAAGAATGATACCCATGTGAATCTTGAGAAATCATCCACAACGACCAGAGTATATTTTCTGCCATTGAAACTTGCTGGAGTAACTGGACCAAAAAGATCCATGTGAAGAAGTTGAAGAACTCGATCAGTTGACTGAGCTGGCTTGAGAGAGAATGGAATTCTTGCTTGCTTTCCTTGTTGACACGCGCTGCACATATGACTTTTGTCATATACTTGATCTGGAATTCCATTAGCGAGCTGGTTCCTAGCCAGTTTGTTGATTGTCTTGAAGTTGAGATGATTCAGCCGTCGCGCTATGCCTACCGACTTCATTGCTGCTTTTTGATACAAGACAAGTCTCCGGAGGGCTGCTGTTCCAGTCAGCGAAGTACATATTTCCTTCTCTTTTCCCTCTTAGGAGTATCTGCTTGGTTTCCCTGTGCTTCACTGTGCATCCTTGTGCATCAAACTTGACAGAAAAACCGTTGTCGCAGAATTGGCTAATGGAAAGCAAGTTATGTTGCAATCCTTGTACATAAGAAACATTTGGGATTATAACATTTCTAGTTTTAAATGTACCATAACCTTTGGTTAGGCCTTTGGAGTTGTCACCAAATGTTACTTGTGGACCTGTACGCTCAATATACTCCTGGAGTAGATGCTTTAGGTGCGCCATGTGCTTGGAACATCCACTGTCCAAGTACCAAAGCGTTCTCATCGACTCCTCAGAGATGCGTCGATTCCTTGCAACCTAAACAAAAAGTTAAAATTCAGGTACCCAGTTTTAATTGGGTCCTTGTGGGTTAGACATAGATCCTTTGACGACCCAGATCTGCTTAATGACTCGAATTGGGTCATTTGATCTGATAATTCTCCCAGCTGAGTCGATATACACATTCTTTGTGTTCTTCTGTTGTTGCTGGCGGGGTCTTGATCTTCGTGTCTTTTTGTTTTGTTGTCTGGATTTCTTTTGGTTTCCAGCTGTGTGCCTAGCTGAGACGTTCCTTAGTCTCTGCTGTCTCATGTGATACTTGTGGAAATGATTATCCAAATTGATACTCGTATGAGTGGTATCCAGTGGGTATCTTCGATATCTTGGTTGATATCGATCAACGTCTTTGGTCGTGGCCGGTATACCGTAAAATCCAGCCTATGGTCTTCGTTGAGGTTGAGCATGTTGCTGTCTGAGTTGGGCTTGAGGTTGTCGCACAGCTGACCTTCTTGATGTCTGCTGTGTTCTCGACGGAGTTTGAGACTGTTTCACAGCTGTTCTTCTTGACGCCTGCTGTGTCCTCAACTGTTGATGCTGAGCTGCTGGGATTGAAGGTTCATTTGCACGTACAAACATAACCTTTGTTCCACTTGTGGAGGCAATGTTTGAGGCATCCTTTGATTCGTTGTATCCCAGTCCCGCTTTGAGTGCTGTTGGACGCTGAGCACTAATGATCTCGTCCATTGTTGACGTGGCTTTGATGAGAGCTACTATCTTTTTAGATAGTACCTCTTCGGTGCTTTTCAGCTCAATGATCTCAGCTGACTTCCTTTCCGATTCAGCTGTGACCTTTTCCACATCTTCTATCAGCTGTTTCTTCTCAGTGTTGAATTTCTTCATCAGCTGATCTTGTTTCACTATTTTGTCTTTTAGTGAAACGACTTCCTGTTGGAGCTGAGTTGTATCAGCTGTGTCTGATACTTTTGTCTTTTCCAGTTCCGCCTTCAGCTCGGCATTCTCACACATAATGACGTCAAGGATCTCTTGAAGCTCCTTGGAATCGTTCAATACTTTCTCTACTAGACTCCAATCAGGTAGTCCAGATTCTGAGTCCTGTGTAGAGTGATCGTGTGATGGTGAGATGTTAGATAGATTTAGAGTTCGAGACATTACCTCATCTTCATCGATGCCGTCTGTTTGTCCCATGAAGCATGTATCCCAATCAGGTTCATCATGGGCCATCAGGGCTTCTTCTTCCGAGTCTGAAAATGGCATGTCATCCATTTTCTTGCACTCTGATTCTTCATCAGCGATATAAGCTCTCCTTTTGCCTGCTGCCTTAGCTTTTAATTGGTCTTTGTCTTTCTTGGACAGCTTTGGACAATCTTGTCGGTAGTGTCCTGGTTCCTTGCAGTTGAAGCAACCTTCACCTGTTCGTTGGTCAGCTAACTTCTCATCAGCTGCTGCGTACTTATCTCTGTAAGTCCTAAAGAACTTCTTGTATTTGCCCTTGCTGGTGTTGAGTCTGTTATAATTTTTCACCATCATGGCAATTTCTTCGAGTAGCTCCTCTTTGCTCATATCCTTTTTGTCCTTCTTCATCTTGGAGGACTCAGCTGACTTGACATGAGCTGACTTTTCAGAGTTGGCTCTGAAAGCTATTTCTTTTGGAGCTGGGGTGAGTTCTCCGTGATGTTGTCTGCTTGAAGATTCTTCTTGAGTGATCTTCAAGTTGTATTCGTTGGCTTTTAAGAGTGAGAACAACCTTTCTGTAGATAGATCACCCAAGTCACTTCGACTTTGGTGAACTACCTTGTAAGTGTTCCATTCAGCTGAAAGAACCTTTAGATTCTTTTCCCGCTGGGTATACTTCCCAGTTCTGATTGTCTCTATCTCAATGACTATGTTTGAGAACCTTAGCTCCATCGCTTCGATGGACTCGTTGGCTAGCTGCTTGAAGTTGTCGAATTTTTGGCAAGCTATTGTGAATTTGTTTTCTTTGATTTCTTCAGATCCTTCACATAGCTTGGCAAGTATTTCCCACATCTCTTTGGCTGTCTCGCACTTGATGATCTTACTCAGGTAGGCGTTTGAGACTGTTGATGAGATGGTGTTTCTTGCGAAGCTGTCCAGACCAGCTTGCTTTCGTTCTTCTGACGAGTAATCCTTCTTTGGCTTGAGAATTGGCCGGTATTCTGGTTGTCCTCCATCATGAGCAGGTACGAGTTCATTTCCTTGTTTATAGATAAGGATGGGTCCGTCTGTGATGACGTCCCACATCATGTCGTGATGTGTACAAAGGAAGCTTTTCAATCTGAATTTCCAGATTGCATAGTCGTCTACCGAGAAGGTGGGGAGATTCCTGTTAAGATAAGAATCCATAGACATGTGCAGTATGTAATAAGATGAGTTTTTCTGAAAAACGGATCTGTTCAGTTGACCACTGACACAGAGTGTCAAGAGAGATCTCTTGATACAGAAACGGTGGTCTTTTGAACCACTGCTCTGATACCAATTGATGGTCCCTGAGCTGGGTACTTGGTGTAGAGGGGGGGTGAATGCACCAAGTAGATTTTTCGAAACTTTTTCAAGTTAAAACACAGAGTTGGTGAGCTCAGTTATTGATCCAGCTGGGGAGGGTCAGCTGGGTAAATAACTCAGCTGGCGGTGCGGAAAGTGGTGGTTTGAAAACTTAGCTCGGTTACTTAGAAAAACTCAGTTTGAAAAGATTAACTTAACGTTTTCAACTTAGTCAGGTTGTGCAACTTTTAGAGAGACACAACTGTCTTTGGAGAGCAAATTTGTGTTGTGCAGTTTTGAACAAATATGCAATGATATGAAGGAGTTGGTACACAGCTGAATATAAAGCAAAAGTAAAGAGATAGAGTAAGAAGCACGCGAGTTTTTACGTGGTTCGGAGTAACACCTCCTACGTCCACGACCAGGTTCACTGGTAATCCACTACCACTTGGTTTCCAAGTACCAAGCAACTTCACAATTCTAACCCGAGCTGTGTTCCAACAGTTTGCGGGCACTGTCAAGCCTATACACCTTCAGTTTCCGGGTACTGAAGAACCTAACCACTCGAATTACGCGCTTCGAGCAAGCGTACCTTTACCTAACCTTTCTGGGTTTGGGTTTGGGTTTGGGTATGGGGTTCCAACTATGAACGAGTTCTTACAATTAAGAACTTCAGAGTATGATAAACTCGTTCGAAATCTAGGCTTAAGATATACAATGAGTTTGGCCTAGGGAACAGACGAAAAACTAAGCAGTTTCTTAACTAGAAACACTTTAAGATAAAGTGTTCTTTGATCTATGTAGAACTGCTTGAGAGCTTTTGAAATAATAATGATTTCAGATAATGAAAGCTTGTAGAGAGTTTTTCATATCTGATCCTGAGGTTGAAGACGGGTTTATATAGGTAGAGATTCAAGACTAGCCGTTGGAGGAGCCGTTTGAATCTTACCTACTCTTCTTAAATACAAGATCTGCCGTTGGGCGTATCTCGCACCGTCTTCATTTGTGTCACATCCTAGGTTCGAAGTCTAGGATGCGGATCCGGCAATCCCTCATTGGTCGAGGTAGGTTGACTTCCTCTCGATTCCGGATCTTCTCGCCTTTAGAGCCGGCTTTTGAATTCGTAGCCGGACCGTCTTGAAGTGAAGTCTTCGAGATAGTTCCTTTATTCGTATACTGACTGGACCGTGTTTTGAACTCGGCTCGAATTCTCTTCGCCTTGATCGAGCTCTCGCCGGATCACTCAGCTGAAGGTTGACGCCTGCTTTCTTTTGCTAGCTGACTCCAGCTGTGAACACAGCTGGGTCGACTGCTGTCTTCCACTAGCTGACTCCTGCTGTAGACACAGCTGGGTCGACTGCTGTCTTCCGCTTCCTTAACCTGTAATCCTAGAACATCTAAGGCTCAAACAGGCGAGCTGAAAAATACTATTTAGGTTGACGCGATCATCTATTCGGTTGGTGAATCAGTTGGGTTTTGGTATCAAATCGAAACCTTATAATTTTCCCAACAAGTTCTATCTTGAGTAGGAAAGAAAGGTAGAGCTTGTGTTCGACTGTCAAAACTATTCGGAGCTCAAGAAGGTGAAGGTGGCTGTAGTGGAGTTTTCAGATTATGCACTTGTTTGGTGGGATCAGTTGGTCTCCAGTAGAAGAAGAAACGATGAGCCAGCTATTCAGACTTGGCGTGAGATGAAGGCTGTAATGAGGAAGCGATTTGATGATGTCTTTTCCGAGGATACACCCCCTGGTTTACCACCAATTTGAGGGATTGAGCATCAGATTGATTTTGTGCCTGGAGCTGTCTTGCCAAACCGACCAGTTTACCGTACCAATCCGGAGGAGACGAAGGAGTTGGAGAGGCAAATTGGCGATTTGCTGGCCAAAGGGCATGTGAGGGAGAGTTTGAGTCCATGTACAGTACCCGTTCTACTTGTGCCCAAGAAGGATACGTCTATGAGGATGTGCTGCGATTGTCGAGCCATTAATAACATTACGGTAAAGTATCACCATCCTATTCCTCGTTTAGATGATATGCTTGATGAGTTGCATGATTCTTGTGTGTTTTCCAAGATTGATTTGCGTAGTGGATACCATCAGATTAGGATAAAGGAAGGAGATGAATGGAAAACAGCTTTTAAGACGAAAATTAGTTTGTATGAGTAGTTGGTTATGCCTTTTGGATTGACTAATGCACCCAGTACATTTATGCATCTTATGAATCATGTCTTGCGTGCTTTCATTGGTAGATTTGTTGTTGTTTATTTCGATGATATTCTTGTGTATAGTAAAAATCATGAAGTGCATGTTCATTTGAGGGCTATTTTAGTTGCACTTAGGGAAGAAAGGTTGTTTGCTAACCCTAAAAAGTGCGTCTTTAGTACGGATAGAATCGTGTTTCTGGGTTTTATTGTTAGTGCACAGGGTGTACAAGTTGATGAGGAGAAGATACGAGCTATTCAAGAGTGGCCGAGTCCGAAGTGCATTGGAGAAGTGTTTAGTCGTTATTTGTGCCGTTTTTATATGTTTATTTTGTCGCGTTTGTGTGCGTGCATTTGTGTTTCGCGTTTATTTTACTTGTTTTTGGATTTACTTTATTTCATTTTGGTATTGCATGTGGTGAGCTCAATGTATCAAGTTTATACTTGAATTGTGCTACAAGAGAAGGTTTTTAGAGCGAAGAAAAGATCAGCGGTTTCTGGGAACGGGAGCATGCACTAGCCTTGGAAGATAAGCAACCATCCGCCGTTGAATTCCATCTGCAGCTGAGGAGACGAACAACACACAGCAGCACACAAGCAACTCTCTCTCTCTTTGGTTGACAGCAGCAGCTCATGAGCAGCCACAGCAACTTGACCACAGCTGGAGAAGAACGATAGCCACAGCTCGACGAAGATGAACAGCAGCGGCATCAGCAACATGCGAATGAGAGCAGCAGCTCGACCACAGCAGCAGCAGCAGCTCGACCACAACAGCAGCAGCTCTGGAATGACAGCAGCTGGAGCAGCAAACCCAGCGACCGCTGGATTTGGGCGCGCGGCAAAGAAGACAGCGGCTGCTGCAAAGCAGCCGGCGCTGGAATGGCCAACTCAGCGACCGCTGGAAGAGAGCGACGGCTGGAAGTGTGTTCGCAGTTCTTGATCCGGCGAGCGGTGGACTTGAGCAACCGCTAGAAGAGAGCAACGGCTGGAAGTGTGTTCGCAGATCTTGATCCGGCGAGCGGTGGACTTGAGAGGACGGTGGAAGTCGGCGAGCACTGGACGGTGACTTGTAACGCCTACTCCACACGCAATTACATATACATTCAACTAGGGCTAAACTGAGGGATTAAAAATTCTATCGCTCTGACTTCGACATCAACAACACGCAGCAGCAGCTGCATTATTTTCCTTTTCATTTTCTTTTTCTTTTCTTTTTAGCTTGGCTATAACAAGGAGGATTATGCTCACCGGATTGCAATCGTTTTATTGTAAGAATTTCTTCGTTGTATTTCTTGTGATTTAATCGATTAATTCTTGTGATTATTATCCGATGATTTATTCTATGCTTAGCTAATTTCTTGTTTGGGGTTTAGATATTCGAATTGTTTTCGATCCGTGCTTGTTCTTTGATTAATTCCCCGTTGATTGAAATGATTTTCATTATATTGAATAATTGATCGCTATTCGATATTTCTAAATAGTGGATGAGATCGATGGATGATTCTACTGCTCGATTGTGATTTTCTCAACATTAGATTGACCGGAAACGCATGTCTAATAATTAATTTGGATCGTATAATTTAGTCTTTAGGGTTTTTCGGATTGACGCGAAAGCTATTGATGTTAACCCTATGTTGAAGTTGATTATGCGTGATAAATTAATAGAATTAATCTGTAATAAGTCTGGTGAGAAATCGATGAGAAGAATCTAATCCCTAACACTTTCTTTCTTCTTGTTTTTCTTGTTTTTATTTGCTCATTTTATTATTCCGTTGATTAGTTTAGTTCTCGTCATTTCGAATTCCTTGGTTTAGAATGTTTAGGATTGTCTATTTATTTTCCGTGTGAATAATACAAGCGGCATTATCCCTGTTGAGCCTTCCTTGAGAATACGACTTGGGTCAGCTTGTCGCCCTACTTTGACCTCGTTCTCTTGCGAGTCAATTCGAAGGTGTTTTGAGCTGAAACAAGAAGTCCGGACTTTCCATGGACTTGCTAGCTTTTATAGGCGCTTCATGCCTAATTTCAGTAGTTGCAGCGCTATTAATCGAAGTCATCAAGAATAACGTGGAGTTTAACTGGGGGAAGGCGCAAGAACAGTCGTTTCAGCTTTTGAAGCACAAACTGACACACACCCCGGTATTATCTCTTCCTAACTTTTCTAAGTGTTTTGAGATTGTATGTAATGCTTCTGGTGTTGGTATTGGTGCAGTTTTGATGCAAGAGGGAAGGACAATGGCGTATTTCAGCGAGAAGCTAAATGGAGCGACGTTGAGCTATCCCACATATGACAAGGAGTTGTATGCTTTGGTGAGAGCCCTCAAGACGTGGCAGCACTATTTGTGGACTCAGGAGTTCGTTATTCACACTGATCATGAGTCCTTGAAGCATTTAAAGGGGCAGCATAAGTTGAACAAGCGACATGCGAGGTGGATGGAGTTCATTGAGACGTTTCTATACGTCATGAAGTATAAGCAAGGTAAAGAGAATGTAGTGGCTGATGCACTTTCTCGGGTGTGCCTTAATCTCTACTTTATATGCTAAGTTGCTTGGTTTTGAGTTTATCAGGAGTTTATATGAGCATGATGCTGCCTTTGGTGAGATTTATCGAGCATGTGAGCGTTCTGCTAGAGAAGAGTATTTTAGGCATGATAACTTTCTTTTTAGAAAGAATAAGTTGTGTGTTCCTAAATGTTCTCTACGTGAATTGTTATTGCTTGAATCTCATGGTGGGGGTTTAATGGGACATTTTGGCATTGCTAAGACTTTAGCTATTTTGCATGAGCATTTCTTTTAGCCTCATATGAAACGTGATGTTAAGAGATTTTGTGGGCGTTGTGTTACATGTAAGCAAGCTAAGTCTAGGGTGAGTTCCCATGGGTTGTATACTACTTTGCCTATTCCTACAGCACCTTGGATTGATATTTCTATGGACTTTGTATTAGGTTTACCTAGGACTAAACGTGGTAGAGATTCGATCTTTGTTGTTGTTGATAGATTTTCTAAGATGGCACATTTCATTCTATGTCATAAATCTGATGATGCATCTCATGTAGCTGATCTGTTCTTTAGAGAAATTGTTAGATTGCATGGCATGCCTAGAACTATTGTTTCTGATAAGGATTCGAAGTTTTTGAGCTACTTTTGGAAGACTTTGTGGTGTAAGTTAGGTACTAAACTGTTGTTTTTTACTACTTGTCATCCACAAACTGATGGTCAAACCGAGGTAGTAAATAGGACTTTGTCTACTTTTCTTAGAGCTATTATCAAGAAAAACATTAAGTCCTGGGAGGAGTGTTTGTCTCATGTTGAGTTTGCATATAATCGTTTTGTTCATTCTACTACTCAGTTTTTGCCAATTGAGATTGTGTATGGATTTAATTCTTTGACTCCATTGAATTTATCTCCTTTACCTGAGCATGAGCATATTAACCTTGATGGCCAGAAAAGGGCTGATTTTGTGAAACAGATACATGAGAAGGCAAGGATGAACATTGAGAGGCGCACGAGGCAGTACGCCGAGCAAGCCAACAAAGGACATCGCAAGGTGGTGTTTGAGCCCGGTGATTGGATGTGGTTGCATATGCACAAGGAACGGTTTCCATTGCAGCGGAGATCCAAGTACTTCCTCGAGAAGATGGACCGTTTTATGTTTTGAAGCGCATCAACGATAATGCCCACGAGTTGGACTTACCAGGTGAGTATAATGTGAGTGCTACTTTTAATGTTACTGATTTAAGTCCTTTTGATGTAGGTGACATCTTGGATTTGAGGACAAATCCTCTTGAAGAGGAGGGGAATGATACAGCCCAGGGTTCGTCGTTGGTACAAGATCCGGTGCATGTTCCTGTTGGGCCAATTACAAGAGCACAAGCCAAGACGTTTAAGGAGAGCTTGATAGGTTTAGTCCAAGATGTGTGGGACCAAGGGTTGATGAAGAAACCCATTGAAGATGGCAAATTGAGCAGCCCGTGTTTTGTTAGTATTATTACGTGCAAGTGGGCCGTCCAAATTTGAAGACATATTTTTATTTAATTTTGAAGAATTTATTGTTATTTTCGTTTATTTTTAAGCCCAATAGTTTCAACCTTGTAATTTCGTTTATTATGGGCTTTGTTAGCTGTTTAATTAAGTTGTTTTCCTTCCTAGACTAGGTTTTCCTTTCTAGACTAGGATTAGATTTTGCCTATATAAGTCTTATGATGTTGGACGAATTATTCAGACTTTTATCAATATATTTTCGTGAGTTTTAACTTCTCTCTTGAGAGTTTCGAGTTCTTCTTGGTTATTCCAAGTCGAGTTCATTTATCGACGAATCGGCGAGACAACCATCCCTCGTTCGTGTGTCATTCATCGTTCCCGAGTTGCTGCATCAACATTGCGTTGAGGTTTAGAGATTCATTCTTCTAAATCATTTCGTGAGTTAGATCTAGAGGTTTTGGGATTTCCATCCGATTATCCTTCGATCGAGTCTTCCGCGTGCGTGCTTCAAATATGGTCAACAAGAATCGTATCACAGGAAGATTGCAAACTCTCGATAAGACGAAAGTTACCGAGAGAATACAAGCTTGCATACGGTCACAGGGTCAACTCTGGACTGTATCCAAATATCAATCCTTCGGGTGGCCAAAGATCCTTAGTAAAAGAAGAGTTTCGAGTACAGGTCTCTAAACCTGTAGCAGAGGATTCCAATACCTCTTGTCCGAGTTCTAAGGTAGTGGTTTCTTCGGAGCCATTGCCTCAAGAAAAAGATGATATTCAGGTGTCACACTCTGAACAATCATGTCAACCCGGCACCTCTGGGTAAAAGAAGGGGAGATTAATCTTACGCTAATGACTTGTACTTCTAAGATTAATATTGATAAATTAGAAGTTTCTTCTTCCTGGCAAGCATATCAAACTAATTGGGAGAAGCTCCATACAAGAACGAGAATTAACCCAGAAAAAATAAGGGTTGATGTCTCGGAAAAATATCCTCGGGTGTGGATGATGCCAAACTCAGATCCACATGAAGTTAAGAGATGGTATAAATTTGGGGCACTTGCCTTAGTTTATACAACGTCACCATCATTCACCAAAATCAAGAATCTACCTAAATGGATACAAGAAGCGGTGTATTATACATGGGCTAATAATCCACAGCTTAACTGAGGTGATATTTTTGAGCTGTATTTCATTAGTGCAGCCCCAGAACCAGCAGGAAAAGGAAACCATGAAGCCTTTCACTACATCAGGCATCGGAGACCAGATGGACACGCTCTCGAAAAGATCAAGGTGCCTATAGAGAAAGAGACTACACTAGTCTCTACAGTACCAGAAGACCTCATCTCAACCAGAAGAGCATGGGGATTATAGGTCTGTCTCACACAGATGGACAAAGTTAAGTTCCCATTTAATTTCTTTCAAAACTCGGTGAACAGATCATTCTTGTTAAATACCATGACAGGAAAATCTACAAGATTTGCAGAGGAGACTTTCGAAAGAAAGAGGACTTTGCTTTGGGAAAACAAGATTGCGAAGAGCAAAGAAACTCATCGCAAATACTGTAACATGGCTCACTTTGGAAATTGGTCTGAGCGCGTTTGTTCGGACTGTCAGAACCAGAAGGTACCAGAGTCCGGGAAAGGCTTCTTACCCAGAAGAGGAAAAGATAAGGCTCGATCCAACGAGCACACAGAGCAAGGGGTGCTGCCAAAAGCAACGACGCCCAGGGCCCCGAGAAAAAAGTAGATTCCCGACACAAGGTGGTGGAGTCATGTGACTCTGAGCTGGAGAACCACCCACTAAAAAGAAAACAACAGCAGTGGGTGGATGAATATGGATTACCCACTAAATGATAAATGGGTAAAGCTACAAGAAGACCACTACAAGCAAAAAAAATTGTCCATTAGTCACAAGAAAAGTACCTTACACCGAAAGTTGGTTGTCCGCATTCAATAATGGAGGACAATGGAGGACCCAATCCACGTGAAAACAGACTGGCCAAGAAAAGAAAGCATCTGAGGCAATAATGCAGGATTAGAGATCATTCACTCAGATCTCTATTTAAACCAGAATTGAAGAGAGCATTCGATATCAAAAAAAAATTCACACACCTTCTTATCTGTTCTCTCCAAAAATAAATTGTCATAGTTTCTAGTTTATGTATTTTAGTTTTTGTTTATGTATTTCAATTCCGCTACCATAGGTAGCTAAACAAGTCTGTCTCCTCCTTAAAGGAGATATACTTATGTTGTAATAAATACTAAATAATTCCTAAATAAAGTTTGGACTTTTGCTCATCCCTTCCAGTGTCTAGATATTCTCTGTTATACCAATTAAATATTCTACGCCTCGGGTAGGAAACGAACGAAGACTGTGCTGAGTGTTGCTGAAGGAGTCTGCGTCTGGAAACCATTGGTTGCGATCGTGTGGTTGGACGAGGTCCCTAAAACTTCCGACGGAAATACCCGGTAGCATTACGGTCAAAAGGTATGAAGTTGGTGTACGTAGAATTTTTATACGAAAGTGTGATGGGCCTGATAGTATTGCATATTTTATCCCCAAATTGCAAATTGGATTAAAAATGAGAAGAAATGATAAACTTGAGTATTTTCTATGGATTTTAGCTTGAATGTGCCATAAATGGGCTTGGTGAGTACTGTTCGGGCCGAAATACGTCATATAAATGTAACTTTTAAATCTTACTGTCCTACTTTTGCCGGCCCGCAAACATATTGGCCTATTATTGAAAATAGGGTTAAGTTGGTGTCCTAAGTTGAGTTTGGACATTAGTATGGTGAACTGATCAGCTCCTGGCGCTACTTTCTTTGATACCATTTTTCTGCAGATTAGTTGAACACAGAAATTCGTAGAAAAATGGAAAGATTTGAATGCTTATTAGTTAATGAATTCAGGGATTTGCAGAGATAAGCATGAAGAATGAAAATAATCTGTGTATCTTTTCTATATACATTAACTGTCATAATGAGTGAGCGGTTGAGATTGAGGCAACTAATATTCAAATCTACGGCTGCGAATGAGTCTTTCATCATGTCTGCTGACGTGCTTACAACGAGTGCATTTCAAGCGCGCATGAGGCAATTCAATCGTTTGAACTTCTGTCTCGATCCTGCCATGCTACAGTGCTCTGTAGAATTTTCATTAAATACGACGCGATATGAAACTTATCAAGCAATTTAACTAAGGAATATTTACCTGCTGAATTAAATTTAAATAATTTTTACCAAAATTAGCATATTTCTCAGAGAAATAAATGCAATCGACGCAAACCTATCAGCTGATCATAGTAGTCAGCTGATACCACGACTGTCTTTTGTTTGGCTTGACTGAGTTTCTCCTTTCAGCTGAGTATGATGTGATGAACTTGATTCCCTTTCAGCTGAGTCTTCTTTGCGCTTTAGGAATGAGATCCAGCTGAGCTTGATTCCCCCTCAGCTGGATAATCCTTGAGTTCTGAGCTTTATGGTCCAGCTGAGTTTGTTTCCCTCTCTGCTGGATGATCTACCTTAATCTGGATTGAGCATTCCAAGTAATCTACATAGCTTCTTGGTTTGAATTTCAGCATGCTGTGTTTCTGTATGAATTTTCTCAACAATGATGTCCTTCAGATATTGAGAAAGTTCTTGGAAGCTTTCACGACGTCAGCTAGGTAGGAGATTTAGCTTGAATAACCCTACTGAATTCTTGATTCCTTCAATGGATGATCCAGCCTGTATCTGTTTTCTTCTTGAAGACTCTTAATAGATAATCCAGCTGAATGAGTTCGGCTGGATATTTAGCTTGATAGTTCTGTAGGATCAAGTTTCCGCTCAGCTGGAGAATCATGTTGAGTTTGTTGTGCTGAGTATATCCTGCTGGGTACTTCACTTGATTCTGCTGGATGAAATTTTACTGCAGTTTCTTTCCAGCTGTGTGGAGTTCCTCGTTGATTTGATAGTAGGTGACTCTTTGTTCAGCTGCATTCTACTTCAGTGAATGAGTTTTCTCAACAATGGCTTATTTCTTTGATGAGGTCTCAGTTAGCTTGGGAGCAATCAGCTGTCCCATATCCAGCTGAGTTATCTGCTGCTTCTCGATTCATCTCTTGAGACCAAAGTACTCAGTTGAGTGTGACTAGCTGAGTTTTGTTAGATCAGTATCCAGCTATATTTATGTAACAGCTAGTCCCAGTCGGCTAGTTGGATAAGTTCTTTTTCTTCATCAGCTGAGTCCGTAAGATGTCTCAAGAAGTAGACATCTTATTCAAAATGATCTTCATCATCTGAGTCGGAGAACGAAATTTGATCTTCTTCAAATCTGTTCCTCTTGTATTCTTTATCTTTTCTTCTGGATGTTGATTCAGCTGAGTTGAATTGTCTGTTGTGATAATCCTTTACGATCTTCTTGTACCTTTCCTTGCTGTGTTCCGGCCAGTTAAAGTTCCGTACAAGCATCGCAACTTCTTCGTACGATTCCTCTTTGCTCATATTTTTGTGCTCCTTATTGGTTTTTCCAAACTGAGCTGAGTGAGCTATCTTCATTGGCTTGAATCTCAGCTCTGTTTCAATCATCCGGCTGGATGAGTCTCCGTTTGTGATCTCCAGATCAAATTTGTTAGCTTTCAAGATGGAGAACAATTTTTCCGTCTCCATGCTGCCAAGATCAGTTCTGCTTTGGTGGACCACCTTATATGTACTCCATTCTGAGGAGAGAGCGGAAAGAACTTTCAAGTTCTTGTCTCGAACTGTATATTTTCTGGTTTAGATCGTCTCGATCTCTATGATGAAACTGAGGAATCTGAGTTCCATTTGCTCAATGGATTCAAAGGGGAGTTGCTTGAAATTGTCGAATTTCTAGCATGCAACTGAGAATTTATTTTCTTGAATTTCCTCTAAGCCTTCAAACAGGTTGGTTAGAGTGTCTCACATCCCCTTTGTTGTCTTGTATTTTATGATTTTGCTGAGATAGGCATCACCGTTGTGAGGATGACGTTGCGAGCATAGCTTTCCAATCCAGCTTGTCTTCTTTCTTCTGGAGAGTATTCCTTCCTTGGCTTCACGACTTGACGGAATATTGGTTCAACTCCAAGAGTGGTTTCTGCTCCTCTTTCTGATTTCATGATGATGATGGATCCGTCCGTGATGACATCCCACATCATGTCGTGGTGCGCTAAGAAAGCTTTTGAGTCAGAACTTTCAGACCTGATAATCATCGACTGAGAATGTCGGAAGATTCCTACTAAGAGAAGAATCCATAAAGTAATGTGCTGATACTGCCAATCAACGGGACGACGAAACGTATCAAATATGCGGAAGCTTCAAGACTCGAACAACGTCAAAAAATATGATTACAATCCAAATTAAATGACCAACAACGACGAACAATACAGCAATGACATGAGAAACGATGTCTAGAACCCCGACGAAGACTCGACTAGAATCTATAGCAATTCAACTCCGATTGAGCTGAAATTTTAACAAAAATTATAAATTGAAAACAGGAACACCATATCCAAAATTCAGCAAAAATGCAAGAGTACAACTCAAAAACGCTCGGTGCTCAATTTCGGTCTGATTTAGGGTTTTAGCAATGCGATGGGTTTGAAATAGATGGAATCTGGACTTGGGCGAAGGAAGGAATGATTATGGTCAAAGTATGATGGTGATATGAAGGCGTGGATGGTGGTCGAAGAACACGAGATCAAAGAAACGAAAACAAATTGGAGATTTACCTTAATACGGACCCCAAATCGACGAACAATTGAAACACGTATCACGGAAGCAATTCTTGTAGTATCCCATCTTTCTTGCATAATAGAAAATAATTAATATAGTGAGAAAGATAAGAATTTTAGTAAAATAAAAATTTTCTTTCCGAAAATTTTACCCGGCAGATATATTCTACCGGAAAAATGAGTTTTAATTAATTTCTATGGTCTCAGTTAATCCGAAATGAAGAAGTTTTTACATTTATCAGTAAGTGATAAATGTTTAGTCATAAATTGATAGAAAGAATAATTTAATTTAATTACGTGAAATTTTACGTGATTTATCAGTTAAAAATTTAGTTTCGGTCGATTTGAAAATATTTCGAATCTCCGATTCTTTCTGTGAGATTTTTATCTAAGGTTCGTGAAACCTTAAACTAAATTATTGTGTTGAGAAATTAAGAGTTCATCGGAGGGTTCGTCGTTGTTAATTAATTGAGTCGAGAAAGTGATTAAATAAACTAACAAAACTTAGCAATTAAGTTATATTATTATATTACTCTATCCTATATCTATCTATATATATATCATCTCCCTCACTCTCATCTCTCTCACTCTCGACAGCACACACACACACACACACACTACCAAGTGTTTTTCCATTGTTGTTTCTCAAGTTTTCAAGTCCAAGAATCAAGATCAAGTCTTACCAAATCACCTCCAATCAATTAAATAAGGATAGGTCCATATTCTTTCAAGTTCTTAGCTTCCTTTCCATGGTGGAATCATCTTCTTCCATATATATATATATTTTCGAATTTTTGGGAAGAAATGAGGAAGTGATTGGATGATTTTGATTTAATAGTATGATGCTTATATGATGCTTATATGATGATTTGTATGATTAAATTAAGAAAATCAAAACCCTAACCCTAAGTTGCATGATTTTCGAAATTCTTGAGAAATTGTCAAGTTTTGATTCATGCATTGTATGATGTTTTGATCTTCAAGGATTATGCTTATTTTATGCTTAGAAGATTGAATATGTAATTAAATTAAACACGAGAAAACCCTAACCCTAGTTTTGAGAATTTTCGAAAATATGAAGAAATGGTTAAATGTTGATCTATGATTTAAATGCTTGTTTTGATGTTATAAATGAGTTTAGATAAATATTCTAAGTATGTTTCATGTTGGAAGTAAGCATGAATTCTCAACCTATCTCATTTTATTATTTAATGTCGAAAATTACGGTTTTAATTAGGGTTTTGAAGATTTCATGAAGAAAGATATAATTGATGGATAATTTGATGATATATGATGTTAATGGTAATTGTTGAATCAAGAGTTAGTGAATTAAAAGCATAATTAACCCTAGAAACCCTAGAAAGTGAAATTAGGGTTCTTAAATTAGGGTTTATTAGTTTAATAGTTAACTGAATGAAAATGATGGAATAATTAAGTTTATAATGTTTAATTAAATATATTAGAAATTAAAAAGAAGAGAAAATAATTCTAGAAATCATAAAGTTGAAATAACTGAAAATTAAATAAATTAAATAAATAATTATTTGATTTTTAATTAATAAACTAATTGCATTATGAACTTCTTAATAAAAATTAAGTGTTATATGATTTTCTGGAAATTTAATTCAAAGTAATAAAGATTTTCTATTTTTGGTCGATTTTCCTGATTTGGGAGTTTATATGCTTAATAGAGTCAATGTGTGTAATGAATGTGTAAATATGGGTGTTATGTTTAAATAAATGTATAGAATTAAATTGAGAATTTTCTGAATCCGTTAGACGGATTAAAATCGATTTAGTCAATTTCTGTGAATAGTTAATGATGTATGTTGATATTAAGTGATAAGTGTGAATTGTTTGAATGTTTGATGATTAAGGATGAGTTAAGATAGAATAAGAGCGTTTAAGGAATTAAGATAGAAATTCTCGAGTTTCGTCGAGATTCGGCGTAGAAATTCGAATCGAATTACGTTAAGATTTTCGAAGTTCGATAGAAGTTACTCGTTCTAAAGTAGCTATTCTATTTCGATTTAAAGGAGCAAGAGGAAGTGGGAGCAGGACCGTGAAGTAAGAGTTGATCGAGCATAAAAGATTAAAAGTTAAAGCTTTAATCTACCAGGTGGGCTTTCTTAACTGAAAAACGTGAAAAGCATGATATTATATAATTTTTCAAAGCTTTGATACTTGCCAAATTGTTTTAAAATGTTTAAGTATGTTACCATCTACTTAAGAAGGACGAATTCGGTCCCGTGCAAGGTGGGATTTGTGTACACATATGTAATCGTGCGCATTTCTTTGATAGGACGGTTATACGTAATCGTGAGCCTTCCTTGATATGCCGGTTACAAGTGATTGAGAAAGAGGCCTCTTTCTCATCACTATTATTTATTGTAGATAAGGTTCATACTGTTAAATATGTCTGCAGACAAATGTTTTTCAAGAAAAGAGAATGTTTTTAACATTGCACAAGTTGTTTTCAGAAAATCCTTGTGCTATGTTTTCCGGCAAGTTTTCAAAATATAGCTGTATTCAGCAAGTTTCAAATGTTTTCGACATGTGTTCAGTGAGTACGAAGTACTCAGCCCTGCATGTTATTTCTAAAACGTGCAGGTTAGCAGGGATGCAAATGACGAGGGCTGGATGGACATTTGTTGTTGTTGTTATGAATGTTTTTGAAAAGAAAGTCGTGTTTAAGAGTTATTGTGATAAACTCAGATCTAGGATATATATATGTCTTCATACATATATTCTCATGTTTTCCGCTGCAAGAAAATGAAGTTTGATGTTGTATAATGTTGTTATAACGTTGAATTCTAAAGTCGAACTCTTTTGTCAAGTTCTTTTGAAAACTCAACCATTGAATCATATGTATATAAGTTGTTAGTTATGTTGAGAAGCTTTGTCGAACTTGAAACAGTTTTTCTTTATCGTGCTTTCTTGATCCTCGAGTCAGCTTGTCATACTCGTGATCAATGTCGATTATTTGGTTGATCAGGTCTATTTATTCACAACTTGTTGTATACTTGGTCATTATCGATTATTTGGTTGATCAGGTCTCTTGATTTCGAGCTGATTTGAGTTATATATATCGATATGCATGTCATTGTTGAAACAGCTGATCGTCTCGTTGATCTTGAGTCATGCATGTCATATTTATTCTAAAATTGATGAGATCGGTACGTCGTTGGACCTACCGATCTTGATATCTGGGGTAGAGCAGCGACAATTCTCCGGCGGCATAGTTAACCCGAGACCCACACGAGATCACAAACAAACTAGAGATTTCAGATTCAAAGGTGCCAAAATCGAATCCTACCAAGAACTAGGGTTTGTGAACTTTGTAGAACACATGAGACAAAGTTGAAAATAACTTTTTCATTCAAAACTCGTCTGTCAATAGTAACAGCGAAAAGTAACATAAATACTAAACTAATTCCTAAGCTAGGTTTCGAAATTAACAAGGTCTTGGGCTTGGTAATTTCAAATTCCTTAATTAAATGCAACTGAGCCAATTAATCACCTAAACATGTTGTGATAATTGGGCTACTAAATAACAATTTAATAAAATTAAAACATAGTAAAGTTTTCAAAAATTGAATGGAAGCCCAATCCATTTTTATTCGACCCTTTATGCTTCTCCATCATCAATCTTCAATACTTGTGAAGTTCACCAACTTGAATCAATTAAATCCAACTCCATCGTCTTCCAGCTTCTTTAGAATGTAGCACTGGAAATAACCTTGCAGCTTCTTGGCTCTTAATCTCGTTACTGGACCTCTAAGCTGCAATTCTGGATTTAAGTCTTTAGTGCTATGCCTGGTCTCATCATGCGCAGTATGCAGTAATATGAGATTTTTAGAAAAGCGGATCTGTTCAATTGACCACTGATAGAGTCCAAGACGGATCTCATGATTTAGATACATTGGTCTTTTAAACCACAACTCTAAAACTAATTGATGGTCCCGAGACGGATAACTGGGTGTAGGGGGTAAACACAGTTGGCTGTGTGTGCGAAAGTTGGTGGGTTTTGGAAAGTCCGTCTGTTACTTAAAATATATATTGTAAAGCTTTGTTTCTCTTTTCAATTAGTTAGTTTATGCAACTTGAAATATATGCTTATGAGAGTCAGCTGGATGCATAAATAAAGAAGTAAAGAACAAAGCAGTTTAACATGGTTTGGAGAATGACTCCTATGTCACGACCAAAAACCTTCTGGTAATCCACTAAGGATACCACTAACTTTTCTGCGCAGTCAGCAAGCGTTGCAGCTCAGTTTCTTGAGCTGGATACAAGTTTACGCGTACTGTATCGAAATATAACCAACTGTTTACGGGCACAGTTGAAGCCTACCTTTAGTTTACGAGTACTGAAGAACATATCTTGTAGTTTACGGGTACTACAAAGACCTGAATCTTAACCTAACCTTTTTTTGGATTTGTGGGTTTGGGTTTGGGGTTTCCAACTATGAACAAGTTCTTACAATGAAGAACATAAAAGTATGATGAACTCGTTCAAACTAAGCTTTAGATAAGAAATAATTATATGCCTAGATTCTAGTTGGAGAGAACATAAGCAAACTGAGAACATATATGAACTCTGAAGAATGCAGGCTGCTTGACCTGAAACTTTCAGAGAGATTTCTTGATGTTATTCTGGATAATATTTTTCTCTCCTTTTCTGCTTCCACTCTCTCATTGTTCTATTCCTCTCTCTACATTCTCTCTTGATAGAGAAGACTCATAAATATATGGAGAGAGAACTAGCCGTTGGAAAGAGCCGTTCTGAATCTCTACCTAACTTCTGACATTTATGTCCTCTCTTCATCCGTGATTTCCTCGTATCGCAGGCCTAGGTTTGACTTCTATGTACTGAGGTGTCGAGTTTCTGTTGGTCCAGATCAGCTCTGACTTTATCTCAAGTTGTCTTCGAGTATGCTGTGCTGTTGAATCTGAGTTGTGTCTTGAAATCTGCTGGGTCCTGACGCTGAGCTGAGTCACGAACTCTGCTGGGTCTTGACGCTGAGCTGAGTCGTCATACGAGCTTTCCTAAGCTTGACCGTCTTTGCTCTGGATATCACTGATATATTACTCGACTTGATTTGCCCTGCTGTGTACTCAGCTTGGCCAGCTGATTCTTTTTTCTCTTGTGATCTCTATACCACTCAGCTGGGCTTCTCTGTTGTTTATGCTCTATTGTGTTGAATCAGTTCAGCTGTGCTTCTCGCTCAGCTGATCCTTCTGTTGGATCTTCTGCTATCTTCAGCGGCTTCACCTGTAAACTTATATAAACTCTACGAGCTTAAACAGACGAGCTGGTATAACAACTTAGGCTTGCGCATTTATCTACTCGGTTGGCGTCAGTTAGGTTTTAGTATCAAATCAAAACACTTAGAATTTTCCCGACATTTTTCTTTTTTGTCTTTCCCAATAGCAATGTCTCAGTCAAAAAATGAAAATAATTAACTCTTCACAAAGCTTGAGACCTACCACTTTTTATTCTTGCTTCTTAATAATTGTGTGCAAAACAAGGTGGATCTTGCTATTGTTACGGAGGAAGTACTATTTATTATAACTTTTTTTTTTCAATCTTGTAGTATTATATATAGTAGAAAATGAGGTATAATATGGAGTATTATTTTTCTAGTTGTTATTACAATAGAGATAGGTCTAATTACTCAAAAATAGAGATAGATTTTATATTTATTTGTGCAGACTATAGAGATATAATATATTTTTCAAAAGAACGCATACTAGTTGTTACTCCCTCAGTCCCGCTGATATTGTCATGTTACTGTTCGGCACAGTTATTAAAGAAAAAGGTAAAAAGAGAGAAAATGGGGTAGGCTCCATTACTTTTGAAGGGTTAATTATTTCCTTTTTGGGAAATATGATAATTTAAATGGGACAAGCCAAAAAAAAAAGGAAAACAATTTCAATGGGACGGAGGCGGTATATTTTAATTTTGAGTTTTGATAGAAAATTTTGAACTTTTTAAAATTTGTTTTATTCATGTATATGAAATTTCCTTTCAGAACTTGTTTCTCACTAATATGTTTATTAATCCAAAATAACATTGTTTAACTAAATGTATACCAAATGTGATTTATATTATTAATTTTGTTATGTGTGAAATATGGTGTGAAAAATGATATTGCTTAAACAAATAAAATAAAGAAAATGATATATATAATGTTTGTTTCTTTGACTTGTTAAGTAATTTAAATAAAAGTAAAATTATGTTATAGTTTATTATTTATTTTATTGTTAGAAAAAATTGGATCCCGTGAATCGAAATTTTCGGCTCCGCCACTGCATGCTCATAATCACCATAAGTTATTTCTAGAGATTTCACATATTGAACAACGAATGTACTTAACTGTTTGTCAGCAAATGCTTGGGAGGAAGGAGTGAAATCGTTTTGATCAGCTGTCGACTTGACTATGCTGATCTTGACATTTTCAGTGGCTACGTAAAATAAAAGTTTGAGAATTTTAAAAGTGATCTGTATGAGACATAAATGCTAAATACATGAATACTTATCTCTTCTATTTGTAAGGGGATACTCTGTTTGTGTTAGGTATGAGATGAGATTCACCATAAAAATGGTCTGGCTTCACAGAAAAAATCATCTGCATTAGTTTTAAATTTTTCCACAATGAATGAACGCTACACTGGTAGGTAAGATCTATCAAGTTTATCAATCATGTGGTTCCACTTGAGGCTGAATAAATTCGAGTGAACTAATTCCAGAAAAAGTCATAGATGTTCAGCAATCTCGGGATCATATTTATTTTGTGCGTTCAGGAAACAAAGATACGTATATAGCTCAATACTGAACCATTTTCCTATGGTAACTGGAATTATAAAAGTTGATTTACAAGCGGAACCAGACGCTGTAAATGAAAAGCTTGAAGTGGGAGGAAATGTTAGTAGCATCTTTGATCTCGGACCTAGGAGATTTGGATCAGAGGCTATCTTTGTTCCCCGGCATCCTACATGTGAAAAAGATGATGGCTACTTCGATTTTATTTGTACATGATGAGAACACTGGGTATGTTCTATAGCTCTCAGTCTACTGTACTTAGTAATCTATTTCTTGTCTTTCTTTGTGTGAATTAGGCCACTCAATTTTGCAGATGAATTTATCATGCATCAAAACACATTATATTGTCTGGATTTCACTTTTCATTAGATGTTATGCAGTTTCATCAGTTTCCATTTACTGTTATTTTATATTTTACTTACATTAATTTCTTTCTTACACTGCTTTCGGGATACCTGGAGTATCTGTGTGCGTGCGTTAGTTTTGATTCATCAAATCTTTTACCAACTCTGGATTTAAGTTATTGTTGTATGCTAAAATGCAAAGGCCTAATTCTTTATTTTCACTTATTCTTCTAGTCAAGATACTACTGGTTATTACTAATACAATCATTGGCCTAACTTGATTGTAAAAATCCCAACATTTCTTGTTCCCACCACACAGAAGGTACGCTTCGATTAATTGCTTCTTGATGTTCATTGTTCCATGCATGTAGTACGTGACATATTAAGATTTATTAATTATGACAACAGGAAACAAACACTACATACAAAGTATGATTCCTCCATATTTCTTCAAAGAAACTTAAAATGTGGTATGTGCATACTTTTCCTCCCTTGCTGCATCTTATATCTTATCACATCTCTAATTATTGTCTCCTTATATGTAATCCTCCTGCTGCAAGTTATCACTCATTGGAGTACATTATTCCTACGTATAGACACATCTGTAGGAAATTCATATCTAATTCAAGATCATGTAAATGTGGCGCTAATGGATGCATGTTTGCTCAGACTTGGTGCTTATCGCGATGATCAAGTAAGACAAATGACTTTGTTTGGGGTTTTGTCTCTTCAAAACTAAACCTTGTTATGATGCCGCATCCACTCTTTGGTCAGTAACTGATTCAACCTCTGAAAAATAAATAATTTTGCATGTTGAAATGACATTTCCAAAAAGTAAAGATTCTTGAACTTTTACTTGGGGGTTTTGATCATCGAAGTCATCAATTTTAGAAAAAATTCTGAATATAAACTGTTGTTTTTGAATAATGTAGGATCCTAGAACAAATATTAATTTTCTCTTCCTTTGTTGATCCTATGAATGAATACACTTTTTTGTTGTTTTTTACTAAATTCTGAGATTGACATCTTCAATCTATATTATTTTTATAGCAGACATGTAATGCAAACTATGCTAGGAGTATGAGGAAGATGAAGATATACATGTTATGATAATGTTTTGTATGGAGATAATGTATTTTGTACTTTTTTTAATTAGTTTGTAGGTGGATTTAAATACATTTCTATGTTATGACTATGTATCTAATACATGTATCATTTGGATGTTTGGATGATTAATATATAGAATTTTAATTAGCTAAGTGTAAAACATTTATTTTATTATTTTGAATAATTAATTTATTGGTACTTCAAAAGGAAAATAGGTATAATAAAAATAAAATAAACTGAAAAAAATGTGAAAATTTGGCCTTTGAATAGATGACGGTTGCCAAAAAACCGTTATGTATGATATAAAATAGTAATGGGGTTTATGTGACAAATAATTGACAAATGTGAAGAAATTTTTCCTCACATAAGCATGGTTCTTATTTTTGAGGAAATCAATTTTTCATCACATATATCTATATATGAGGACCCTATAGTGATGAACCGTGTGACAAATTTTTTCGTCACATATAGCCTTTTGTGACGAAAAAATCATTGCAAATACTTTTTTTTTTGTAACGCTAATTTGATATCATGGCTACAATTACTATACTTATCATAATATTTTCTTAGACCATTGTACTTATCATGTAAAAAGTGAGTTATCTATATATTACTGCCTCTGTCCCACTCAATTTGTCTACTTTCAAATAAGGAAAGAATTAATCTTTCAAAATCCTTCAAAAGTGGTGGGATACCTACCCACTTTCTATTTTTTTCCCTTTATTCTTAATCTACGTGCCAAATAATAGATAGACAAATTAAATGGGACGGAGGGAGTACTAATTACTTTGGAAGAGAAGGGGAGTAATTACTATTACTATATACTAGTAAGTAGCCCGTCGAAATTCGACGGGAAATAACTTTATGTTTTAATTTATATGTATATATTTTAAAAATAATTTTATATCTTATTTAAAAGTTGTGATATTGTTCGCGTTAATTATTAATCAAATTTAGGAAATTAATTATTTCACATATCTAAATTTATAATTAAGAATGATAATGGTCGGGTATACTCATTCATTATGTATTTTTTTTAAATCTAAATTTGTTTAGAATTTTTCTACATGTTCATAATATCTCGGTTAAAATAGTGACTTTACTATACATACTCATCTCAAATCCGTTGAGTAATACTCGATAAAAATATGAACACCCCAAGTAAAATTAATTAAAATTAGTAAAAATCATTCTTTCTATGTTATTTGAACCGTCTCGTTGATTTATGCTAAATTACTCGATAAAAATCTAAACAAAGTTAATATTAATTAAATTAGTAAAAATCCTTCTTTTTAAGTATAATTGAACCGTTTCGTTAGTTCGTGTTAAATCGATATCTCTAATCTTTGCCAAAATGTGGAAAAAATATATTTACATCTTCAAGTTTTTTGTTATTTTCTTTAGCTACCTATCTCACATTTGATTCAAGAGATGAGACATGGAATAGACAAATAGCTTAGTAAAAATCAATAGTTGTCAAGGAACTTAGTTTGTACAAATTACAGCAATATTTTGCCTTTTTTTGACCTTTTCGCCCTTACTTTTAACTTTTCCCACCAAACTTTACATTCTCTCTCCTCTCTTACCTTATATCATCAGCAAGTCATTTTCGTTACCAGAGTACCACCGCAGCAGAGTTCAAGACTCAACTCAGCGTCAAGACCCAGGAGAGTTCAAGACACAGCTCAGAGTCAACAACACATCAGAGTCTAGGATAACTTGACATAAAGTCAGAGCTGACCTGGACCAACAGAAACTAGACACCTCAGCACCTAGAAGTCAAACCTAGATCTGCTATACGAGGAAAATGCGGATGAAGACAAGACCTAATTGTCAGAAGTTAGGTAAGGATTCAGAATGACTCTTTCCAACAACTAGTTCTAATCTCTCCCTATAAATATGAGTTTTCTCCTTCAATAAAAGCGAGAGAGAACACGAGACGAGAGAACAGAAGGTTACACAGAAAGAAGACTACTCAAGTCAATATCAAGAAATCTCTTTGAAAGTTTCAAGATCAAGCAGCCTGCATTCTTCAAAGTTCATATATTCTCAGGGTGCTTGTGCTCTCTTCCACTAGAATCTAGGCATATAATTCTTCCTATCTTAAGGCTAGTTTGAACGAGTTCATCATACTCATATGTTCTTCATTGTAAGAACTCGTTCATAGTTGGAAACCCCAAATCCAAACCCTCAAACCCCAAAAAAGGTTAGGTTAAGGTTAAAGGTTCTATAGTACCCGTAAACTACAGGTTAGGCGTCAGCTGTGACCGTGCACAGCTGGCCACATTTCGATACAGTACACGTAAACTTGTATCCAGCTCGAGGAACTGAGCTGCAACGCTTGCTAACTACGCGGAAAAGTCAGTGGTATCCTCAGTGGATTTACCAAAGGTTTCTAATCGTGGACGCTGGAGTAGTTTCTCCGAACCACGTTAAATTGCTTTGTTCTTTACAGTTTTATTTATGCATCCAGCTGACTCCTCATAAGCATGTTTTCAAGCTGCATAAAGTGTCTAATAGAAAAGAGAAACAAAGCTTTGCAATATATTTGAAGTAAGAGACGGACTTTCCTGTGATATCCCGTCTTTCTTGCGTACTAAAATTAATTAATTTAGTAAGAAAGATAAGATTTCAGTGAGAAAAAATTTTAATTTAGAAAATTTTATCCGGCAGATATATTTTGCCGTAAAAATGAGTTTTAATTAAGAATGATCGTCTAGGTTAATCCGAAACGAAGAAGTTTCTACATTTATCAGTAAATGATAAATGTTTTGTCATAAATTGACTGAAAGAAGAATTTAATTTAATTGCGTGAATTTTTACGTAAATTATCTTTTAAAATTTTAGTTTCGGTCGATTTGAAAATGTTTCGAATCTACGATTCTTTCTGTGAGATTTTTATCTAGGGTTCGTCAAACCCTAAATTAAATTCCTATGTTGAGAAATTAGAAGTTTAATTAAGGATTACTTTTTAATTAATTAATTGAATTAATTAAGTAATTAATTAATTAACTAAAGTTTACTATTCACCTAAATATCTTAGATATTTAATTTAGAAACTTCCTACATCTATCAATATATATATGACTTGTGTCATCTCTCTCCCTCACCCTCTCAAATTCGACACACACACACTACACACACTTAAGAGTTTTCTTCCATTGTTGAGTCTTCTTCCAAGCTCCAAGAATCAAAGATCAAGACTATCATCCATTCTCAAGTATTTAAGTAAGAATAGATCTTTGATATCTCAAAGTTCTTATTTCATTTTTCATAGTTAAATTTACCCTTTCTTGTATATATATATATATATATATATATATTCAAAAATTTGGGAAGAAATGAGGAAGTGATTGAATGATGTTCATGTTATAGTATGATGTTTATATGATGATTTATGTGATTAAATCAAGCATGAGAAACCCTAGGATAACTATAGTAATTTTCGAAAATTATGAGAATTTGGGAGTTTTTAATTCATGTGATATGTGCATAAATTGATGTTATAATTGAGCTTAGATAATTATTCTAAGTATGTTTCATGTTGGAAGTAAGCATGAATTCCCAACCTATCTCATTTTATTAATTAATGTCGAAAATTATGGTTTTAATTAGGGTTTTGAAGATTTGATGAAGAAAGATATATTTAATGATTAAATTGATGTTTCATGATGTTAATGGTAATTGTTGAATCAAGAGTTAGTGAATTAAAAGCATAATAAACCCTAGAAACCCTAGAAAGTGAAATTAGGGTTCTTAAATTAGGGTTTATAGTTTAATGGTTAATTGAATGAAATTGATTGAATAATTAAGCCTAAGATATTTAATTAAGTATATTAGAAATGAAAAAGAAGAGAAAAGAATTCTAGAAATCCTAAAATATAAATAACCGAAAATTAAATAAATAAAATAAATAATTATTTGATTTTTAATTAATAAACTAATTGCATTTATGAACTTCTTAATAAAAATTAAGTGTTATATGATTTTCTGGAAATTTAATTCAAAGTAATAAAGTTTTTCTATTTTTGGATGATTTTCCCGATTTGGGAGTTTATATGCTTAATAGAGTCAATGTGTGTAACGAATGTGTAAATATGGTTGTTATGTTTAAATAAATGTATAAAATTAAATTGAGAATTTTCTGAATCCGTTAGACGGATTAAAATCGACTTAGTCGATTTCTGTGAATAGTAAATGATGTATGTTGATATTTAGTGATAAGTGTGAATTGTTAGAATGTTTGATAATAAACGATGAGTTAAGATAGAGTGAGAGCGTTTAAGAAATTAAGATAGAAATTCTCGAGTTTCGTTGAGTTTCGGCGTAGAAATTCGAATCGAATTACGTTAAGATTGTCGAAGTCGTTGTTCAATAGAAGTTTCTCGTTCTAAAGTTGCTATTCCATTTCGTTTAAAGGAGCCAGTGGAAGCGGAAGCAGGAACGTGAAGTAAGTGTTGAACGAGCGTTAAAGTTTAGAAGTAAAGCTTAAGTTTACCTGGTGAGCTTTCTTAACTATACAACGTGAAAAGCATGATTTTATATAATTTTTCAAAACTTTGATACTTGCCAAATGTTTCTAAAATGTTAAGTATGTTACCATCTACTAAGGAAGGACGAATTCGATCCCGCGCAAGGTGGGATTTGTGTACACATATGTAATCGTGCGCATTTCTTTGATGGGCCGGTTATATGTAACCGTGAGCCTTTCCTTGATATGCCGGTTACAAGTGATAGAGAAAGAGGCCTCTTTCTCATCACTATTAATTATTGTAGATTTGGTTCATACTATTAATATGTCTGCAGACAAATGTTTTTCAAGAAAAGAAAATGTTTTTAACATTGCACAAGTTGTTTTCAGAAAATCCTTGTGCTATGTTTTCCGGCAAGTTTTCAAAATATAGCTGTATTCAGCAAGTTTCAAATGTTTTCGGCATGTGTTCACTGAGTACAAAGTACTCAGCCCTGCATGTTATTTCTAAAACGTGCAGGTTAGCAGGGATGCAGATGACAAGGGCTGGATGGACGTTTATTGTTGTTGTTGTTAAGGATATTTTTGAAAAGAAAGTCGTGTTTAAGAGTTATTATGATGAACTCAGACCTAGGATATATGTCTTCATACATATATTCTCATGTTTTCCGCTGCAAGAAAATGAAGTTTGAAGTTGTATAGTGTTTGTCGAACTTGAAACAGTTTCTTTATCTTGTTTTCTTGATCCTCAAGTCAGTCTGTTATATTCTTGGTCATTGTCAATTATTTGGTTGATCAGGTCTTTTGCTATTGAATTCAGTCGATCGTCTCGTTGATTTTGAGCCATGCATATCCTAATTATTCAAAGTTGATTTATTGTTGAGTATAAGTTGTTCTTTGTTGTTCTTGATCAATAGTCGGGTCGCTATTAAATTCCCTTTGTTAATCATAAATTGTGTACGTCGTGGGACCTACCGGCCTTGACATCTGATTTCGGGGTCGGGCTGCGACATTTCCAAAACTCACGAACTTCCGCACACACAGCCAGCTGTGCTTACCCAGCTGAGCTCCAGCTTGGTCGAACATAGCTAGCTCACTCAAAGAGTTTTAATTGGAATTTTTTTTAAAACTTTGGTGTATTCACCCCTTACACCAAGGTATCCGTCTCGGGACTATCAATTTTATTTTATGAAAATGTATCTATAAACATATGTTAATTGCATCTTTAGATGATTAGTATATGAAATTGTTAATTAGCAAGTGAAAGTACTTATTTTATTATTTTGGATGATTTAATTTATTATAAAATTGTGTAAATTTTAAAATTTGGACTTAGAATAGATGACAGTTGCCAAAAAATGTTAATATATGACAAATAATACGTGATGGTTCTGTACGCACATAGATGACGGTGACTGATGGTCATGTATAATCATGATAGATGACGTTTATTCACAGTCATGTATAGTACCCACTATAAATTATACCCGCCTACACGATGCATCTTGACACGTATAGATGACGGTTTTTATCCGTCATGTATGTTCATTTTTCTAGTAGTGTAGTTCTTTGAAACTACGTTATCCCTTTTCATATATGAAGTTTTCCTTGTATAACATTTCAGGCTAGTAATTCGCAAAAAATAAAAAATAAAAAATAAAAAATAAAAAATAAAAAGTAAAAAATAAAAACTTTTCAGGCTAAGCCACTTCTAGAGCAAGGATGTTTAGAAAAATTGCTCGATCTGTCCATGGCTAATACTCATTGATGAGAATTTAACTGAGATAAGCAGGATGATTAATCGTTTCGCAGCCTCTACGTGTATGAAGAATTAATGAGGGAGGAATAAGGAATGTCGCTGGCCTCGGATGAGATTGGTCATCATAATACTGAGGGGTATATAAACATAACATACATCAAACACACACATGTTTTAATATTACCATGTATTAGCTACCACAAATTACTAGTTCCCATGCATTAAGGCCAAAACTGAGAAACACCCATGAACCAGATATAATAACAAAGATCTTGAAAGAACAAAGAAAAAAATAGAAAACCTAGAAAATCTTGGCAACGTCCCTAATTAAGCCCCGATTGGCCTTGGCGAACTCCGTGAACTCCTCAAACGATATGAAGCCATCCCCATCGGTGTCGAGCTCAGACATCATCCGCTTGACTTCGTCAGATGAGACGGAGCCAAGTGCCTTGAGGGCATCTCCCAGCTCCGTCGCTGACACTTTCCCATCACCATTCGTGTCGCAATGTTTGAAAATCCGCTCGCGGTCTGCTACATCCTGTGGATCATCATCACCCATTATCTTTTCGATGCTTTTTCACAACCAACCTTTTTTTTTTGTTTTTGCTTTTGAAATCAATAGAGAAATTATTGGAAGATGAGTTTCTATATTGTATATATATATTTGGCTGATATATATAGTTTCAAGATTTTCTTGGTTATATATGGTCAGCCTTGTTACTCGGGATGATCATTATACTCACGCCTTAACCACCGGGGAACATGGAGTTTCTGTACCATATTAATAGTAAGTATATAAGGAACATCGATACATATTTGAATCTAAAGAATAATATCTAATTATTTAAAAAAATAATAATATATATCTATATATATAAAAACATCTATTCGGTATTTATTATAATATTTTAATATTTCTGGAGAGATTTTATGTTTTTAGGATAGTTTGACATAAAAAGTTCAATGAACTAGCGCGTCACTCATGCAATGCGCACATATTTACATATTAATGATATGGTTTTATAATTTTTGAAGTTTTTAAAATAAGATACAAAAATTTTGATGTAGATGTATTATATTTTTTTAGGTTAGGTAATGTATATAACTCAAATATATTTCAAAGTTTTTAATTTGACTACGTATTTTAAGACTATTTTTATGAACACTTGTATAAATGCAGATAAGTTAATGTGTAAGCACTACAAGAATTTTGGTTATAGACAACATAAAGTAGACAACAACTTTTAGTAAACATGTTGTGAATTCTTATATAGACAACTGCCACAGCCAAACCTGTTGTCTTTAACCATAAAAAAGTGCGGTCATAGATAACAGGTTTCGAAACCTATTGTCTATAACCGCACTTTTTTATTTATAAACAACAGGTTTTAATCCTTATTGTCTATTACTACAGTAGACAACATATTTGTGTAAACTATTGTCTGTATACGACGCATATAGACATGGGTTCCCAATACCTGTTGTTTATTAAATATATAGACAATGAATATTTTTGAACTGTTGTAAAAAAAAATAAAAAATAAAAAATAAAACAAAGTACTTAGGGTGAAATGTGAATTCCCCTCCCCATTTCATATTGAATTGAAATTAAAACCAGCGCCTAAATTTCCCAACACCAGCGCCGCTCCATTCATCTCCGCTCCGCCATAACCTGTTTAGACGTCGGTGCCGACCCCAACAGACGGTTTTCCTCATCTCCCATCTCCACTCTCCACCCTCTCTCTATTATTTCA
Source organism: Agastache rugosa (assembly GCA_031470985.1). NCBI lineage: Eukaryota > Viridiplantae > Streptophyta > Magnoliopsida > Lamiales > Lamiaceae > Agastache > Agastache rugosa. Next base: position 25,880,827 of record CM062608.1, read on the forward strand.
GTGCCGACGCGACGCCGTCTTCGCTGCATTCCCAACCCCCGTGAATTCCCCTTCCATCATATACAAAAAATTCTCCAATTCCGCCCTAAATTTCCCAATTCCAGCGCCTTCTTCATTCATCTCCCCTCCGCTGCCATCGATTTAGACGCCGGCGCCGACCCCAACAGATATTGTTCCTCGTCTCCCATCTGCACTTTCCACCCTCTCTCTGTTGTTTCAGCGTCGTACTCTGCTTTCTTCCCGCCACATCGACGCCGTCTTCGCTGCATTCACAATACCATGCCGACGCTGCTGTCTTCTGCTCCGTCATTCTGGTCTTTTTCAACTTCTGCGATGGGTTTTAGATAGTCATTTTGGATGTAAGCCACTTCTGCAAGTTCTCCTCGTATTGGCTTAATTTCTTACACAGCTGCAATGTGCAGTTTGTTAATTTTGTGTTAATTCCCAATTCGGTTCATTCCAGCTATGCAATTCGCATAATTTCCAATTTCACACTTTGCGTTAATTCCCATTTTCCAGGTATATTTTGCGCTTCTTTTTTCATTTAATATCTGCTTTTGTGGTCTACGTAATTATTTGATTTTGTGATTGAGAACCACTGATTTAGTGTTGGTTTATGTTTAATAATAAATATTGTATGTTTTTTAGTTGAAAAGCAAAATATTATATTTAATATTTGGCTATATGCGTTTAGTTATTGGGACCAGAGTTTTATCTAATCAATTTGTTTGCCTTATAAAATAGTATAATATATATAAATTTAATCATATTGTTGTCTTGTGGAGTTATGCTTGCTAGGAAAAACATTAAAGTTAGATTCGAGCAATGCATGGAAGGATGTGCCTGCTGACGTGAAAGATACGGTTTGGGATGCAGTCAAAGTATTTGTGCCAATAATATTAATTTTTGTACTATTATTTCTGATAAGTAACCTGTGAGCTATTATTTCTTCTTTTGCAGTTGATGTTTAATGTGGATGACAGTTATAAAAATAAATGCCTGAAATCAGCAAATGCAAAGTGGCGCCAATGGAAGTCAACCCTCTGCACCGATCACATTCGTCCATATGAGGGAGAGCCTGAAATGCTCTATGATCCTTCACCAGGTTATGGAATCCTCAAAGAAGATTGGAAAGAGTTTGTCATTAGTCGTATGTCTGAAGGATCTCGGGTGAGATAGATAATATTACCTATTTATTACATAAATAAATATGAATTCTAAATATATTTTGGTTTCATGTATTCTTTAGAAAAAAAGTAATGAGGTGAAGCAGCGCAGAGCAATGAATATATATAGCCCCATCGTGTTTCACGCAAGGGATATGCCCGCTTACGTGAAGAAATGGTGATATTTTAATATTTTTAAATATTTTGGAATTTGAATGATGTTACTAACAATTATTACTTGTAGAAGGAATAATTGACTGAAGATGAAGATGTGAATAGAGCACTTTTGTGGAAGCAAGCACGAGCAAACAAAAAGGGGGAGTTTGATGGTGAACGGTTAACACATACAGTTATGAAAATTGTAAGAACTTATACTTATATCTAAATGAATTATGAATAATTCTGATTTATTAATTGTGATATATTTGTAATTAATTTGTATTGTAGGATGACTTCATACGGCAAAAGGAAGAGGGTGTGTTTAGCAAAAGTCATCCAACGGACGATATCCTTACACAAGCACTTGAGAAACCTGAGCATCTGGTCGTGTGAGGGTTGTTGGTGGTTTTGTTACTCCAACATTTTATTTCAATCTCAATAAAAATGTGAGAATCGGAATTGGAAAAGATGTGGCAGAAATGAGATCGGAGTTCGGGAAACAAATGGCAGAAATGAATGCAAAAATTATTGAACTCCAACAACAAATGCTGAATAAAGATACCGAAGAGAAGGGTAGTTGTTCGGTAATGTTGCAAAAGTCATCCAATCATGTTGATGTAGAGGCTATTGATATAGATGATGAAGTTGCTTGCAAGAAAGCCGCCCCGATAGTCAAAGGAACCAAAAATAAGGTGTGTATGCGAGTTTGTTATTAATTATTATTACTCTATAGTTTGTTAAGTATTTAAATAAATGTTCTTTCAGGCAAAAAGTAGACCAAAGAAGTTGCCCAAGTTGAAAGCATCGGATATGCCTTTGTCATTGAAGATGTTGCACAATTATGGTAGACTCGCTCTTGCATATGGACTTGGTATTAAAATAGTAGTGGATAGTTGTGTCTTCGGTCATGAAAAGAACAACAATACGTTCATCTTCTTTGATGACATCCACAACATGTGCGAATTGGCGGCTATCTCGGCATCTTGTATATTTGTCTACATATGGTGAGTGTTTGTAAAATTAATTAGTTGATTTTTTTAATACTTGATATGTTAATTTTTCTAATTTTGTGGCGAGAATTTGTAGGCACTTATATAAGGAATGTGAGAATACGAAACTTCTTGAAAAAATCAGATTTGTTGATCCGTATGACATATCACACAATCCGAAGGTTGATGCAGCAGAAAAGGCGAGTATTTTGGGGAGTAGGATGTGTGATACATTGCCTAATCAACTTGTTTTGGTGCCGTGCAATGTAGGGTACGTAAGACTGCTTATATTTTAGTTCGAATGCATAGTTAAAATGCTTATATGTTGTGTTTTTAATTAAACATGTCTATCTTTTTAGTTGGCATTGGATCCTTCTTGTGATTGACCCAGATAATGATACTACATATGTGTTGGATCCAATGAGGAATCATGCTCATTTTAACGAGATAAAGATCATCACGGAAACGGAAGTTCTATTATTTTTTAAGTTAGAACTTATATAATTTGTTTTAATTTGTCTTTTAATATGTGTAGGGCTATAAAAATGTTCAATACGAACAAAGGAAAAAGGGGGAGGCAAAGTCAAGTGTGGGAAGTGATAAAGGTATGAAATACTTAAATTTAACGCTTGTTGAAGACATATTATATGTTAGATGTTAGTCGCATTATACCTTTTTATGTAGTGCCAACAACAACCCGAGGCTCACAATGTGGATTCTATGTAATGCGGTACATGAAAGATATTATTGAAAATCTTGGATGTGATCTCCCCAAACCACTATCTATATTGGTAAAGTAGCATTTAATTTCAAAATTATTTAAAGAATAATTATTTAAAATATTTGGCATATTGCTGAATATTTTACTTTTATTTGTTTAATAGTTTTCTGAAGGATATTACTCCAAAGAAGAAATTGATGAAGTTCGGAGAGAATGGGCCGAGTTTGTCTATGATTTTGTTGATAAGAGTGATAATGAAGGTAAGTTTGATATATATATATGTGTGTCTTTTAATATTTTTGAGGTCTTAAATGATTTAAATTTTAAAGTCATTGCATTTTACTTTGTTTGTGTAGATGGAAACTAATTGAATGGTTGAGTTTCTTGGATCATTGGTGGTGAATGCTCAAGGTTGGAGATTAAGTTGGAGGTTTTTTAGTAAATGATTATAAATGTAGTTAGAGACACGAACAAGAACGGATGTTATGTCTTTTTTTGAGATACAAAATGGGATGTTTGACTTTATGGTATTAATCAAATTTTTATTAATGAATTTTGACTATTGTTTGATTGCATGATGTTTAATTATTTATATTTTGTCATATATATTGGTATTAATAACAGAGAATCTAAATATAATAAAATAAATATTTCAAATTTTGTGATATAATAGACAACAGATTGTATCCCATGTTGTCTATAAAATCACACTATCTCAAAATAGACAACGGACACAACCTATTGTGTATAATAAGACAGACAACGTAGTAGACAACGGGCGTAACCTGTTGTTTAAACTCTTATAGACAACATAATATAAACAACAGGTTGGGACTGTTGTCTATGACATACTAGACAACGGGTATTATCTGTTGTCTATCATCGCACACATGTTGTCTATGTGGGTATAGACAACAGGTATTCACTTTTGTCTATCACCGCCCTTAAATAGACAACAACGACGACAACAACAGACGATTGCGATATACACCACGCCAAATGTCTGTTGTCTATAAGCGAAATTCTTGTAGTGAAGTTTCCTTAAAATTTTGATATGTTGGCTAAAAAAGATAATCATTTGAGCAAGAATGATTTAAGTAAGAAATTATTGAATCTAAATAAAATTAAAATTTCATAACAAATTAATTCGTAAATTTATTAATTGTGAGAAAAAAAATCATTATATACATCGTTCGCTGTACATGCATTATTTGTAATACCCCACTTTTTCATAACTAATCTTAGTAAATAATTAAGATAATTATTTAGAATAATTAAAATGCGAGAACTTATAAAGAAAATAAGTTCATGCAATTAAAATTTTTTTTGGCAGTACTAATTTGCCGAATTCAAAGTTTCTAATATTTATTCTCATTCCGGTTAATCCGAAATGAGATAATGAAGGTATCTATGATTACGTGCTTATATAGTTGATATTATCTGAGAAGTATGTGTTAGTTTTGGAAGATTTGATTTCTCCGGAAATCATAAAATTTCTCCGGCAAATTATTTTAGTTCCGGATTTTATTTACGAAAATTTCTTGAGAAAGCTTATATTAGGGTTTGAGAAACCCAAATAATTTTTATAAGTTCGAAAGCTTTTTAATTAAAGCTGTGATGATTGTTTATTGGATGTTTGATTAATTAATTAGAGAATTAATTAATCAATTAAAGTATGATTTATATGCTTAATGTTTAATAAATTAATTAAGCTAATTTTTGAAGCATAATATTCCTAAGAAATAAAGCTTGTCTTATAAGCTTTATTATTAATTTCTAATTAATTTAATCTAACAATATCTAAGAGAATAAATTATAAGATATTGTTAGTATTAAATTTAATTCATAATATCTTAATTTAGATATTATAACACTAAGTCAAATTACTAACTAATAAGGGAGTGACACCACACCTTATCCAAAATGCAATGATGATGAAGAGATTAGTCAAGATTAGCATGCTATATACGTGTGTTTAAGTTCAATGTATTTAGATTTAGCTATTAGTTAAGTGTGTTGCATCCATCTTCATCCTCATTTGCTCTCCCTCAAACTCTCGACACACACACGGCAACACACACTCAATCACACACAATCTTCATTGAAGAAGCTTCACCAAGCTCAAGAAATCAAAGAAACTAGCATTCAAATTAATCAAGAAGGTTAGATCTTTCACTAATCAAGTTCTTAGCTCAAGATTTAGCATAAAAATCCATCTTCTTTTTCAAAATTTATGAAAAATATGGAAAGATAAATGCTTTTTAATTTTGTTGCTTGATGATCAAATTGATGATTTATATGAGTTCATGTGATGTATATAAACATGTTTAGTGATTGAATTTAGCTAGCTTGATCATTTGTTAATTAATTTAAAAAGGGCCGAAATTAAGGGCTAAAACTAAGAATATTTTATTTAATCTTACATGCTTGAATTGATGTTTAATTTGAGCATATATGATGTTTTTGAACATGTTTATACATGAATTAAATGAGTTGAAACTCCCTGGCCTAATTTGTAAGAAATTCGAAATTAATGGTCTTGAAATTGAGAGTTTCTGGAGTTTAATTTCTAGCTTAAGTCATTTGGATCCGGCCGGCTTGATTAACACTGTTGATCCGGCCACTTGATTCTGTAATTTGGACCCGATCATTGGAATTACCTAAACTCGATCAATTTGGATTCACTCAATGGAATTACCTGAACTCGATCAATTGGATTTACTCAATTGGACTCGATCAGTGGATTCTGTAATGGACCAGATCATTGGAATGCAATTGAACTCGATCAATTGGATTCACTCACTGGAATTACCATTGAACTCAATTGGATTTACTCAATTTGGACTCGATCCATTTGGATTCATGTTGGACCATCAATGGAATTACCTAATTGAACCGATCAATTGGATTTTTGACTCGACGGTTGGATTTACTCAATTGGACCGATCAATGGATTAACTCATTGTCGGCATTTTCCGGCCGGTTTTTTAGCCATTCGGTTTTCCGGCCATTGGTTTTCCAAACTTAGTTTTTCAGCCAGCTCAGTTTTCCAGCTAGCTCAGTTCTCCAGATAACTCAGTTTTTCCAGCCAGCTTTGATTTTCCAGTCAGTTTGATTTATCCAGCTGATCTTTGCTCAACTTGTTTTCAGTTGTTTCTTCCGTAAACTCAAAAGTTAAAATGTTAGCTAATTTTTCCTAATGATACGTTAATGATGAGTTTAAGAATTAATGATACGTCATTAATGAGCTTACATGTCAAAGACATATATTGATAATATAATGTTAAGCTTAAATGTTATCAAAGAGCTTAAGCATTTTTTTTATGCTAAAATAAATAAAAAAAAGAGCTTAATGATTAATGAGATGCTTATATGAAGAAATGAAATGTTTATTTTTTTTTTATGATATGATGTTATGAATGATATGATAAGCTTAAGTGTTTAATGATGTAAACAGTATGAGTTTAAATGTTAATAAAGTGTTTATATGCTTAAGTATGAGATTAAATGATGAAATATGTGATTTTATGTTTCTAAGTGTTTCCTGATGTTGTGATCGATTAGTTATCGATTAAAGAGTTAAGTAAAGTAGAAAAAGTAATTAGAAAAGTTAAGTTTTACTTTGCCGTGAGAAAATCCTAGAAAGCCGAGTCGTAGTAGAGAATTCGTATTATGGTAGCGGCATCCCTCATTTGAATATTTAATTTTTCTCGCTCTTATGTTTAAATTTAATTATTAAATGAAGGAACGAGCGGGACTGAAAAGTGAGGGAAAAGCCGAGAAGTTAAAGTATAGATAAAGTAGCTTCAGTCCAGGTGGGCTTTCTGAACTAAAGAAATAAAGAATGTGATATTATGATTATATATATATGTGTGTGTGATGATTTTCAAAGTGATTGACTTGCCAATTTTTGAAGTTTTTGTATGATACCATCTACCAAAGAAAGACGAATTCGGTCCTACGTAATGTAGGATTTGTGTACACTATGTGGTAATCGGGAGCCTTCCTTTATGGTGGGACGATTACAAGTGTTTGAGAAGGAGGCCTACTTCTCAACACTAAAAGTTATAGTAGATGTGGTACATACATGATAAGTATTTTGACTGCGCAGTCACTTATAATGAAAGGAAAAGGTTTGAGCTTGCACAGGTTTGTTTATTAAAGTTACTTGTGCTATGCTTTATGGCAAGATTCAATCTATAGCTCTAAGCAGCAGTTTTCAATTGTTTTGGCATGTGTCCACTGAGTACAAAGTACTCGGCCACATGTTATTTCTAAAATATGCAGCTAGCTTGGATGAAGATGGAGTGTCTTTGGGCGGACTTTTGTTGTTGACCTCTTGAGGCATTGTTGATGTTGAGCGAATTATATGTCTTCATACATATAATCAAAGATATGTCATGTTGGTTTCCGCTGCAACACTTTGAAGTTATTCAGTAATTGTTGTCTTAGTGTGATGTTGAAGCTATGACTTGATAAACCTTGTTTCCGTTGCTAAACTCTGATACGAGATGGTGTTGTCTTTTGACCATTCTCGGCTATTTTGGTTTGACTTGAAAGTATGATTTATTGTATGATGGGTTTTTGTTGGATAACTGGGTCGTTATCTTGTTCCTTGGTTAATCATAAATTGTGTACGTCGTGGTACCCACCGGCTTGGTTATCTTCATTCTAAGTCGGGCTGCGACAGAGTGGTATCAGAGCAGCTTGTCTGCTCTAAGTCTAAAATTTTTCTCTTGAGTCTAGTCTAGACTTGAATCCCTAGACTAGTTAAGTCTTAAACAACAAAAGTCCAGCACCTCATCTCATCCAGCAAAGTCAGGTATGTATTAAAAGTTTTCTAAAGATTAAAAGTTTAAAGTTTGAAGATATATTGTAAAGTTTTGATGCCTTATGAAGAGTAAAGCATAGACATTCCATTTACTCTTTTTGATGAGAAAGACGTTATTTAAGTGAAGACTCGATTCGTGGAAGTCTTTGAAATTAGGAAATAATACGGGAGTAGCAATTTCACGCAAATCTCTAAAAGAACCTTGAATTTTCTTGAAGAGTTTGTAATCCCGTATGACAAGATTGTTGAACGTACGAGACAGAAGTTCCATGTGACTGACGGACTGTTATGTGGACCTGATCAACCCACATAGCTAGAAACTCAGTAATATGGGTCTTCCGCCTCCATAATGAAGTTAATTAATGAAATGAAGTGAGAAAGTAAAGAAGGAGAATTTTATGAAAATAAGTTAAAGTATGAAATAAGTTATGATTGATGTGTTAAATGTTTAAAGTTAAGTAAAGAAAGTTAAATTATTCCTGACAATTGTTTAATTGTTAAGGTTATAAGTCAAGTTAGCTTGTTGCTACTTGAATAATTAAGAAAAGTCCATGAAGCTAAGTGCTTTAATATTGATTGCCAAGAAAAAAAAAAAAAGTGTATGAAATTAAGTTACTTCGCTATTGCATGATTATTAAGTTAAAGTTATGAAAGTGATGATGATGTAAATGTGTGTGTGTGTGTGAATATTTGATGCATAATATGACGTAGTTAGATCTGTAACGGAGTAGTAGTCCGTACCACTAATGATATTTTTGTGTGATGTCCTAACATCACAGATGACCTAGGGATAGCTTTTGCTGTATATAAATCCTTTCTTTTGAAAAGACCTCTAAAAGGCAATTTTTTTTCAAATATATAAAGAAAAATGACCAAAGTAGTTATTTAAGTTAAGTTGATGTTTTCGTAAAGTATTTAAGTAATATGAAAAGAGATGATGAAGTATGAAGAAAAGGAAAGCATAAGTAAGAAAAGAAGTTATATGAAGAAAAAGAATTAAAGATGTTATTTAAATTAAGTTGATGCTTCCTTAAAGTGTAAGATGTGAAGTAATGATGCTCTAAGAGAAAAGAAAAGTATGAGGAAAGATAAGTAAGATGATGAAGGAAGAAAGTAAAGGCTTTCATGAAAATGAAAGAAGAAAATATTTCTCTAGAAGCTAAAAGTTGAGTTATTAAGGAATGTTAAATAATGAGATGAAAGTATAAAGAATGTTGTGAAAATAAATTAAGAATGATAGAAGTTAAAGTCAAGTTATTAAAGACAGATAATTTATTCTGTCAATTTATAAGTCAAGTTATTCTCATTGCTATTTAAGACAAGTTTATAAAGCCGAGTGCTTTATTAATGATTGCCTAATTAAGAAAAGATATAAAGCTGAGTGCTTTAATAATGATTAAGAAAAGTTATGAAGTTAAGTTATGTTGCTATTACATGACTACTAAGTGAAGTTATGTAAGTGATTATATTATGATGTGATGTGAATTCTTGAATGTTAAGATCTACGATTTAAGAATTCGCTTGTGAAGTATTTGCTTATGCAATATAGAATAAGATAAAAAGGTGTTTAAATGCAAAGCTCGATAAGAATAAAGTTATTTCGTGATAGTTTTATAGTTTCTTAAAAACTAGAATGCCAAAGAAGAAATAGGGTAGAGGAAGAAGTAGAAGAAGAGCAGCGAGATCCTACCCTACCTCCTCAGCCTGAGAAGAGAATCGAAGAATTATTTCTTCGACAAAAAACCCTGACCTTCGACGGAAGAGGAAATCCGTCAGAAGTGGAAGAATGAATTCGTGCTTTAGAGCGAATCTTTAGATGTGATGATAGTGAGTGTCTCGCATGTATGTCATATCGGTCGAAAGGATCTCAGGCTAACTGGTGGGAAGCTTGCCAGAAGACTTACCCGAGCAGCTTGAAAATCTCACTTGGGTGTCCAATGAAGCCCTTTTTGAAAGATGTTTCGAAAAGCTTTTGCAAGCAGAAGTCAAGTGAGTTCGTAAATTTAAAGCAAAAAAAATAATAATAATAATAATAATAGAGTCAGAGTATGTCCGTGAATAATGTGACTTAGCCTGTTTCGCCCTATCAAAGTTGATTCGGACAAGAAGATGTCTGAGCTTTTTCTTCGAACTCAGGCAAGACATAAAGAATAGTACTAGCAAGTCAAAGTGTTTTGACTTATGTTGAAGCGTTAAACCGAGCTTTTGATATGGAGCTGGCTATGCATCCAGAGAAGTTAGTCCAGACTCCAGCACCTCCCCTGATTCAATCCTCAGCGGCTGTTAAACCGCAATCTTCGCACCAAAGCCAGTTTAAAAAGGGGAAAAAGGAAGTGGAATGCTAGGAATTAACCTAGCAAGAAGCCATGACATGAGCAGAGTCAACAACAATCGACTCAAGAAAAATATAGACCTGATGTGGTTGATCAAGGTAGCTTGTCTCAGAGACAGCAAGGAATTTCTGCAGCCCTAAGTGTGGTAAAATGCATTAGGGAATTTGCGCAGCAGGAAGTAACAGCTGCTATGCAATTGGGCAACCAGGGCATTACTCTTATCAGTGCCCATGTAGGCAACAAGGAACTGGAGAAGAAAACTTAATCAGTATCAGCCTCCACACTTAAAAGCCAAGAAGTCCCACAGACGCAGCAGCGTCAACTTCAACTTCGTCGGCCTCAGCAGCAGAAGCTGAAGCAACAAACACCGCAGCAAGAGCAGCAGCAACACTAGAGTGTTTTTGCTCTTGAGCAGAAAGTGAGTGTCAAAGATCAGGGCAATCTGGCAGGTATGGGTCAGATAAATGATGTACCTGTTATAAATCTTTTCGATACTGGTGCATCACATTCTTTTGCATGCGTAGATACTCTTGGCCTTAAATAGAGAGAGATAGCCAGAACTTAATAGTATCGACCCCGGTAGGTAAAACTACCCAGTCACGCATGCTTGCCCTAATCTAGAATTTGAGATTGGTTCCCTTAAGATGTCAGCCAAAACCCTAAATCTAATTCGAATGTGGCACGTAGACATCATTTTGGGAATGTATTAGTAAGTGAAAAAGAGTAAATTTCGTGTGTTGCTGCCGTTCAAGAGTCTACTGTTGTCCATCGAGAGAGAATGTGAGAATATGTTTAAAAAAAAAAAAGGCCTTGCTGAGTGCATTTAAAATTGCGCAAGAAAGCGCTACTAATTGATGTCCACCGTCGGCTGGTTTTCAATGCCGGTTGGACCTATTTTAGAGAACGGCAAGCCAGTGCCGGCTGACAACCAGCGATCGCTAGCTGCCTCTTTAGCGAAGCGATCCAACGACCGTTGGAGTCTAGTGACCGTTGGTTGCCAGTTTCCAGCGCCGGATGGAATTTCAGCGGTCACTAGTTGGGTGATGCCAACCGTTCTCCTCCGCGCTTTTCCATGTCTGACACCTGTTGGTATTTTTCTCCGCTAAACAGTTTCTTTTGCAACACTTTTCATTTTGAAACTCGAGAAATTGAGAAACATAAACTTCACCGACGCAAATAACGACTAAGTAGTTGGTTAACTAAGAACTTTGCCACCATTTGGTGTAAGCAAAGATAGATTTCTTTTCATATCCCGTGAAAAGAGTCAACTTTATTCTTCGAAAAAGAGAGAAGCAAGAGAGGAATGCTGATTATTTCGGCAATTCAAGCAAGAAGATTGTTAAGAAGAAAAGATGTGCAAGTATATCTTGTTTACCTCAACAAAGATGAAAAACAAGAGAAGAAAATTGATGACGTAGCTGTAGTCCGAGAATTCAAGGATGTATTTCCTGAAGTTTTGCCAGGATTACCCCAGACAGGCAATTGGAGTTTACCATTGACCTTGAATCTGGTTCAGCTTCAATATCAAAGGCGCCATATAGAATGACCCCAAAAGAATTTCAGGAACTAAAGATTCAGCTACAAGAATTGTTTGATCTTGGTTTTATCAGGCTTAGTGTTTCCCCGTGGGGAGCACCAATCTTGTTTGTCAAGAAGAAAGACGGTAGTCTAAGAATGTGTATAGACTATCGAGAACTAAACAAATTGACATTGAAGAATAAGTATCATTTGCCAAGGATAGATGATCTGTTCGATCAGCTCAGAGGAGCCAGTGTTTTCTTAAAGATTGATTTAAAATCTGGCTATCATCAGTTGAAGATTCGTCAAGAAGACATTCAAAAAAAAAACTGCCTTTCGAACGAGATATGGCTACTACAAGTTTGTAGTAATGTCGTTTGGATTGATAAATGCTCCGGCAGTATTCATGGATCTCATAAATCGAGTTTTTCACGAATTCTTGGATAGATTTGTCATAGTCTTCATTGATGACATTCTCATATATTCAAGAAGTGAAACAGCATATGAAGAGCATCTTTGAATTGTCTTAGAAAAGTTAAGATCTGAGAAGTTATATGTCAAATTCAGCAAGTGTGAATTTTGGCTAAAAGAAATAAATTTCCTCGGTCATGTTGTTTCTTCCGAAGGAATTAAAGTAGACAATTCTAAAGTTCAAGCAATTCAAGAACGAAGATCTCCAAAGTCACCCTATGAGAATCGTAGTTTCTTGGGTCTAGTAGGTTACTATCGGAGATTCATTGAAGGATTCTCTAAGATAGCAAGACCAATGACCCAACTTTTCAAGAAAGAATTGAAGTTTAAATGGTCTCCTGAATGCGAAGAAAGTTTCCAAGAGCTTAAAAGAAAGCTAACCACTGCTCCAGTTTTAGCAAGCACTGTATGTGCAAAGATTTTACCGTTTATACGAATGCATCAAGGAATGGATTGAATTGTGTCTTGATGCAAGATGGCAGAGTTATTGCGTATGCATCATGACAACTTAGACCTCATAAAGAGAATTACCCAACCCATGATTTAGAGCTAGCAGCAGTTGTGCATGCTTTAAAAATTTAGAGACATTATCTTTATGGAGCCAAGTATGAGATCTTTTTGGATCATACGGGCCTCAAATACTTTTTGAGTAAAAAGAGTTGAATATGAGGCAAAGAAGATGACTCGAATTAGTAAAGGACTACGATTGCAAAATTTTCTATCACCTAGGAAAAGCAAACGTAGTAACTGATGCTCCAAACAGAAAGAGCAGAACCGAGTTAGGATTTCTGCTTACTCAAGAAAAAGAACTTATTAAAAAGTTTGGAAAGCTGAAAATAGAAGTGGTTTTATAATCACAATTTACAGAGCAATTAACTGCAGCTTTGGAAATAACTCCAGATTTGAAAATGAGAATTTCAGATGCTCAAAGAAAAGATGAAAAGTTAGAGAATTTGCAACTTAAGATTCGTAAAGGAAAATCAGAAGATTTTCATGAAGCTGGAGATAATACTCTCCTATTTAAAGAAAGGATTTGTGTTTCAGATAAAGAAGAATTAAGAGCTGAGATCATGAGAGAAACTCATGAAACGTCTTATACAGCTCATCCTGGAAACACCAAAATGTATTAAAACTTGAAAAAAAAAAAAAAAAAAATTGGTGGGAAGGTATGAAGCGAGATATAGCTTCGTTTGTCTAGCTATGTTTAGCCTGTCAGCAAGTTAAGGCTTTACATTAACGGCCTTATGGAAAATTCCAGCCGTTATAAATTCCAGAATGGAAATGGAATGGTATCACTATGGACTTTGTAACTAGGTTGCCTAAGTCTAAGAAAAGAATTACAGCTATATGGGTAATAGTGGACAGACTAACAAAATCTGCTCACTTTATACCAATTCCAGAAACATATGGATTGGATAAATTAGCTCAGTTATATGTTCAATAAATAGTGCGATTGCACGGCATGCCCATATTGATCACTTCAGATCAAAATAAGTTTACCTCCTGTTTTTGGAGAAGTTTACAAAGTAAGATGAGTACCAATTTAAATTTTAGCACTGCTTTTCATCCTCAGACGGATGGTCATTCCGAGAGGATAATTAAAATCTTAGAAGATATGCTCAGAACTGTTGTATTAGATCGAGGTAACTAATGAGAGCAAGTTTTACCTCTCGTTGAGTTTGTATATAACAACAGTTATCAGGTGACGATTGGCATGACACCCTATGAAACTCTTTAAAGAAGAAAATGTAGGTCCCCGTTTTTTTTTTTGGGATGAAATAAGTGAAAGAAAAGTTTTAGGGCCCGATGCTGTAGAAGAAATAATCAAGATTGTTTTGCCAAATTAAGCAGCGAATTAAAAAAAAAAACAAGATTGTCAAAAATCTTATGTAGATTCTCGAAGATCCGAATTAGAATTTGAAGTAGAAGATAAAGTGTTTCTAAAATTTTTTTCGCCTTCGAGATGAATTTACAGATTTGGCGTAAAAGGAAAGCTTAAGCCATGTTACATAGAACCGTATGAAATCCTGGAAAGGATTGGTCAAGTAGCATATAAGTTGGCATTACCGCCAAGCTTTGAGAATTCGCATAACGTATTCCATGTATCCCAGTTGTGTCAATACATGTTCGATCCTGAGCATGTTATTTGACAAGAAGAAGTGGTTTCAGAACCAGACCTCAGTTATGAGGAGAAACCAGAAGCGATCTTGAATCGAAAGGTCCATCAGTTAAGAAATAAAATGAAAGAGAAGTATCCCGAGCTTTTCCTTTGAGGTAAGCAAATTTCGGGACGAAATTTATTTTTAGGGGGAGAGAATGTAATACCCCACTTTTTCATAACTAATCTTAGTAAATAATTAAGATAATTATTTAGAATAATTAAAATGCGAGAACTTATAAAGAAAATAAGTTCATGCAATTAAAATTTTTTTTGGCAGTACTAATTTGCCGAATTCAAAGTTTCTAATATTTATTCTCATTCCGGTTAATCCGAAATGAGATAATGAAGGTATCTATGATTACGTGCTTATATAGTTGATATTATCTGAGAAGTATGTGTTAGTTTTGGAAGATTTGATTTCTCCGGAAATCATAAAATTTCTCCGGCAAATTATTTTAGTTCCGGATTTTATTTACGAAAATTTCTTGAGAAAGCTTATATTAGGGTTTGAGAAACCCAAATAATTTTTATAAGTTCGAAAGCTTTTTAATTAAAGCTGTGATGATTGTTTATTGGATGTTTGATTAATTAATTAGAGAATTAATTAATCAATTAAAGTATGATTTATATGCTTAATGTTTAATAAATTAATTAAGCTAATTTTTGAAGCATAATATTCCTAAGAAATAAAGCTTGTCTTATAAGCTTTATTATTAATTTCTAATTAATTTAATCTAACAATATCTAAGAGAATAAATTATAAGATATTGTTAGTATTAAATTTAATTCATAATATCTTAATTTAGATATTATAACACTAAGTCAAATTACTAACTAATAAGGGAGTGACACCACACCTTATCCAAAATGCAATGATGATGAAGAGATTAGTCAAGATTAGCATGCTATATACGTGTGTTTAAGTTCAATGTATTTAGACTTAGCTATTAGTTAAGTGTGTTGCATCCATCTTCATCCTCATTTGCTCTCCCTCAAACTCTCGACACACACACGGCAACACACACTCAATCACACACAATCTTCATTGAAGAAGCTTCACCAAGCTCAAGAAATCAAAGAAACTAGCATTCAAATTAATCAAGAAGGTTAGATCTTTCACTAATCAAGTTCTTAGCTCAAGATTTAGCATAAAAATCCATCTTCTTTTTCAAAATTTATGAAAAATATGGAAAGATAAATGCTTTTTAATTTTGTTGCTTGATGATCAAATTGATGATTTATATGAGTTCATGTGATGTATATAAACATGTTTAGTGATTGAATTTAGCTAGCTTGATCATTTGTTAATTAATTTAAAAAGGGCCGAAATTAAGGGCTAAAACTAAGAATATTTTATTTAATCTTACATGCTTGAATTGATGTTTAATTTGAGCATATATGATGTTTTTGAACATGTTTATACATGAATTAAATGAGTTGAAACTCCCTGGCCTAATTTGTAAGAAATTCGAAATTAATGGTCTTGAAATTGAGAGTTTCTGGAGTTTAATTTCTAGCTTAAGTCAGCTGGATCCAGCCAGCTTGATTAACACAATTTGGATCCAACGCTTGATTTACGCAATGGACTCCAGTGAATTACAATTGAACTCGATCAATTTGGATTCACTCACTGAATTACCTAAATTGAACTCGGTCAATTGGATTTACTCAATTTGGACTCGACTGGATTTACTGTTGGACTCAATGAATTACCAATTTGAACTCACAATTTGGATTCACTACTGGAATTACCTAATTGAACTCGATCCACTGGATTTACTCACTGGACTCGATCATTGGATTCTGTAATTGGACCCGATGGGCATTGGAATTACTGAACCCGATCAATTTGGATTTACCTGACTCAATGGATTTACTCACTGGACCGATCAATTGGATTAACTCGGTCCACTCGGTTTTCAGCCGGCTCGGTTTTCCGGCCGGCTCGGTTTTCCGGCCCGGCTTAGTTTTTCACTCGGTTTTCCGGCTAGCTCGGTTCTCAGATAACTCGGTTTTTCCACTTTGATTTTCCGGTCCAGTTTGATTTATCCGGTGATCTTTGCTCAACTTGTTTTCAGTTGTTTCTTCCGTAAACTCAAAAGTTAAAATGTTAGCTAATTTTTCCTAATGATACGTTAATGATGAGTTTAAGAATTAATGATACGTCATTAATGAGCTTACATGTCAAAGACATATATTGATAATATAATGTTAAGCTTAAATGTTATCAAAGAGCTTAAGCATTTTTTTATGCTAAAATAAATAAAAAAAAGAGCTTAATGATTAATGAGATGCTTATATGAAGAAATGAAATGTTTATTTTTTTTTATGATATGATGTTATGAATGATATGATAAGCTTAAGTGTTTAATGATGTAAACAGTATGAGTTTAAATGTTAATAAAGTGTTTATATGCTTAAGTATGAGATTAAATGATGAAATATGTGATTTTATGTTTCTAAGTGTTTCCTGATGTTGTGATCGATTAGTTATCGATTAAAGAGTTAAGTAAAGTAGAAAAAGTAATTAGAAAAGTTAAGTTTTACTTTGCCGTGAGAAAATCCTAGAAAGCCGAGTCGTAGTAGAGAATTCGTATTATGGTAGCGGCATCCCTCATTTGAATATTTAATTTTTCTCGCTCTTATGTTTAAATTTAATTATTAAATGAAGGAACGAGCGGGACTGAAAAGTGAGGGAAAAGCCGAGAAGTTAAAGTATAGATAAAGTAGCTTCAGTCCAGGTGGGCTTTCTGAACTAAAGAAATAAAGAATGTGATATTATGATTATATATATATGTGTGTGTGATGATTTTCAAAGTGATTGACTTGCCAATTTTTGAAGTTTTTGTATGATACCATCTACCAAAGAAAGACGAATTCGGTCCTACGTAATGTAGGATTTGTGTACACTATGTGGTAATCGGGAGCCTTCCTTTATGGTGGGACGATTACAAGTGTTTGAGAAGGAGGCCTACTTCTCAACACTAAAAAGTTATAGTAGATGTGGTACATACATGATAAGTATTTTGAACGCAGTCACTTATAATGAAAGGAAAAGGTTTGAGCTTGCACGTGGTTTGTTTATTAAAGTTACTTGTGCTATGCTTTATGGCAAGATTCAATCTATAGCTCTAAGCCAGCTTTTCAATTGTTTTGGCATGTGTCCACCGAGTACAAAAGTACTCACTCGCATGTTATTTCTAAAATATGCAGGCTAGCTTGGATGAAGATGGAGTGTGCTGGGCGGACTTTTGTTGTTGACCTCTTGAGGCATTGTTGATGTTGAGCAGAATTATATGTCTTCATACATATAATCAAAGATATGTCATGTTGGTTTCCGCTGCAACACTTTGAAGTTATTCAGTAATTGTTGTCTTAGTGTGATGTTGAAGCTATGACTTGATAAACCTTGTTTCCGTTGCTAAACTCTGATACGAGATGGTGTTGTCTTTTGACCATTCTCGGCTATTTTGGTTTGACTTGAAAGTATGATTTATTGTATGATGGGTTTTTGTTGGATAACTGGGTCGTTATCTTGTTCCTTGGTTAATCATAAATTGTGTACGTCGTGGGACCCACCGGCTTGGTTATCTTCATTCTAAGTCGGGCTGCGACATTATTGTTATTATCTTTATCGCATATCAAGATCACCAAACCATTACTACTCTATACTCCTGAACACAACATATATAATTTAAATTTCCTTGGGAGAAAACTGATTTCTTCAGAAAAAGACCCACATATAATAGAAATTGTTCTTGATTGTTATATTATTGTCATAGAATAGGAAACGATACAGAGAATTGTCGTAGTTGTTCAAACTTGAATAGATGATTCAAATCTGATTGAGTTAAACATTCTAGAAAGTAGAAATCAACACATTTTGGCCAAAATCATCATGTTAATAGCTTAGTATTCAAATATGGTTTCCATGTTTCATGACAACTAAACGTGTATAATTGCATAATCCAAGAGAAGGATCAACGTTCCCTAACAATATAATTAGAGCGCCGACATCACTAATAGAAATTCGCTCATACATAACGAGCATTACCTGTTAAGTATGATCACTAAAGACCGATATATAAAGTGGTGATATAAAAGGTGCGCTCATACATAACGGTTATTGACCGTTATGTATAGTATTTATACATAACGGTTTAATCATATAAATAACGGTTTTATCGCCGTTATCTATGGTAGCGGCCAAAATGACGATACTTAGCGGCAATTGCGAAAGGGATAGCGAGAAAAAAAAAATAAAAAGCTTCATCCCCAGCAAAACCTCCTGCAAATTGGTTAGTAAATCTTTGTATACAAACACGAGCTAAATAATTTCCACATTATTTTCACTAGCTCTTTACAGTTTATTTACCTAGGGTTTTTCCTAGTTTCTTATCTATTTAACTTTCGCAGCGTAGGAGACGAATTGGGGAAAATAATACCTTCAACAAGAACTTCCTCAAAATTGGGGAAATCGCGATTTTGAGTGACGAATTTGGACATTGGACTGATTCTCGTGAAGCTTTGACAACTGAATCTTCTAATTTATCAGTAATTTCAAATTTGCAACTGATGCTTGCTTTCGAAAATTTAGGGATTCAGTGGAAAAGGTGGAGACCATGTGCGTTGTGGTGTAGATGTAGATAACATATAGCAGAGAGTAGCGGTGCGGTGCCGGAATCTTGGCCAGAGAGTGATAGTCGAGAGAGAGGGTGAGAGTTGTGATCGCGGGGGCGAGAAAGTTGTGACAGCGGGAAGTGTGAAATTTTGGAGTTTTGTTCTACTTTGTTAAATAATTAAGAAAATTGAAAATAAATAAATCATATAATATTAATATAACAGGCAATCTAATCGGTCAACACAAACCGTTATATATTACTCCCTCCGTCCCAATAGCAAGGTCTCACTTGCTTTGGGCACGTTATTAAGAAACAAGAGTAAAAGGAGAAAAAGTAGAGAAAAAGTGGTAGGTCCTACAACTTTTGAAGAGTTAATTATTTCCATTTTTGGAATGAGACCTTGCTATTGTGACGGACAAAAAAGGAAAGCGAGACCTTGCTATTGGAACGGAGGGAGTACATAATAAAATAACACTCCTACATAACGGTTCGTTTATACCCGTTATATTTTATGATGGCTCACGCTCATAGATAACGGATTTTTTCATAAACCGTTATCTTTATTCAAAAGACGCACATACATAAAAGTTTCTAAAAACAACTGTTATGTATGCACCGTTATGTATCAGCGAATTCTAGTACTGATTTTTTCTTCTTTGTTAATCACAGCATTCAAGTTTGCCCACTTAATGATATATAGCAGCTACGAACTCATCCCTGCCAATGAGAGAGAAAGAGAGTAATAACTGTATATGTGATTCTCTCTGACCCCACTTTCCGCCCTTGCTAATATTTGTGGATGGTTAAGGCAACTTATTGCAAATTAAATTTAATAGGAGGCATGAAAAAAAATAGGAGGCACAGTTCAAATATATTTTGTAAAAATAATAATCGGGTAGTCTGAATTCTTTACAACCCTGAAGAATTCTGTAAGCATATATACACATATATAGAAACTCCAGCAGCAAGAGCATTTACCATCACAGCTGGCAAGAATACGGGACTGTACGTTCACAATAAAAGCTGAGGGAAGGGAATTGATTTACTAGAACCATCGATAAATGCAAATCTAAAGTGTCAATATAATGAAACAACACGGAGATTAAAGATAAGAGTAAAAAGATAAAAAGTTGATAGGTACCACCACTTTTGAAGGGTTAATTCTTTCTTTATTTGGTATATGACAAATAAGTGGGACATCCATTTAAAGGAAGTGAGACAAATTGAGTGAGAAGGATGGAGTATTTATTACTCGCTAGATCAAACCCTTGTATACTTTAGAAAATACAGCTTTTTTTTTAATACTAGCATTAAATTTAAAGACCGCGTCACGGTGGATTCGAAGCTGAGACCTTTGGCCTTAGGCAAAAATACAACTTTTTTATTGTAAAATAGTAGTATTAATTTTATGCTGAGACACAGAGTAATTCTAAATAAACTTCTAATCGCTTCAGACTGCGAGCCACATATATACAACCTATCCGCATCAAATTTTTGATAATGAACATTTGATCTCAAAATGTTTCGGGTACATTAATTATCTCAAAGTTGAATATTGAAATGATACAACTTAAACGTTGTGATATTTCTGAAAGTTTCAACCGATACTTAGAATGTCTTGTTGAATATATATTAAACGTTCATACATATTGTATGGCTTAACGCTTTCTTAAGGCCGTTATGTATATGATTAATAGATAACGCTCATACACAACGTAGTACTTGACACCGTTATATATGCATTTCGGTAACAATACATACATAACGTATATTTATAAAAGCGTTATCTTTACAAAAAGTGTGCTCATACATAACGCATTTTAAAAATATTCGTTATGTATGCAGTGTTATGTATGAGAATTTTTCTAGTAGTGCATTTTGAATTAGCTCGTGGTAGGCAACAAAAAAATCGCTTATAGACAACGAATTTTATCCATTGTCTTTGAAGAAAACGTTCGTCGTTAATTGAGGTATAATCACTACTACAAATCCACTCATACGTAACGGTACATACATAGCATTTTTTTTAAAACCGTTATGTCGGTACGTCTTTAATCTAAAGATAACATTTTGTGAGAAGAACCGTTATCAATGAGCGTGCGCCAATGAGAAACGATAACGGGGTATATCTTAACCGTAATGTAGGAGTGCTATTTTATTATTGAATAAATAACGGTTTTATTTAGTATGTGTTGACCGATATGATTGGTCTTATTTATTAATATTATATTCATATATGAAATTATTTTATAATTTCAGTTTTTTTAATTATGTAACAAAACAGAACAAAATCTCAGAATCACACCCTTCCTGTTGTCACAATTTCTCGCTCCCGCGCTCGCAGCTCTCACCCTCTCTCTCGCCTATCACTCTCCGACCAAGATTTCGGCGCTGCGCCGCCACCGCTCTATACTATGTCGTCGTCTACACCACAACGCAGACGTCCCCACGTTTTCCCCTGAATCCCCAACTTTCGAACAGCAAGCCGCTCACAAATTTCCCAAATCTCGAAACTAAGCCTCAGTCACAAATCTCTCAAATTGTTGCAGAAAACACAATATTCAGCAGCCGAAACATCTCGAGAATCAGTTCATTGTCCAGAATCGCTACTAAAAATCACAATTTCCCCAATTTTGAGGAAGTTCTTGCTGAAGTTATGCTTTTTCTCTCAAGTAGATAAGTTTCTTAGGGTTTAATAAATTTATTATTTAATTCGGTACATGCAGAGGATACATTTCATAATGAATAAAAGGATGAAAAGATAATTTGAAGATTTACAGAAGAATCTATTACACCAATTAGTATTTTGGTTCATTAATTTAGTTTTTTTTTTTTTTTTCAATTATGGTTCAATCTGGGCATTATTTTTCCTTGGTTCAATTTAATCAATATGGTATGATTTCTGTCTCGTGTTCTTTCTTATTTGAAATTGAACGGGATGTCATTTTTTGAAATTGACTAGTGCTTAGTAAAGGAAAACATGATAGTTGCTGGATTACAGTGGTGGTCATGGCAACTTGACTTTTGTAGCAGTATTTGTAGCATTTCTTTTTCATAATATTTTTATCTAAGTATTTGAGTATTATAATTGAGATTTTTGAGGTGCAAATTTCTCACATGGGGATTAGTCAGAATGTTAAATAGAAGTTGTTTTAAGTGTTTTTTCCCTTTAGTTTTGTACTATGTTTTCATGTCAGATACAGAAAGTGAATTGTGTGAATTGTGTGAATTGTCCTCAGCAAGTAGGGCAGAAGTTGAGTACTTCTTTGTTAGCCTTCTGGTTTTGCTTTTGGTTTCATGGAGGATTTGTTAGCTGTTATTATTTTAAAATATATTTGTAATCATAGCTTATCCGCACTTGTAGTTTTATACATCCAAATTTCTATTATATATTTGGTTAGATTCTCAACACAATATGTTGTTCATACATTTACTTATCCTTTACTTGTACCTTTGAGTAGTTCGAGTAGTCACTTATGCATGTCAAGGAATATTGACTGAATTTGTAAATTGATAGAGGTTGATGAAAATTGATAGTTGGGTGAATTGAAAAATAGTCAGTGTATCTATTGTGATGTGGTGATAGACGTAAGTAGAGCTGGAAAAAGACCGAGCTGGGCCGGGCTGGCCCTAGCCCACCGGACTTCTTGAAAAAATCAGGCTGGGTGAATTTATGGAGCTCAACCAGGCCGAAAAGATATTTATAGTGCAAATTTTTCGGCCACACTGGGCCTGTCCGGGCCCATCGGGCTTTTGCTCCTTTTGGGTTGGCCAGCCCGACTCAAAATCTCATTGGACTTTAATTTTAAAACTCAACCCGGCCCAAAATTGGGCCGATCGTCGGGCCGGGCTCAGAGACGTAGGGGATACCTTGTCTATCTCACAATAGACAACGGGAATCTTGTGTTATTGTGATATAGATAACGGGGTACAATACCCCGTTTATGAATTTTTTTTATTTTTGCAATTTTAATTCTATATTCAATTTTGCAAATTGAATGAAAAGTTCAATTAATTCAATTCTAAATTACATTTTGCAAATTGCAAACTACGAATTCAATAATTAACTGAACCACACACAAATAACCTGCTAATTTGGAGAGGTAGACAAATTTCAGAGGAGGAGGTGTTGTAACAACGAAAATTCCGTGGAGAATTGACTACAAAAAATAGTAGACTAAATGCGAGGGGAATGACCAGAGAAAGCGAGAGAGAGATCCAGATAGAGTGGTTATTGTTGTCGCTGAATGGAGTTGCACCTATTGTCAGCGGCGAGGCAAGGCCGGAGCTATGGCGAGGTTGGGGGACGGTGGAACAACAACGGAATGACGGAAGAAAGGAAGAGGAAAACGGAGATACAAGAAAGAATGAAAATAGAGATACTAGTATTAGACAACGATTAACAAAGAATGTCATCTTTAACAAGAATTTGAAAGGGGTAGTAACAGAGATGAGAACTCGTCGTCTATTTCAATTAATTGCGGTAATAGAAAATATGGATTAGAATCTTTCGTCTTCGAGAATAAAACCTAGGTTATAAATAACTGGCATTACCACATGATGTCTATCACTGCGGTCAGAGATAACGACTATATTGCCGCCCATTGATTATAGCTTTTAGACAACTAGCATACTAAAATCTGTTGTGTATTTCTTGCTAGTTGATCACTAAAATCTGACCAATATATATCGCAACTGCACGGTGCAATGGTAGACAAATAGTAAATCGAGTATTGTATCCACAGGATCTGTAAATTGAAAACATAGTGGAAAATAAAATTTAGAAACCTCTTTACTATTCAAGCTATCGGGTTGATTGATTTGGGGTTTATATTCAATTAAAAAGAACTTAAATTAGTTAATTTAAAGCAAAACAAATAACAAAGAAACGAATTTATAAAATATCAAAAATAAAAGACTGATCATAGGAAATGCGTCGACTCAAAATCAACAACGAAATTAACTTATTAACCTAATTACCAATTTTAATTCAATTCAGGTGAAGGAATCACAAATATATTCACAAGGTCTCTTTCGACAAGTCATGCAAAAGTAGATTACTAAAATACCTATCTCCGCTAGGTCTCAAGATAATTTACTAACTCCAAAAAGCACAAAAGATCTATAACCTTCTATGAACAATTAATCTCCACTAGGTTTCATAATCATTTATATCATGCATTCTTGAGTTCTATTGATCAACTAAACCTCCTAAGAATTTAATTGAACAACTAGCCTACATAATTTGTGGCCAGCTATCTAAACCTGAGTAAAGCACCAAGAATCACAAACCATAAATTGAAAGAAAAATTGGAATCAATAAATCAAAAATATTATCTCAATTTAGTCTTACAAACCCTAGGATCAACAAAGAAAATTAGCTACACATAACTAGGGTTTCAACAAAAAAATAAAAGAAGAACATAATTAAAGATACGAATTATAAACCCGAGCTTCAGATCCTTGATCTTATCTTGAAAGCTTTAATCCTTGATCTTGAATCTTCACAAAAACCATAAACCTAAAGCTTAAACCCTAAAAAGTATGTGAAATAAAGTATATGAAAGATGGGTCCCTTTCAATTTTGTCTAAGCCCTTATTTATACATTGGGATCCAAATCCTACTCCAAGAAGAAGAGAAAAAAATAAAAATAATTAAAAACTCGAATTAAATCGGCACTCAATCCAAGACTGCCAAATTTTCTTCACGAAATGGGGAAAACAACACTCCAAACGGCGGTCGCCGAGTTGGATGGTCGTTTTCTCCACCGATGCAATTCTTTCCTGAAGGTTTGGCACTCTAGATGGCAGTCGCCGTTTGGGGTGCCGTTTGGAGTGCTATTGTTTTGCAAAAATGGCACTCCACCTCATTTGGGTCGTCGTTCTTGTCACCTCTTGCACACTAAACTTGTGTTGACTCATTCTCCTTTGTTATAACTTAAAATTTAGATCCTTTTTCGCCTACGAACTTCCAACGAGCTGAACTTTATTCCTACATTGTTCATTTATCTCAATTTTCATTTCTTTGTTCGCCCATTTTGCTCAATTTCTCTTCTTTCTTGACCTTGGATTGTTCCTTAAACCTTAGCAACTCCAAAACACTCAAATCTACACAAAATACATAAAACTACACACAAACGTGACATCATCGTATAATAAAGAAAACAAATCAAAAGATGTACTCAACTGCATAATGTTATCAAAACGTGCATAAGGTAACAAGTGAAAACCATGCAAAATGAGTGTTTATCACTAGTCTATCAATGATTTTCTTGTAGTGGTTCGACATTTCCGAACACGTCGAAGCATTCAAAAATTTAGGTGTATGGATATTGTTAGAACATCCACAATAGTGCTTCACCTGTTGGCGCTATAAAATTGTCACATCATCTAAGAGTCAACCCTCCACAATAATTGGCTCTAACAACTAGCTCTAGAATTTGCATCTTTTCTTAAACACAATAGCAAATTTTAGTAATTAAAATTCGAAAATTATATAAATTAAAATTAATAAATTACATAAATTAAAAAGAAGAAAATTACATAAATTAAAAATAAGAAAATACCAAATTTTGCATCTACAGCTCGAGAGGTCCAAATCGTCCCCAAATGTGCTCGATCAAATCAGTTTTAAGGGCTATTGTGACTCGTTTATCAAGCAATCGTGTATCTCTTGCCAAATAATCTTTGAATTAAGGCTAAAGTGATTGCCTAGCTTGGGGAGTGCTTCTAGACGCCCATCGTTGATCTCATATCTCCAATCGACAACACCTTTTCCTTCATCTTCGATTATCATATTGTGCATAATAATGCATGCAACATGATATCTTTGTGGCGCTCTTAATATCAAAGACGAGCTAGACCTTTGACAATTGCCCACCGCGATATCCTTCCAAGTTGCTTCTTGCATCTTTTTGAACCTCGCCTTCTTCTGATCCATTATGACC
This sequence comes from Agastache rugosa, assembly GCA_031470985.1. Taxonomy (NCBI): domain Eukaryota; kingdom Viridiplantae; phylum Streptophyta; class Magnoliopsida; order Lamiales; family Lamiaceae; genus Agastache; species Agastache rugosa. Next base: position 25,906,745 of record CM062608.1, read on the forward strand.
GGAGGATTCTTCACGAATATTGGTTAATCTGGGTAGACCCGTTGGCTTGAAATGTCACTAACGGAGCACATTCTTACAGAATGTTGGCAAACAAGGATGACTGGTTGATGCAGCCCAAGGTTCGTTGGTGCAAGATCCCGTACATGTTCCAGTTGGGCCGATTACGAGAGCACGAGCTAAGAAGTTCAAGGAGAGCTTGATGGGCTTAGTTCAAGATGTGTGGGATCAAGAATTGATGAAGAAGCCCATTGGAGATGGTGGCTTGGACAGCCCGAGTTTAATTAATCTCATTAAGTGCAAGTGGGTCGACCAAGCTTGAAGACTTTATTTGTTTAAAGACTATAATTATGTATTTTCGTTTTTGATGGCCCATTAGTTATTAGTTATGTTATTTTTGTGTGTTTGGGCTTTATTATCTGTTTAGATTAGTTGGGCTCTTAATTAGGGTGGTTTCCTATCTAGACTAGGATTAGGTTTAGCCTATATATAGCTATTGTTTGGAACGATTTTTGGGCAGACTTTATTCATTAATCAAATCGTGAGTTTAATTCTCTCTTGAGAGTTTTCGAGTTCTTCTTGGTTTTGCCAAGACGAGTTCATTTATCGACGAATCGACGAGTCAATCATCCCTCGTTCGTGTGTCATTCATCGTCCCCGAGTTGCTGCATCAACTTCACGTTGGGGTTTAGAGATTCGTTCTTCTAAATCATTTCGTGGTTAGATTCAGAGGTTTTGGGATTCTCCATCCTTTGTATCCGTTGTCCGAGTCTTCCGCTTACAAGTTCTTCGATCGGTCATCAAGGATCGTATCATTTGGCACCAGAGCCGAGTTTCGAATCCAGGTTTTGTCTTTCTTTCTTCGTGTCAAGGGTAGAGTTTAGGATTTGTTTTCTGCCGTTTTAAGGTTCATGTTGTCTGTGTTTTCGATCTTGCCTCTGTGATCGTTTCTGTTGAGTTCGTATCTGCAGTTCTAGGGTTTCGTCTTTCTTCGTGCTTTTCTGTTTTCGCTTTGCATCGTCTTTGTGTTTTTTTGTTTTCATTCCGTTCCTGTTTCAGTTTTAGGGTTTCGAATTTTTTTTCTTTTTCGTTTCGTTCTTTCAGTGTCAAAAAAAAAAAAAAGAATTGTCAGATCCAAATTACGTATCCTAATCCGCGTACAGATCCGTTCCTACCATATATATTCCATAGTTTCTATATCATTAAATCTGAACTTACCATACTGCTCATAGTAATCCATATTGTGTTCATACTATTCGAAATATCCATATTGTCCTACGAGATTTTTCATCAGACTTCCAAGTGCCATAACATACCCTAAAGAGATCATATTACCTCTCTTACACGCCCTACAGTTCAGATCGTAAAAAAAAAAAAAAGTAAAAAGGCGTGAAAAAATTTGTCATTTCGTTACGTTTTGATTTGATATTCGGGGTCCTGGTAGTTCGTATAGCCTCCCCCGAAAAATCACTATTCACCGTGAAGTTACTGTTCACTGTTACTGTTCACCGCGAAATTTTCAGAATCCATTTGTGCAAGTTTGTTCGTTTACTTCCTTGGGTTGTGTAGAGTCTTTTGGGGCATTTTCCGTACGCACTTTCTCTGATTTTCAGTTAAGTCTCGTAGTGTTTTCTGGGTTTCTGGGGTAGTTTAGAGCGTGTTGAGTCAGTTTCTGTGTAGCGCATTTTTTGTGCTTCATGTTCCTGTTTTCGTTGTGTTTGGAGTCCAGTGTCCGTCTCCTTTGTTCTGTGGTTGATTCGTCTTCTTGGGGGCAGTGTTCGGCGGACGTTATTTTGGTTGTGTCGTTGTTAGTTGGTGCTGGATTCAAAGTGGTAGATTGAGAGGGTTCGATTCCTTGAGAGAGAATTCAGAGTGGAAAAAGGCAAGAGTGAGTGAGATTATTAGAGTGAAAAGAGCCATACTTGAGTGATACACGAGTGTTGAGTGATTCCTTATTGAGCGATACATGAGTGTTTGTGAGGATTGTGAGGTTTTGTTTTACTAACTGTTTTCTTTTCTGTTAGCGTTTTTTTTTGTTTCTCTGTTCTTATGGCTTACAGAGGTGAACAGGTTTCTGATGCAGAGGATCATACTACTGTGGATCCAAAGACGAAGTTCATAATGGAGGCCCTCAGGTCCGAATTGGGAAAGCTTCTTGACTCAAAATTGGAATCAAAATTGGACTCAAAATTGGAGGGGGTATATGACAGGATGGACCAGATAGAGCAATCTCAGACCAGAGATACCAGAGATACGAGAGAGACCACTACCAATTGGGGTCGAGGCGGTAGAGAAGGACGTGGAGATAGAGGTCGTGGTGATAGAGGCCGAGGTGGTAGAGGTGGACGTGCTGATTATAACGAGTTTGGAGATGAGACAGATTATGAAGAAGAAGATATTGGGAGCTGGCATAGAGGTGGTGACAGACAAGATAACAATCTAGGCAACATCAAGATGAACATTCCCTCCTTCTATGGGAAAAATGATCCAGAGTTGTATCTTGAATGGGAGAGGAAAGTGGAGCTAGTGTTCGATTGTTAGAACTATTCAGAGCTCAAGAAAGTGAAGTTGGCGGCAGTGGAGTTTTCAGATTACGCACTTGTTTGGTGGGATCAGTTAGTGACCAGCCGGAGAAGAAATGATGAGCCATCTATTCAGACGTGGCGTGAGATGAAGGCAGTGATGAGGAAGCGCTTTGTGCCTAATCATTACTACCGAGAGCTTTATAACAAGTTGCAGAATTTGAAACAAGGAAGTAGGAGTGTGGATGAATATTTTAAGGAGATGGAGATAGCCATGATTCGAGCTAATGTTGTTGAGGATCGAGAGGCTACTATGGCGCGATTTCTAGCTGGTTTGTATTGGGACATCCGAGATAAGGTGGAGTTGCAGCATTATGTTGAGTTGGAGGATATGGTTCACATGGCTGTGAAGATAGAGAATCAACTCAAGAGGAGGGGCAACAACAGCGGCAACCAGAGACAGAATCAGACCAATTGGAGACAGTCCCAGTCAGTTGCTAGTGGTTCCTCATCAAAAGGGAACCAATGGAAGAAAGAGGCGCCACCGAGAGACGAGAAGAAGCCGTTCTTTAAGGGCCGAGCAGAGAATTCGAGTTCAGCGTATCAGGGCAGTCCAACAGTTCCTGATGGTCGGAATCGAGATAAGAAGTGTTTCAAGTGTCAGGGATTCGGGCATATTATGAGTGAGTGTCCGAACAGAAGAATTATGATCATGAGAGATGACGGTGAAGTAGTGACTGATGATGAGGATCGTGATCCGGAGATGCCAGCCTTAGTGGATCCCGATGAAGAAGATGAAGCTGAGGAGATTTTAGCACCGGATGGGCAGCTATTTGTAGCTAGGCGAGTTTTGAGTGCTCAGATTCAGCCGAATGAGAGGGAGCAGCGGGAGAATCTCTTTCACACGAGATGTCATGTTCAAGACAAGGTGTGCAGTGTGATTATTGATGGAGGGAGTTGCACAAATGTGGCGAGTGCATCCATGGTTCAGAGATTAGGGCTTCCCGTGGTGAAGCATCCCAAACCATACCGTTTGCAGTGGCTGAACGAGACTGGCGTCATCAAAGTGACAAAGCAAGTGAAGATTCCGTTTCGCATTGGGAAGTATGAAGATGAAGTGTTGTGTGATGTGATTCCTATGCAGGCAAGCCACATTTTGTTAGGTCGTCCGTGGCAGTTTGATCGACGAGTTACCCATGATGGCTTCACCAACAAGTATTCGTTCGAGTATAAGCAGAAGAAGGTATCACTTGTTCCTCTTACTCCTAAACAAGTTTATGAGGATCAAGTACAGATGCAAAAAGAGACGGAGAAGGTGACGTCCAAGGAGCAGCCTAAGGAACAGATTGTTGATAAAAGGGAGCTTGGGTTGATTCAGAAGTCCTTTCTTGCGAGGGCTAGTGACTTGAAGGAGGCTGTGAATGAAGAGAGACCAATGATAGTGTTGCTGTACAAGGAGAGTTTGACTATTGATACTGACCTCTCTTCTCTACCCCCTTCTATTCGTTCTATTTTGCAGGAATTTGATGATGTCTTTCCCGAGGATACACCCCCTGGTTTACCACCAATTCGTGGGATTGAGCATCAAATTGACTTTGTGCCCGGAGCTGTCTTGCCAAACCGACCAGCTTACCGAACCAATCCGGAGGAGACGAAGGAGTTGGAGAGGCAAATTGGCGACTTGCTGGCCAAAGGGCATGTGAGGGAGAGTTTAAGTCCTTGTGCAGTACCCGTTCTACTTGTACCTAAGAAGGATGAAACTATGAGGATGTGCTGTGATTGTCGAGCCATTAACAACATTACGGTAAAGTATCACCATCCTATCCCTCATTTAGATGATATGCTTGATGAGCTGCATGGTTCTTATGTGTTTTCCAAGATTGATTTGCGTAGTGGATACCATCAAATTAGGATAAAAGAAGGAGATGAATGGAAAACAGCTTTTAAGACAAAAATTGGCTTGTATGAGTGGTTGGTTATGCCTTTTGGATTAACTAATGCACCCAGTACATTTATGCGTCTTATGAATCATGTTTTGCGTGCTTTCATTGGTAGATTTGTCGTTGTTTATTTTGATGACATACTTGTGTATAGTAAGAATCATGAAGAACATGTTGTGCATTTGAGGGCTGTTCTAGTTGCACTTAGGGAAGAAAGGTTGTTCGCTAACCCTAAGAAGTGCGTTTTCAGTACGGATAGAATCGTGTTTCTTGGTTTTGTTGTTAGTGCACAGGGTGTACAGGTTGATGAGGAGAAGATACGGGCTATCCAAGAGTGGCCGACTCCGAAGAGTATTGGAGAAGTTCGGAGTTTCCACGGACTTGCTAGCTTTTATAGGCGCTTTGTGCCTAATTTCAGCAGTGTTGCAGCGCCATTAACCGAAGTCATCAAGAAGAATGTGGAGTTCAAGTGGGGAAAGGCGCAAGAAGAGGCGTTTCAGCTTTTGAAGCATAAACTGACACACGCCCCGGTATTATCTCTTCCTAACTTTTCTAAGTCTTTTGAGATTGAATGTGATGCTTCTGGTGTTGGTATTGGTGCAGTTCTGATGCAAGAGGGAAGGCCTGTGGCGTATTTCAGCGAGAAGCTCAATGGAGCAACGTTGAGTTATCCCACGTATGACAAGGAGCTGTATGCCTTGGTGAGAGCCCTCAAGACGTGGCAGCACTATTTGTGGACTCGGGAGTTCGTTATTCACACCGACCATGAGTCCTTGAAGCATTTAAAGGGGCAGAATAAGTTGAACAAGCGACATGCAAGGTGGATGGAGTTCATTGAGACGTTTCCCTACGTCATCAAGTATAAGCAAGGTAAAGAGAATGTAGTGGCTGATGCCCTTTCTCGGAGGTATGCCTTGATCTCTACTTTAGATGCTAAGTTGCTTGGGTTTGAGTGTATTAAGAGTTTATATGAGCATGATGCTGATTTTGGTAACATGTATCGAGCATGTGAGAGATCTGGTAGTGGAGAGTATTTTCGGCATGATAACTATCTTTTTAGGAAGAATAAGTTGTGTGTTCCTAATTGTTCTCTACGTGATTTGTTATTGCTTGAGTCACATGGTGGGGGCTTGATGGGACATTTTGGTATTGCTAAGACGTTAGCTGTTCTGCAAGAGCATTTCTTTTGGCCTCATATGAAACGAGATGTTGAGAGAATTTGTGGGCGATGTGTTACTTGTAAACAAGCTAAGTCTAGAGTGAGTTCCCATGGATTGTATACACCTTTGCCTATTCCTACAACACCTTGGATTGATATTTCTATGGACTTTGTGTTAGGTCTGCCTAGGACCAAACGTGGTAGAGATTCAATCTTTGTTGTTGTTGATAGATTTTCTAAGATGGCGCATTTCATTCCATGTCATAAATCTGATGATGCATCTCATGTAGCTGATTTATTCTTTCGCGAGATTGTTAGATTGTATGGCATGCCTAGGACTATTGTTTCTGATCGAGATTCAAAGTTTTTGAGCTACTTTTGGAAGACTTTGTGGTGTAAGTTAGGTACCAAACTGTTGTTTTCTACTACTTGTCATCCACAAACTGACGGTCAAACCGAGGTAGTAAATAGGACTTTGTCTACTTTACTTCGTGCTATTATTAAGAAGAACATTAAGTCTTGGGAAGAGTGTTTGCCTCATGTTGAATTTGCTTATAATCGTTCTGTTCATTCTGCTACTCAGTTTTCGCCATTTGAGATTGTATATGGTTTTAATCCTTTGACTCCATTGGATTTATCTCCTTTACCTGAGCATGAACATACTAAGCTTGATGGCCAGAAAAGGGCTGATTTTGTGAAACAGATTCATGAAAAGGCGAGGATGAACATTGAGAGACGCACGAGGCAGTACGTCGAGCAAGCCAATAAAGGACGTCGCAAGGTGGTGTTTGAGCCCGGTGATTGGGTTTGGTTGCATATGCGCAAGGAACGGTTTCCATTGCAGCGGCGATCCAAGCTACTTCCTCGAGGCGATGGTTTATTTCAAGTCTTGGAGCGTATCAACGATAATGCCTATAAATTGGACTTACCAGGTGAGTATAATGTGAGTGCTACTTTTAATGTTACTGATTTGAGTCCGTTTGATGTAGGTGACGCCTTGGATTTGAGGACAAATCCTCTTGAAGAGGAGGGGAATGATGCAGCCCAAGGTTCGTTGGTGCAAGATCCCGTACATGTTCCAGTTGGGCCGATTACGAGAGCACGAGCTAAGAAGTTCAAGGAGAGCTTGATGGGCTTAGTTCAAGATGTGTGGGATCAAGAATTGATGAAGAAGCCCATTGGAGATGGTGGCTTGGACAGCCCGAGTTTAATTAATCTCATTAAGTGCAAGTGGGTCGACCAAGCTTGAAGACTTTATTTGTTTAAAGACTATAATTATGTATTTTCGTTTTTGATGGCCCATTAGTTATTAGTTATGTTATTTTTGTGTGTTTGGGCTTTATTATCTGTTTAGATTAGTTGGGCTCTTAATTAGGGTGGTTTCCTATCTAGACTAGGATTAGGTTTAGCCTATATATAGCTATTGTTTGGAACGATTTTTGGGCAGACTTTATTCATTAATCAAATCGTGAGTTTAATTCTCTCTTGAGAGTTTTCGAGTTCTTCTTGGTTTTGCCAAGACGAGTTCATTTATCGACGAATCGACGAGTCAATCATCCCTCGTTCGTGTGTCATTCATCGTCCCCGAGTTGCTGCATCAACTTCACGTTGGGGTTTAGAGATTCGTTCTTCTAAATCATTTCGTGGTTAGATTCAGAGGTTTTGGGATTCTCCATCCTTTGTATCCGTTGTCCGAGTCTTCCGCTTGCAAGTTCTTCGATCGGTCATCAAGGATCGTATCACTGGTTGAGCATGTTGATATCATTGTTTCAGTTGGCAACCCCAGAAAAGGCATGCTAAATCCACAAATCTTGGGAAGCAACTGCCTGAAGAATTAAGGTTGGCTCGCCTTGATCACCATGCGTGTATGCTCCGTGCCACACCACTGGACAATTCTTCCAAGCCAAGTGCATGCAGTCAAGGCTCTTGTCGCAGCCCGAACCTCGATATTAGATGTCAAGGCCGGTAGGTCCCACGACTTACACAATTTATGATTAACAAAAGAATAAAGATAGCGACCCAACTATCGTTCAAAGGAATGACCATACTCAACAATTCATAATTTTAGAATATTATCACAAATATGACTCGAGACGATCAACTGATTTCAATATGACATACATATCAATAAACATAACTCAAATCACTCGGAACCAAAAGACCTGATCAACCAAATAACCGACAATTGATCAAGAAGATGACAGAATGACTTGAGGATCAAGAAAACAAGATAAAGAAAAATGTTTCGAGTTCGACAAAGCTTCATGGAATAGAGATTTTATTTAATACCTATCAAGACTAGGTTTAAAACACACTTTAACAAAAAGAGTTCAAAAGGATACTTGACAATACGAGTTCGACTTTAGAATTTAAATGTTCTAATGATATCAACTTCATTTTCTTGCAGCGGAAAACATGAGAATATATGTATGAAGACACATATTCTAGGTCAACTTCTCAAAAACGACTTTCTTTACATAACAACGTTTAACAACAACCATAGTCCATCCAGTACTCATCATCTTCATCCCTGCTAACCTGCACGTTTTAGAAATAACATGCAGGACTGAGTACTACGTATTCAGTGAACACATGCCGAAAATATTTGAAAGCTTTGCTGAATACAGCTATATATGAAAACTTGCCAGAAAATATAATACGAGGATTTTCTGAAAACAACTCGTAAAATGTTAAAAATATTTTCTTTTCTTAAAAATCATTTGTCTGCAGACAGTTATAACAGTATGAACCATATCTACAAATAAATAATGGTGATGAGAAAGAGGCCTCTTTCTCAATCACTTGTAATCGGCATATCAACGAAAGACTCACGGTTACGTATAACCGGTCTATCAAAGAAATGCGCACAATTACCAATGTGTACACAGATTTCACCTTGCGTGAAACCGAATTCGTCTTTCTGAAGTAGATGGTAACATACTTAACATTCAAAAATAATTTTGGCAAGTACCAAAACTTTAAAACCATAGTATATCATGCTTTTCACATATTTTAGTTTAGAAAGCCCACCTGATAAACTTAGGCTTTAAACTTTAAATCTTTAACGATTGCAATCCTTTACTTCACGTTTCTGCTCCCGCTTCCGCTTGCTCCTTTAATCGAAACGGAATAACGATTTTAGAATGAGAGCTTCTATCGACTAACGACTTCGATAATCTTAACGAAATTCTATTCGAATTTCTACGCCGTAACTTGACGAAATTCGAGAATTCCTATCTTAACTTTTCAACCGTTCTTAATCTATCTTAATCTATCTTAATTCCTCATTAAGCATCAACACCAGTCGAATTTCATGTAACTTCAACATTTATAATTTACTATTCATCACAACTGACTAAATCGATTTTAATCCGTCTAACGGATTCAAAAAATTCTCAATTTAATTGTATACATTTATTTAATTATAACAAACATAATTATACTTTAAATACACACATTATCTCTATTAATCATATAAACTCTTAAATCGGAAAAATCATCCAAAAATAGAAAATCTTTATTACTTTGAATTAAATTTCCAGAAAGTCATATAATACTTAATTTTTATTAAGATGTTTATAAATGCAATTAATTTCTTAATTAAAATTTAATTAATATTTTATTTATTTATTTTAAATTTTCAGTTTTTATAAAAATTAACATTTCTTTATTTATCTTCTCTTCTTTTCAATCTCTAATATACTTATTTATTATTTTAAGCTCATTTCTTCATTTAATTTCATTCAATTTAGTATTAATCTTCCAACCCTAATTTAGGAACCCTAATTCGATTTTCTAGGGTTTCTAGGGTTAATCAAGCTTTTGTTTCATTATCTCTTGATCTAATATACTTCATTAATCTCATATATCTTTAATTGAATCATCAAATTCATCATATAACATTACATTATTAAACCCTAATTTATTTTCTTATTTAATCGATTATTTTCTCAAAATGAAATTGGTTGGAAATTTTTAATTACTTCCAACATAAAACATTCTTAAAACAACTATCTAAATTCATTTATGTCATCAAAATGAATATATAAGACATGCATCAACATTTTCTTTATTTCTTGCATTTGTCGAAAATTCTCAACTAGGGTTAGGGTTTTCTCATGTTTAATCTAATTACATAATTGATCTTATAATCATATTCTAAGCATAATTTATGAAGATCATAACATCAAACAATGCATGAATCAAAATTTGACAATTTCTTCATATTTTCGATTTTCTCCAAAAATTAGGGTTAGGATTCTTCATGCTTTATTTAATTATACCAATGATCATATAATCACTATATAAGCATAATATTAAGACATGAAGATTAACTAACCATTTCTAGGGTTTCTCCCAAATTAATCGAAATATATATATAAATATAATTAAAGTTCTTCATGCATCAATTTATCTCACAATTGATCTTCTTAACATCATATAACCATCATAAAAACAACATACTAAGATATGAACATCATCTAGCTACTTCTTCAATTTCTTCCCAAAGTTGTCGATATATATATATATATATATATATATATATATATGATCTTCCTCCATGAAAATGAAATAGGAGCTTGGAAGAATTGAAATTAAATCTTACTTAGCTACTTTGAGAAGATGACTTTAGCCTTGGAAGCTTGGATGATGATCAATAATGGAGTTGTGTGTGAGTTTGAGAGTGAGGATGAGAGATCGAGAGAGAAGAGAGATTGAGAGAGAGTGCTGCTGTTTGTGTTGTGTGTGTGCGTATGATGAGTGAGGGAGAGATGAGAGAGTTAGCTAAATAATCTAATAACCTAGGTTTAGAGTATATGATAGGTTATTATTAAATTAAAACTTAATGGCTAAGTTTGGTTAATTCATTTAATTAATTATTAATTCAATTAATTAATAATTAATTAATCTTCCAAAAACTCTCTAATTTCTCAACACAGTAATTAAGATTAAGGTTTCACGAACCTTAGATAAATATCTCACAGAAAGAATCGGAGATTCGAAGCATTTTCAAATCGACCGAACTAATTTTTTTTAAACAATAAATCACGTAAAATTTCACGTAATTAAATTAAATTCTTCTTTTAGTCAATTAATGACTAAACATTTATCATCTATTGATAAATGTAAAAACTTCTTCGTTTCGGATTAACCGAGACGATAAAAATGAATTAAAACTCATTTTTCCGGTAGAATATATCTGCCGGGTAAAATTTTCGGAAAGAAAATTTTTATTTTACTAATATTCTTGTCTTTCTCATTAAGTTAATTATTTTAATTACTTAAGAAAGACGGGATACTACAGCTCTCCAGCATCCTCAAAAAGTCATGCTTCGCCTCATGCATCGCTAGCAACCGTTGGCAGTCCAAGCTAGTCGACCTCCTTAAATACTCCTCGCCGAAGATTTTGATGTTTGCTCAACATAAATTCTTCAGGCATTGATGCTCGTTATCTCGGCAACACGCAGGTACTCGTCATAATGATCGTTGCAGTGCGTGTTTCAAGTTACGTAACAGCCACCGTATATTTTTGTAACGGTGTAAGTCCGACTCTTTTCATCGCAACAGTACAATGTTGAAATAATGGCTCTTGCGACTTCAACGCATTGACGATGCGCAAGAGTAAAGATCTTCATATCTAAAAATGCCGCCTAAATAATTTGGACCATACACCAGATTCGGGGAGAAATAATCTTGAAAATGATGAGCACGGTTGCTTCAATCGTACATTCTCTTCCCCGTTGAAGATTTTCATTTTTTTTAGAGCAGCCAAACGTCGTGCCACCGTTGGCTGAACATTTTGAACCATTTGTATGACTTCTGTACAATGCAACGAGGAAGAGGAAGAAGATGAAGACGTTTTTCTTGTGAGAGAGAGAGAAAATAGAAGATACGGGGATGAATTTTGTGTGAAAATGAATGAAGAGGGATTATTATTTATAGATAAATTTTATATAAAAAATGGCATTTAGTCGTGCAGTTTCACGCAAGAAGGCAACAACTATGTATTCAATATTTATTTTATTTATTAAAATAGCTAGGTGTATGCATTGCACGCGCCATTAATCTTTTGCTTCGCGCCTAGCTCGCCACAAAGGGCCAAGGATCAAGCCAAGGGTCTCGACAATGCGCTGGCTTTCCATCTAACCTCGAGCCCGTCCATCGAGCTCCATTATGGGTGCCCTATGGACATCAAGAATTTCATTCGAGCTGCACGTTTTGTTGAACTTAATTAAATATGCAGGATTGAATAGAATATTAAAAGTTATGGATATGTATAGCCACACAATAATGTTCAATAAATAAATGTCCAATAAATATTTGTTTATAACAATGTCGTCCATGATTTGGTGGTATCGTACCACTATAACATGATTGGACATTTATATACCTCTCAACCTTTATTGCATCTTCTAACTTTATGCAAGAGATGAAATAGAAATATTCCCGACCAATTTTATTACTTTTCCTATAAGCTCTTAAACTCTTAGGTAACCTCGAACTTCTGTGAAAAATTCTCTGGGGCAGCTAGCTAGCTCTAAATTAATGCCGACAGAATTAACGACGAAAAAACAACTGTCGTTAAGTGGCGACGTCATCAAGACGGCTTGCCGATGGAATACTCCACCAAAATTTAATGACGATTTTCACGACGGAGTAATGATGTAAGTTGGTGGGAATGGCGCGCGCCAAAGTTGGCGATGGATATGGCGATAGAATCTTAATTAGGGATTAATAAATCTTATTTGAGGGTTTAATAAATCTTAATTGGTGATTAATATACTCTAATTAATTAGCATTAATAAACCCTAATTGGGAATATTAAATCCTATTTTCGGCTTGATAAACCATAGCTAGTTAGAGATTAATAAATCCTGATTAGGATTAATAAACCCTATTTGGGACTTAATGAAAATCAATAACCCTAATTGGGATTGATAAACCCTAATTACCCCTAATTACCTTAATTACTATCTAATTCACCTTAATTATATCCTAATCTCCTTTAATTATCCCTAATTACAACCAATCCTAACATATGGTTGGTTGTACCCAAGTTCTTATCTTGTACTCCCTCCGTCCATGAAAAAGAGTCTCATTGTGTGCTGGGCACACGTTTTAATAAAGCTGTTAAGTGGAATAAAGGTATAATTTGTAAGGGTAGTGTAAAGTAGAATAAAAGTACAATTTGTAAGGGTAAGTGGAATAAAGTACAATTCATCAATGACAAAAATAGGTAAATATAAAAGAGAATGGAGGGTATGATAGTATAAACAGTGGAGTGAGACTTTTTTTGTGGACAAATAAAAATGGGTAAGTAGGACTCTTTAATTTCATGAGAGTATATATTATAAATGATGACAATAATTATTTCACTTTTTTTTGTAATTGAAGAAAAGTTGAAAAGATGCAAACATATATTTCGTGACTAATTTGGTCTACAACAAGAGAACCTGCTAATATTCGGTTGCATGACAGGGGATTCAAGTCGATACCAAGGGGATTATTCTTAATAGTTTCCTTTAGGTTCAGTACTATATATAATTTTTATTCAATAAATAAGTTATTTGTATTTGAAGGGTATTCAATCTGAAAAAGATTCACAAGTCTATATCTTCATCAAAATGTGTATTCCTGTTTTTTGTATACAAGTATATTATATTATTGTTAGTCCTATTAAGATATATTCTTAGAATATATAATTGTGTAAGCTTTTCTAGCTTTAGCTTATAAGATTTCTTCATTTTCTTCGTTGCTTTTATTTCATAATTTTTATTGAGTAATTCTATCACAATACGTACTGAATCTCAAGCTGTAGGCCCATTTGTATGAAAGAAGATTCCTTTAAATTTATGTTGTGGTCTCAACACCCTCCTTTATTTATTCCTTATCCCAAAAATCTACGTTATATAAACTAAAAATATTTACTTCAGTCTCTACAATATCACATCAGTTTTCTACTCTTAGCTAGAAAAAAATTAAAAGGCATGTCTCAGATTGCTAAGATTGAGGCAAAGGCAGAGATAACAAGTCCTCCTGCTAAGGTCTATGATTTCTTTAAATATAACATAAACAACTTTGTGAATTTGTTCCCGCAGGTCTTCAAAAGTTCACAGTTAATTGAAGGAGAGGAAGGTCATGTTGGAAATGTCAAGATCATCGAATATGTACTTGGTCAGATTTTGCAATAATTATGCAAATTTTTTCTTGCTTAATTCTCTTTAGCTGATTTTCCAGGATGCAAGTTAGTAATAATTTAATGGGTTAATTACCAGAAAAACCTCCACCTTTGATAAAATTCTGGTTTTTTCTCTCACTTTCTAATTTTGTGAAAAAATTCTTCACCTTTTAATGTTTCTGATTTTTCCCCCGTAAATGATCCCCCAAATTGATGTTGAGTGGATGTAATATATTGGGCCATGTCAGCAAATAAAATTAACAGACCAATATCATTTCGATCGGAAATGTTCGCCGGGGGAAAAATCAGATTCATTAAAAAGGTGAGAAATTTTCCACAAAATTAAAAAGTAAGGAAAAAAACTAGAATTTAACCAAAGGTCCGAATTTTTTCGATAATTAACCCTAATTTAATTATGCATACTGATTAAGAAAAAGTAAGAATGCATTTAAAACATATAAAATGAAGTTTTGAACCTTAGGTTATAAATTCTATGTCCCACCATCTAATCCCCGATATCTGTGTACATAATTCTTCTTTTCGTCCTTAATTGGGATTTCATTTTCATTCAATTATAAATACGCACAAATTATAAAGCATTTCATATATCTATATATGTAGACAACCGATATGCCACATATCATTAGTGACCACCTTATATGAGCACCACTGACGTCATATAGTCCATCTCACAAATTACAAAAAAAATAAAAATAAAAATAAATCTGATTCTATTAATGTTCATCTAATTAGAGTACAAATCAAACTTTGATTTTTATGTAATTTATGAACTTGATTTGCGATCTTGAGGTATAAAAAATAAAATAAAAAAGAAAAAAAGTACTAATGCAGACTATACGCTATGGCGGTCATGGTAGTTGCTCACAAAATTATTACTCCCTCCGTCCACGACCTATTTCCTTGTATTTCCTTTTTGATCCGTTCACCATCTATTTGCTTGTTCCATTTTTAGCAATAGGTCCCACACAACTCACTTATTTTCAACCACCTAATTACACATCAAAAGTAGGACCATTATTCCATTCATAGCACATCCACCAACTTAGTCAATCAAATTATTAAAACTTTGTGCCAGTTAACGAAAATAGGTCGTGGACGGAAGGAGTACTTAACAACAGTCTGTATCAATTTTCTTGGAACTTGAGTCGCCAAAATTTTTACAGGTAAGACAATGAGTGTGAAGGTGAAGACTGAGGAAATAAATGATGGAGAGAGAGCGATTAAAATGAGAGTTGTCGAAGGAGACGTGATGCAGTTATACTCTAGTTTCGCAGCCAATATTACCATCACTGATGGCTGCGTGAACTGGTGTATTGAGTTCGAAAAAATTAATGATTCAGCACCAAATCCAGATAACTATGCAAAACTTGCGACTCAAATTACCAAAGTCTTGGATATTTACCTTCTGAACAATTGATGATGTGATCCTTGAAGCTTGAAGGAAGTTGGCAACTGAAATGGTTAAAACTATATATATAATGAAAGAGATATATATTATTGTATGCAATAATTGTTAGATTTCTATACTAAAAGCATACTTTTTATAGTAGGTGCTTTGAGTATTTGACTTTAACTATTATTTCCTGTTTTATGAGAATATTATTTGTCACATGATTTATATGTTTTTTCGCGTTTTAATATATAAATAAAGTCCAATTACTTTATATTATAGATAATATGGTGTGTAGTGTCACACGGAAGATCATATTATTGTAATGCTTATAAAGTAATAAAAGTGTTCACAATCTAAATAATTAATGGACAATTATTTGATAGATTGTAATATAAGCTTGAATTAGCTGGTCTTGGCTATTAGCTTATATTAGTGTATTTCGTATACATTGAACTCGATCAACGGTGAGATTAATTATTCTATATTGACCTAAGTGAATAATTAAAGATCTCGGTTAATTATTATTTCTTAATTCTAGTTGTATAATATTTAATTATATATTTATATTATTATTACTTTGATTTATCAATGAGTGAGAGTTAATGAAACTCAAAATCCTCGATATTTTGGGTAATAATATTATTTATATGATAATTAATATTTTAGTTAGAAATCGTGTCTCGGTGTTCCGAGTTGATGATGTCCCCTAGAGGAGCTCGAAAGGATTATTATATTAAACCCTGCAGGTGGATTAATTTCCGATATAATAATAATAGTCGAGTTGTACTACTCTATGGAATAAGATATTAATTAATTATAAAGCTGTCAATAGCTTAAATTAATTAATGGACATACGATATCTTAAACACGGGAAATGAATAATTGGAAAGGAGCCCGATTCGTAAATCGGATTGAACGGGTAGTTCAATATTAATTCTTTACTGGAGTGAATTAATATTTTATTTAATTTATAAGTGTTTGGGCTTAAGCACTTGAAATAAATTAAATATGGAGGCCCAGTTCTAATCCTCCTAAGATTCCCTAAGATAACCTATTTTATTCCTATTTATACTCCAAAAAGGGACGCCACTTTTGGTTAATGAATGGCAGCAATATTGTGAGTCAATATTGAGGTTAATCAAAGGTTAAGTGGCGTGAGTTTCGAAGGATATGGTTTGACGGTTTATCGTCCAATCGATAGTCAGATTGAGGAGGGTTTATCTTAGAAGATTCTTCGGTGGAATCAAGTAGCTGTCAACACAAGAGCTAATCTCATGTGCAGAGATTAGTGTGTGGATTATCCCCGACTTAGATTTGTTTTGTTCGTTTTCCACAAAAGGGTTAGATTCGATTTATGGTTCCGCAATCTCATAATTGAATCTATGTGGCTTTGCATGCAATTTAATCGGTAATAATTAATTTAAATTAATATCCTAAATAATCCTGGCATGGGATCTTCAATCGGTTCCAACAATTGGTATCAGAGCCTAATCAGCAATCGGTTCCAACAATTGGTATCAGAGCCGGATTAGGCTCTGTTAATTTAAATTAATTGTGATTAATTGAAATACGTGATTTATTTGCATATTTTGGTTGTTTGGATAGTTTTTCGGTTTGCAGATTCGTTTTTGAAGGAAATCCAATTATCATGGTTATATGCATGTTTTTATTTTTCGTATTTCGGTGATGTAAAGCCTGTTTGTGGCTCGTTTTTCACACGAGGGTTGATCGTGTTAGATTAGATTCGTTTTGTTTATTTTTTATAAAATAAATCATGTAAACCGACTCTACATGTGAGACAAAAGAACGAAGAACGTAGGACGGAGACGGAGGTAACGGGCGTCGACCACGGCTGCTCGCGGTGGTTTGCCACCGTGGACGAGCAGCGGAGCGTGGTGGCTGCGGTGGAGGCGCCGTTCGCGGCGAGGAGCAGCGCGCTCGGGTTCCGCCCAAGTGCGGCCGCTGCAACTCGCCGGTGAGCAGCAGGCCAATACAGACGGCAGCAGCAGCTGCTACGCTTATTCTCTTCAGTGGGAGAGGGACGGCAGCAGCAGTGGGAGCAGCAAGAGGCGGCGGCGGAAGCGAGCAGCAGCGCTGCGGTCGCGTTCGCGCGGCTGCACGTGGCGGTGCTCACGGCAGTGCTGTCGTGGCTGCTGTCCGGTATGTCTCCGGCGAAGACGACGACGTGGTGGCCTCCGGTGGCTTGGCAGCGACCTCCTGGCGGCATCCTCCAGCGGCGACGGCGCGGTGGCACTTGCAGAAACGGCGGCAGCGGCTGAAGTTCTAGGGTTTCACACCCTAGCGGATCCGGGTCATATTCCGGATCTGGATCCAGTTTGGGTCGCGGGCCAGACTGTGTGTCGGGCCTTGGGCCGGGTTTTTCAGTGCTCGGGCCGGGGTCAGGCCCGTTTCTCCTGCAGATTTTGACCGTGGGCTCGTTGTTTGGAGGATTTTCTCAAATCGCACGAGAACGAAGACCATGATAATTTGATTTTAATTGTTTAAAATTATTATTGTGTGTTTATTTTCTCGTGGATGGTACATTTAATTATATTATGCGGGTAATATGTGATTATATGTGCTGTTTGAGAATATTAAAAACCTAAGTTTTAAATATTAAGTGGTTAATCGATTTATTTAATTAATTAAATGGAAATCGATATTTTGGCCTCCATAATTGGTTTAATTATAAAATAATTAGCTACGCTTTGACAAGCGTCTCCCTCCCTATTGGATATGCTAATTATGGTTCATAGGATTAAACTTCTTAAAGATAATAATAAAATTTTATTTTATATCGGACTGTCCTCTCTATCTGTAGGTTTTTTCTTTATAAAATATAAATTTTTGGTATGGGTTTTCACTTAAATATAAATTTATTAATTTTTTCCCCATCAGAATGGTGATTAATAATTTTATATGGCCAATGAGTGAACCAATTATTAATTTTATTTAGCCATAAGGTTGAAGGTTGGCTAGGTATAAATTTAAAGGCGTAAAAACCTACTTAAAAATTATATTTTTAAACGTTCACACTATCGTGACTTAATTATATAATTTTAAGGTGTTGGGGGAAATATTATATTGTTTTAAGGTTTTTGCAATATATTATATTTCAAAATATGTGACAATTTGCATGTTTGCTTGTTTTATTCTCAGTTTTTCACTTTGTCGTTCAATCCACTTGCTTCTATTCTCAAAGAAAACAAACTCGAGGGTCCGAATTTTATTGACTGGAAACGTAACTTGGATATTGTCCTGACTGCTGAGGAAACAAAATTTGTACTCGAGGTGGAATGCCCTGCGGTGCCTACAGACGACTCTACGCCCGAACAAAAGGAAGCTCACCGGAAGTGAAAAAGGGCGGATGAGATGGCGCGGTGCTATATGTTGGCCTCTATGTCCAACATATTGCAGCACCAACATTCGTCCATGACCACGGCCTTCGAGAATCTTGAGAATCTCAAAAGTTTGTTCGGACACCAGGGTCGTGCTGCTAGGCAAAGTTCTATGAAGGACTTGATGACCATGCAAATCGTTGAAGGATCATCTGTGCACGAGCACATTCTAAAGATGATGGATCACTTGAACATTGTTGAGGTTCTAGGAGGTGAAATTGATGCGGAAACGCAAGTCGATATCATCCTAGGTTCACTGCCCAAGAGTTTTGAGCCATTTCGCTTGAACTATAATATGAACGGCGGAGTTTATACTATGGCGGAATTGCTCGGTGAACTGCAAGCAGCGGAGGCCCTTTTCAAGGCCAATCCTCAAGCATTAGCTAGTGCTTCAACTTCTTCATCTTCTAAGTTTAAAAACTGGAATAAGAAGAAGAAGAATGTTGGGAAAGCACAAGTACCGATTCAAGGCAAGAAAAAGGCTAAGGCAGCTCCTAAGGGTGGTACGAAGCTGAAAGGAAAGTGTTACAAATGCGGCCAGAAAGGGCATTACAAGGCGGCTTGTCCTCTAAGAGGAAATGGTCAAGGTATGTCTCAAGCACTAGTAGTTGAAACTTGTTTAGCGGCTTGGTCTAACAATTCTTGGATTATAGATACCGGTGCCACTGATCATGTGTGTTTTGACTTGCAGGGGTTCAAGGTAACCCGAACCCTTAGTGCGGGAGAGATTGAGGTTACCATGGGAAATGCTACGAGAGTGGCGGCCGTTGCAGTGGGAGACGTGCATTTATCTTTTCTAGATAGTTTTTTTAATTTTAAAGGATGTTCTTTAAGTTCCTAGCTTTAAAAGGAATTTAATTTCTGTTCGCAAGTTATTCTTGGATGGATATTTGGTTTCCTTTGTTAAAGACGTTGTTATTTCTAGAAATAATAAAGTTGTTTGCTTTGGTTCATTGGTGAATAATCTTTATGCGATTAATACTTCTGCACGTACTGCAACTTATGAATCTCATAACACATCTACTAAATCAAGAAAGAGAAAAGAACCTTCTAAAATGAATCAAACTTACCTTTGGCATCTAAGGTTAGGTCATATTAACCTTAAGCGAATTCAAAGACTTGTCATAGATGGTCCTTTGGATAAACTCCATGTGGAGCCATACAATATCTGTGAATCTTGCTTGGAAGGTAAAATGACTAAAAGGGCCTTTAAGGCAAAGGGGAATAGAGCCAATGATTTGTTGGAATTGATTCATACAGATGTATGTGGTCCAATGTCAACTCAAGCTAGGGGTGGTTTCGAGTATTTCATCACATTCATTGATGATTATTCGAAGTATGGATACATTTATTTGATGCGTCGTAAGTCTGATTCATTTGAGAAATTTAAGGAATTCAAGGCGGAAACGGAAAAGCGTCATGGTAAAAGTATCAAGTCACTATGTTCCGATCGTGGTGGCGAGTACCTTAGTAGTGAGTTTTTGGATTTTCTGTCAAAAGCAGGAATTACATCTCAGTTGACTGCGCCTGGTACTCCCCAACAGAATGGTGTGGCGGAAAGAAGGAATAGGACTATTTTGGAAATGGTTAGGTCTATGATGAGTTATGCAGATTTGCCGGTTTCGTTTTGGGGTTATGCTCTGGAAAATGCGGCGTATATTCTGAACTTGGTCCCATCCAAGTCGGTACCTAAGACTCCCACAGAACTGTGGACTGGGCGCAAGCCTAGTCTGGCTCATGTTCGGATTTGGGAGTGTCAAGCTTATGTGTTGGATAAAGAGGCCGACAAATTGGAGCCTAGATCAGAAGCACATGTATTTGTGGGCTATCCTAAAGGAACGAAAGGTGGTTTATTTTATAGTCCTAGAGATCATAAAGTCGTTGTTAGCACCAACGCAAGATTTCTAGAGGAAGACTATGTGAATGAACACAAACCCATGATCAAGATCATTTTAGAAGAATTGAGGGTTGAGGCAGCGCCTGTTCAACAAGTACAAGAGAAAGTGTTATCTATTACTGCACCGCGCGTTGACACACACACATCTTCAAAAATAGTGCCTCGTCAGAGTGGGAGGGTTATTCGTAAACCTCAACGGTATGTTCTCATGGGAGAATCTTCGGATTTGGTCTCGGACGATAACGTAGTTGATCCTCTGACGTACTCACAAGCACTCCTAGATATTGATGCCGAATATTGGTGCATTGCGATGGATTCAGAAATGGATTCCATGGAATACAATGGAGTGTGGAAGCTAGTAGAGCCACTCGATGGTTATGAAGCCATTGGATGTAAGTGGATCTATAAGCGAAAGAGAGGACCGGAAGGGAAGGTTAGCGCCTTCAAAGCACGACTTGTGGCACAGGGTTATTATACCCAAGTTGAGGGCATAGATTACTATGAGACCTTCTCGCTTGTTGTTATGCTTAAGTCTATCCGTATTCTCTTAGCTATAGCTGCACATCTAGATCTGGAGATTTGGCAAATGGATGTCAAGACTGCTTTCCTTAATGGACATCTTGAGGAAACCATCTATGTGCGCCAACCAGAAGGTTATGTGAAGAAAGGTCAAGAACACTTGGTTTGCAAGCTCAAGAAATCCATTTATGGATTGAAGCAAGCATCAAGGTCTTGGAACCATCGGTTTGACGAGGTTATCCGTTCTTACGGATTCGTTAGATGCGAGTCTGAAAGTTGTGTGTATTCAAAGTGCAACGGAAGTGTTTTGGCATTTCTTGTACTTTATGTTGATGATATTATTCTCATTGGCAATAATGTGAAAGTATTGTCGGACATAAGGGAATGGTTATCCAAACAGTTTGATATGAAGGATTTGGAAGAAGCCGGTCACATTCTAGGTATCAAGATTATTCGTAATCGAGATCAAAGAAAGTTGAGCTTATCTCAAGGAGCCTACATCGATACTGTGGTAAAGCGGTTTAGCATGGAAAATTCCAAGAAAGGTTTCTTACCTTTTCGGCATGGAATTCATCTATCCAAGAAAATGTGTCCTAAGACACAAAAGGAGATAGATAGCATGAAGAATGTTCCCTATGCTTCAGCTGTGGGAAGTCTCATGTATGCTATGCTTTGCACTAGGCCCGACATATGTTATGCCGTAGGCATGGTGGCTCGGTTTCAGTCTAATCCTGGTCAGGAACATTGGACTGCGGTAAAGAACATAATCAAGTACCTGGAAAGGACTAGGGATTATTGTTTAGTTTATCAAGCGGATAGTCTAATTCCTTTAGGTTATACTGATTCCGATTTTCAGTCGGACGTGGACTCGGGAAAGTCGACCTCAGGATATGTCTTCACTTTAGGAGGTGAAGCGGTCTCGTGGAGGAGTGTGAAGCAGAAATGCATCGCGGACTCTACCATGGAGGCGGAATATGTCGCCGCTTCCGAGGCTGCTAAGGAAGCCATTTGGTTTCGTGACTTCCTAATGGACTTGGATGTGATTCCGAATTTGCCAAAGAGTATACCACTTTATTGTGATAACTCTGGTGCAGTGGCTAATTCGAAGGAACCACGAGCCCATAAAGCCAGTAAGCATATCGAGAGAAAGTACCATCTTATACGAGAAATCGTTAAGAGAGACGACTTGGTGGTGACCAAGATCAGAACGGAGGACAACCTGGCAGATCCCTTCACGAAAAGTTTGCCATCGAGGACATTCGATAGACATGTGGAGTGAATGGGAGTCAAAGGCTTGGCAGCATTGCTTTGAGTATAAGTGGGAGAATGTAATAGTGTAGGTATACTTCAAAAGCATGCTTTGAGTATAAGTGGGAGATTGTTAGATTTGTATACTAAAAGCATACTTTTTATAGTAGGTGCTTTGAGTATTTGACTTTAACTATTATTTCCTGTTTTATGAGAATATTATTTGTCACATGATTTATATATTTTTTCACGTTTTAATATATAAATAAAGTCCAATTACTTTATATTATAGATAATATGGTGTGTAGTAGACCTGCCCAAACTGGAGGGCCCGGCGGGCCTAGCCGGAACCAGCCCGCCGGTCAACGGTTTTTTAACCGGCCCGGTAGTCAACGGACCGGAACCGTAACGGGAACCGTGAGCTCAAGGGCCGGTTCCGGGCCTGTCTTCGTTCAAACCGTGACCGCCGGTTAAAACCGCCGGTTAATCGGAATTAAAAAAAATAAAAAATAAAATATATGACGTGGCCGGTTCGAACGGTCAAAACCGGCGGTTAACCGTTGGTACCGCCGATTAACCGGCTGAACCGGAACCGCCGGTTCCAACGGGAAAAAGGCAGTGTTGCAGCAGCAGCATCAATGGCAGCAAACGGCTAGAAAAATAGCCGTTGCTGCTGCTGCCTCCCCATTTTACCTTATAAATACCACACAATAATCTCTCAAATAATCACACCAATTCTCATATCTCTCTATTTAATTTCAAGCATTCAACCTATTATTTGTTGCTCAAATTCTTCATTTTTTGTGTTAATTTTTTGCTCAAGTTCTCAACTTCTCTCACCACACACTTCACCAATCCATCCATAACCATATTCCATAATGTCGACCTCCTCTCGTGTCGATAAGGGCAAGGGCGTTGCCGAAAATCAAGACGATGCTCCTCCTCGATCCAAAAGAGGAGGAAGATCGGCTCGGCAAGCTCGAGCAATGGCCGCCGAAGAAATATCAAGGGCGTATGCGGAACAACTTCAACAACAAGAGGATCGAGAGTTTGCCGAGCAAGTTCATCGTCAAGAGAAGGAGATGCTTCGGCAATCTCAAGAACAATCCAACGAAGAAGAAGAAAAAGTCGAAGCGCCGCCAAACAAACTGACCGGTCGACCTCTTGTGTCGGATATCTTTACTAAGCATTTTAAAAAAATGCCTAGAGCCCCGATACCTAGCGACAAGCCCGGAGATCCTCCTAAATACAACGCCTATTGCAACTATTGTAATAACGTCTACAAATGGACGCATGGAGGAGGCTATGGCACACTAAGGTGACACATGGAGACGTGTCATCCGGGAGAATACGGGATTGCATCAACACAAACTCAAATTCGTGGCACCGCTTTCTCGGCGACGGGTACGTCTTCTCACCCTTTATTTAAATATGATCATCCACATGCCGAAGATGTTATGGCTAGATATTGTGCTATGGAAAAACAACCTTTTACATGTGCCGATAAAATAACCTATCAAGAAAGTATAAAAGATGCATATTGTCCCGCCGCTAAAAAAATTAGTAGAAGTAATATGCTTAGACGAATTAGAAGACTAACTTTTGATAAAAAAATGGAATTAATGAAATATTTGATGAACTTAGACCATAAAGTTTCTATTTGTGCCGATATTTGGACGGATTATTTTCATCAAATATTTCATTAATTCCATTTTTTGGTGATAGTGAATTAGATATGTATTTGTGTTGTCGTTTTGTTTTTGGTGTTGAAGATAGTGCTCCACAAATCGATGTCATGAAATGGTGGTCAAAGAGAATGGAGTATCCCGTACTCTCTATCATGGCGAAAGAGTTGTTTGCCATCCCCGCATCCACCGTCTCGGTCGAACAAGCTTTTAGCATTGACGGACTCATGTTGGACCAAAGAAGATCAACGATGAAACTAAGAAACATTGAAGCCACAATGTTGCTTGATGATTGGTCGAGGGCCGACCTTAGAGCTCAAGAGCTCGATTGGGATGATCGCGACGAGAGCCCAAACGAAGATTTCACCTAGAGTGATCGATCGGTGGACGAGAACTACTAGGGAGTAATATAATGTAATCGAACTACGTGGACTTTGATTCCTCTATGAGGATACGTAGGCAACTCAATTTTAATATTAAAATTGAGCTCAAGTCCTTTTTTTTTTTCCTTTTTTTTCATTTCAACTTTCAAGTGTTGTAATTTCAACAATATTAATGAGAAATGATTTAATATTTTTATTGAATGACTACTAATTAAAATTTAAATTTTTTTTGCTTATATTGTCTTAAGAAAAAACAAAAAAAAGAAAATTACAAAAGTTGAAAAAAGTGCTCCAAAAATACAAAAACAATCTGTAATTAACCGCCGGTTTTCGGCCCTGAACCGGCGGTTCGGCAGAAACCGGCGGTTAACCGGCGGTTTTTAATTATTATTATTATTTTTTTTCAAAACCCTAAATTCTATCTATAAATACCCCCCAACCCTTTTCTCACTCACTCCCTCAGCCGTCTTCACCTTAATGATCTATCATTCTATCTTCCTCATCTCTTCACCTTATCTATCTTCTTCATTTTTTCTTCTTTTTTAATTTTCTCTCTCAAGACTCAAGTTTCAACTTCAATTCTACAAAATACAAACAACAATGCCTCCTAGATCTAGTATTAAGGTTGATATTTTCAACAAGCACTACACCCGTAGTGCTCCATTGCCCGACTATTCTAATCCAACCTATGAAGTTCATTGCAATTATTGTAACAAAGTTTTCAAGTGGACTCAAAATGATGGCTATGCTTCCCTTGTTCGTCACATTCAAAAAGCGCATCCGACCGAAGCTATGGGAAATTGAGTATGTAATGTTACTAATGTAATCTCTATTTTGTAGTTGAAAATTGAAATATGTATTTTGTAATGTTTAATTTAATTTTCAAGTACTTGTAATTTCTATTTAGTAATGTTTATTTTAATTTTCAAGTATTAATGAAAAACTAGTTCATTTTCATTTATGTTTCATTTTCTTAATTTTCAATGTTATATATATATATATATATATATATATATATTAGGAAAAAAAATTAAAAAGCGGGCCGGTTTTAACCGGAACCGGCGGGTTTTAACCGGGCCCGGAACCGCCGGTTAAAAAGCCCGGCCCGTAACCGTGTACAGTGTACACGGGCCGGTTACGGTTCACTCTCCGGTGAAACCGTAACCGGCGGGCTCGGGCCCGGAACCGCCGGTTTGGGGCCCGTGGGCAGGTCTAGTGTGTAGTGTCACACGGAAGATCATATTATTGTAATGCTTATAAAATAATAAAAGTGTTCACAATCTAAATAATTAATGGACAATTATTTGATAGATTGTAATATAAGCTTGAATTAGCTGGTCTAGGCTATTAGCTTATATTAGTGTATTTCGTATACATTGAACTAGATCAACGGTGAGATTAATTATTCTATATTGACATAAGTGAATAATTAAAGATCTCGGTTAATTATTATTTCTTAATTCTAGTTGTATAATATTTAATTATATATTTATATTATTATTACTTTGATTTATCAATGAGTGAGAGTTAATGAAACTCAAAATCCTCGATATTTTGGGTAATAATATTATTTATATGATAATTAATATTATAGCTAGAAATCGTGTCTCGGTGTTCCGAGTTGATGATGTCCCCTAGAGGAGCTCGAAAGGATTATTATATTAAACCCTGCAGGTGGATTAATTTCCGATATAATAATAATAGTCGAGTTGTACTACTCTATGGAATAAGATATTAATTAATTATAAAGCTGTCAATAGCTTAAATTAATTAATGGACATACGATATCTTAAACACGGGAAATGAATAATTGGAAAGGAGCCCGATTCGTAAATCGGATTGAACGGGTAGTTCAATATTAATTCTTTAATGGAGTTAATATTTTATTTAATTTATAAATGTTTGGGCTTAAAAACTTGAAATAAATTAAATATGGAGGCCCAGTTCTAATCCTCCTAAGAATCCCTAAGATAACCTATTTTATTCCTTTTTATACTCCAAAAAGGGACGCCACTTTTGGTTAATGAATGGCAGCAATATTGTGAGTCAATATTGAGGTTAATCAAAGGTTAAGTGGCGTGAGTTTTGAGTGAAAAGGTTTGACGGTTTATCGTCCAATCGATAGTCAGATCGAGGAGGGTTTATCTTAGAAGATTCTTCGGTGGAATCAAGTAGTTGTCAACACAAGAGCTAATCTCGTGTGCAGAGATTAGTGCGTGGATCATCCCCGACTCAGATTTGTTTTGTTCGTTCTCCACAAAAGGTTAGATTCGATTTATGGTTCCGTAATCTCATAATTGAATCTATGTGGCTTTGCATGCAATTTAATCAGTGATAATTAATTTAAATTAATATCCTAAATAATCCTGGCATGGGATATTCAATCGGTTCCAATAATAATATCAGTTTGTCTTTCCTTCGCAATTGAACTCTTTTCGAGTCTGGCAGTTGTGTACTCTTATGTACACGGGTGTTATACACCGTTAGTACTATTAAAGTTATTTGGATTGAAAATACATAATTTTATTCGAAAATTGGTTCCCATCAATACATTCAAAATTGCTAACCTGAGCAAATTAACGTGACCACTATTGATGTGTCGATATCACGTAGGTATAGGAAGTCAATTCTGGAAGTCATCATATTTAAGATTATTTAATTATAATTGTTTAAATAGAATTTTACCTTAATTTGATTGACAATTAATGTATCACTCTTGGACTCAATTGTTCATTAAGGTAAGATTCTATCAAAAATAATGGAAGGAATAAATAATATGGTGGTGTAAAGTTGACTTTCTATCCACATGTCATTGCTATATCTGCGGTAGGCATGATAATACATTTTATAATTATATACTAAAATAGTTCATTTTTCATGGCAATGTAGTTTATATTCTACAATAATGTATCTTCTTGTTAATGTAATTTATATACTATACTGATGTATCTTTTAATAAAAATAGTAGATAATGAGAAGATTACTGGTCCGGATTGATTTTTCAGTTCTAATGAGAGACAACTTCTAATTAAATAAAGGGTTAATTGTATATAAATACACAAACTTTGGTCAAAATTGCACACGAACTTTGAATTTTTTCCAACAAATAACAAACTTTAGACATTGTTTATTTTTGCCAGAATTATTTTTTTCAGCCAAACTGAATCTAGCTAAAAAGAATTTCTGGCCAATTTGTGGCATGAAGGACCAATTTGTTGTTTATCTTTTATCTTCAGGTAATCCATGGAAATTACCTTATGGTGTTGAGAGACTTTGTTGGACTAATTTGGGGATAAATGTTACGACAAAACCCTCTTTAATAAAACCATTATGATACAACGTCGTTCTAGTATGTAATTGAGAAACGACGTCGTTGGTTTGAAACACGCAGATGGCCGGGTGTAATTTAACTGCCAAGTCAGAAAATTATGGCAAAAATGGCATGAAAAAAATTATGGCAAAAATGAATAATGTCTGAAGTTTGTGATTTATTGGAGAAAATTCAAAGTTCGTGTATTTATATGCAATTAACCCTATAATAAATCCTAATTATCATTTATTTCTATAAATGTAGCTGAAAATTATATATGAAATAATCAATCCTAATAATAAGTATTAATTAAAAACGTGAAAATTAAATTCTAGTTAGATGTAATCAATCCTAATCAATAATTATAAACTTAAAGTAAAACAATATAAATTGAAAATTAAAGAAGAGAAACTAAAAAACAAACACAAAAACTTGTATCAGAACATCATCAGTTGGCGTAACTATATTTGGATTCTAATCCATATCCAATGGCATATACTCCCTCTGTTACACTTTCCTTTCTCGTCTGTGCCCCATAAGTGTGGTCCTTCCTTAAATGGATATGACCCCACTTAAAATTTTACTCTTTTACCCTTTAAAAGCAACTAACACTACAACAAAGTGGATCCCATTCTCCACTCACTACACATCTACCTAACATCCTTCTTAAAACTCGTGCCCTCCCTCCGGACCACACTTATCATGGACGGAGGGAGTAGTATTTTAATTTTTACTAGATTCAGATCTTGATTCATCATATAGTCTGACACAAGAATCCCAACAACACCAATAATGGTACACAACTAGTTAGACATTATAAAGTGTGACAAAAGATCCCATTATTCGTATGAGCATAATCATAACAAACGGATTGAACTGAATGATTATCTACTCCATCCGTCCCACAAAATTAGTCCCTGATGAATTTTCGATTTTTCTGTCTTTTTGTGTTTTTTTCTTTCTCTTTTGTGTCCGTATTAAGTAATATAAGGGAGAGAACTAGTAAGTTGGAGGTAGAAGCACAGTACGAGGGATATGCTCTAGATCTGGCAGATATAAGCACAGCTGACGCAAGTCCAGCCACCTGCACCAACTGACGAAAATCAGACAGCTGATGCAATCCAACCAGCTGATGGAATCTAGCTAGCTGATGCAATCCGGCCAGCTGACGGAATCCAGTCAGCAGGTGCAATCCAGTCAGCAGATGCAATCCAGCCAGCTGCATCAATGATGCCCCCAGAAAGCGAGCCCGGCTGAGCAGACAAAAAAGAATTAACTCTGAAGATATCACTTCAAGACAGTCTATCCAATCCAGCTTTAAATTCAAAAACCAGCTAGAAAGACAGAGATCCCGGTGTCAGAGGAAGTCAATATACCTCGACCAATGAGGGATCGACATCTCAGTATCCTAGAAAGACGAACCTAGGATCTGACACAATGATGAAGACAGGTGAAGATATGCTCAACGGTAGATCGACAGATCAGAGAGTAGGTGAGATTCAAACGGCTCTTCCAACGGCTAGTTTTGAATCTCTACCCATAAATACCAGTCTTCAACCTCAGAATCAGAAACGAAAAACTCTCTACAAGCTTTCAACATCTCTGAATCTCTCAAGCATTAAAAAGCTCTCAAGCAGTTCTCAAATCCTTCAAAGAACACTTAATCTTCAAGTGTTTCATTTCCAGAAACAGCTTTAGTTTTTCGTCTGATCCCTAGGTAGAAATTATAGTAAATCCAAAGCCTAGTTCTGAACGAGTTCATCTCCCAAAGTTCTTCATTGTGAGAACTCGTTCAAAGTCGAAAACCCAAACCCAAACCCTTCTTTACCCAGAAAAGGTTAGGTTAAGGTTACGCCATCTCGAAGCGCGAAATTCGAGTGTTAAAGTTTTTTCAGTACCCGGAAACTGAAAGGATACAGGCTTCTACAGTGCCCGTAAACTGTTAGAACACAACTCAAGTTCGAGCTGCGAAGTTGCTTGGTACTCGTAAACCAAGTGGAAATCCTTAGTGGATTTACCAGTTAAATCTGGTCGTGGACGTAGGAGTTGTTTCTCCGAACCACGTTAAATTTCGAGTTCTTTATTGCTTTCTTTAATCTCTGCATTTAATCTCTTTAAAGAACTAACTGCATTAACACAGCACAAGTTTTCAAGTTCAAAATTCTCTGGCTGAGTGACCCAGCCAGCTGCATTATTTTTCAAAGCTGCTCAACTGAACTTAGCTGAAAACTGGAACTAAATTTTTTTGAATTCTCGTAGAGGGAACGAGCTATGTTTTTCAAACCACCACATTCTACACTCCAGCTGAGTTATCAGTCCAGCTGACCATCTTCCTTAGAAGTCTGCAGGATTCATAACTGAGCTCTCACTTAACTTAGTCTTAATCTGCAAAAGTTTTCAAAAATCCCTCTTTGGTGTATTCACCCCCTCTACACCGAAGACCTCGTTCCGGGACCATCAATTGGTATCAGAGCAGTGGTTCAAAAGACCGCTGTTTCTGAATCAAGAGATTTGTCTTGAAACTCTCTGTCAGTGGTCAACTGAACAGATCCATTTTCAGAAAAACTCATCCTAGTGCATTCTGTACATTTCTCCATGGATTCTTATCTTAACATGAATCTTCCCACCTTCACGGTTGATGATTATACAATCTAGAAATTCAGATTGAAAAGCTTCCTTTGTGCGCATCATGACATGATGTGGGACGTCATCACAGACGGACCCATCCTTATTTATAAGCAAGGAAATGAGCTTGTACTAGCTCAAGATGGAGGACAGCCAGTGTAACAGTCAATTCTCAAGCCAAAGAATGAATATTCTTCAGAAGAGCGAAAGCAAGCTGGATTAGACAGCTTTGCAAGGGACACCATCTCATCAACAGTCTCCAATGCCTACCTCAGCAAGATTATCATGTGTGAGACCGCGAAAGACATGTGGGAAACCCTAGCCAAGCTATGCGAAGGGTCAGAAGAGATCAAAGAAAACAAATTTACAATAGCTTGCCAGAAGTTCGACAACTTCAAGCAGCTAGCCAATGAGTCCATCGAAGCGATGGAGTTCAGGTTTTCAAACATAGTCGTTGAAATAAAAACAATCATAACTGGAAAATATACCCAGCGGGAAAAGAATTTGAAGGTTCTTTCAGCTGAATGGAACACTTACAAAGTAGTTCACCAAATTCGAAGCGACTTGGGTGATCTATCTACAGAGAGGTTGTTCTCACTTCTAAAAGCTAACGAATACAACTTGAAGATTATCCAAGAACAGTCTTCAAGCAGACAGAATGAAGGAGAACTGACCCCAGTTCCAAAAGAAATAGCTTTCAGAGCCAACTCTGAAAAGTCAGCTCATGTCAAGACAGCTGAGTCCTCCAAGAAGAAGAAGGACAAAAAGGATATGAGAAAAGAGGAGCTACTCGAAGAAGTTGCCATGTTGGTCAAAAATTACAATAGACTCAACACCAGCAAAGGCAAGTACAAGAAGTTCGCCAAGATGTACAGAGATAAGTACGCTGCAGCTGATGAAAAGTCAGCTGACACCTCAAAACGGACAGACGAAGGCAGCTTCAATTGCAAGGAAGCCGGGATACTACAAGCAGGATTGTCCCAAACTGTCCAAGAAAGAAAAAGATATTCTGAAAGCTAAGGCAGCTGACAGAAGAAGAGCATATATAACAGATGAAGAGTCCGAGTGCAACAATATAGATGATGACATGCCCATCACCATCACATGAACACTCTACGCAGGTCTCTGAATCAGAAGGTCAACCTGATTGGAATTTGGTAGAAGGTCATGAATGATTTCAAGGATCTACAAGAGATTCTTGATGTCATAATGTGTGAAAATGCTGAGCTGAAGGAAAAACACAAAAAGAAAGAAGCATCAGAAGTAGCTGATGCTACACAGCTCAAAGAGGAAGTAGTGTCACTCAAAGAAAAGACAGTCAAACAGGATCAGTTGATGAAGGAATTCTACTATGAGAAAAAGTAGCTGTTGGACGAATTGGAAAAATCCAAAACTGAGTCAGAAAGAAAGCCAGCTGAGATCATGGAACTGAAAAATTCAGAAGACATACTAATCACAAAGTTGGTAGCACTTATCAAAGCTACATCAACGATGGACAAAATCATTAGTGTGCAACGACCTGCAGCATTAAAGACAGGATTGGGTTATGATGGATCTAAGGACTTAACAAATGTTGCGACTACAAGTGGAACCAAAGTAACATTTGTAAAGGCAAAAGATAACCCAACTCCAGCTGCACAACAGACTAAGAAACAGAAAACACAGCATGCTCCTAGAAGACAAGCTGTAAGCACAAATCAGACAACAACATCGTGCTCAGCCACAACGAAGGAATAAAGTTGGACGATTCAGATACCAGCAATATCAGCAGCAAGTGGCAAGATATCAGATAAGATACCCAGCTGAATATCAGTCATATATGATCACCAGCTGGATTATCAGTTCCAGCCGAGATACCAAGCTAGACAACAGAAACAGAGACAGAGACAAAGGAATGTCTCAGCTAGAAACCAAAGGAGAACTGAACAACAAAGAAATCAAGCTGGGAGACAACAGAGGTTAAGACCCAGCCAGCAGAGTCAAACAAAGAACACAAAGAATGTGTTTGTAGACACACCTAGGAGAATTATCAGATCAAATGACCCAATCGGAGTCATCAAATAGATCTGGGTCGTGAAGGGATCTCTAACTAATCCATAAGGACCCAATCAAAATTGGGGACCTAAATTTTGATTTATGTAACAGGCTGCAAGGGAAAGACGCATCATGGAAGAGTCGATGAGAACGCTGTGGTACATGGACAGCGGATGCTCAAAGCACATGTCTCATCTGAAGCATCTACTCCAAGAATATGTAGAGCGTCCAGGCCCTCAAGTAAGTTTGGTGACAACTCCAAAGGTCTAACCACAGGTTACGGTACATTTAAAACAAACAATGTTAAAATATCTAACGTTTAATATGTGCAAGAATTAAAACATAACTTGCTTTCCATTAGCCAATTTTGCGACAACGGTTTTTCTGTCAAGTTTGATGCACAGGGATGTACAGTGAAGAACAGGGAAACCAAACAGGTATTACTGAGAGGGAAAAGAGAAGCAAACATATATTTTGCTGACTGGAACAGCAGCCCTCCAGACACATGTCTTGTATTGAAAAGCAGCAATGAAGTCAGCTGGCTGTGGCACAGACGGCTGAATCATCTTAACTTCAAGACAATCAACAAACTGGCTAGAAACCAGCTCGTTAATGGAATTCCAGATCAAGTTTATGACAAGAGTCATATTTGCAGCGCTTGTCAACAAGGAAAACAGACAAAGATTTCATTTTCTCTCAAGACAACGCCCTCAACTGATCGAGTTCTTCAACTTCTTCACATGGATTTCTTTGGTCCAGTGACACCAGCAAGTTTCAATGGAAGAAAATACACTATAGTCGTAGTGGATGACTTCTCTAGATTCACATGGGTGTCATTCCTGTATCAGAAAAGCGAAACAAGATCCAAGCTGCCGACCTTGCTGGAAAGACTAACGACTCAAAAGGAATGCAAAATTATCTCAATCAGATTAGACCGAGGAACAGAATTTCTGAATGAAACAATATATGAATATTGTGAGAAGAATGGAGTACAACATCAAACCTCAGTTGCACGCACACCTCAGCAGAATGGTGTAGCTGAGAGGAGGAACAGAACACTCAAAGAAGCAGCTACATCAATGTTAGCAAGCTCAGCCATTCCAAAGAAATTATGGGCTGAAGCTATAAACACAGCATGCTTCATTCAGAATAGATCGCTACTCACATCCAGAGAAGGGAAGACTCCGTACGAACTATGGAACAACAGGAAACCCTACATCCGGTACTTCAAGGTTTTCGGTTCAAAATATCATATCCTAAATAACGGAAAAACTCAGCTGAAGACGTTCGACGCCAAAACTGACCGAGGTGTATTCCTTGGCTACTCAGCTGTGAGTAACGCTTACAGAGTCTTCAACAGGCGAACGCAAACAGTCGAAGTGACTCCTCATGTCACATTTGATGAAACATCATTCGAATTCAGAGAGTCGATCAAACAAAGAAACACATCTGGAACATCAAGCACCGGTCCAGCTCAAACGAGATCTCAAGAAATTCGAATCAGGAATCTTGCTGAACCATTGATTTGGGATGATGAACCAGGAGAACCTCAAATCAATCCAGCAGAGGCAAATCAACCATCTGAAAATCCAGAGGGAACCCTAGTGCCAGATCAACGGGGAATGCCACCAGCTGGTAATCCAGACCCAGCTGACTCCCCAGCTCCCTCTCCAGCTGAGTTCACTCAGTTCTCTCCTCTAGAACAATCTAGTTCAAATCCAAGTCAAAACGAGTCTCAAGACATGACTCCAGAACATCTTCAAGCTAGACGTGACTTAGCAACATCTAGCATCAATGAGCTAAAAGAAGAAATTAGAAGAAGACAAAGATGGATTGAAGATCATCCAGCTTCAGCAATCATTAGAGAACCATCAGACAGAGTCAAAACAAGAAGCTCAGTTGTTTAGAATCCCTCGTAAAATCCTCAAGAAGCAGCTGATGAAGCTCAAGTCTCAGTAGAGCTAGAACTGACCGTCTACGACAAAGATACAGCTCTCATGGCGTGTTATGTAGCTCAAGTTCTAGAGCTTCAGACAATACTAGAAGCCTTAAAGTACGTACCCTGGACAAATGCTATGCAAGAAGAGCTAAATGAATTTCTCAGAAATTACGTCTAGGAACTGGTCGATAGACCAGAAGGAGTCAAAGTAATAGGACTCAAATGGATATTCAAGAACAAGCTGGATACTCTTGGAGTAATTATCAGAAATAAAGCTCGCTTAGTAGCCAAGGGTTATACACAGCAAGAAGGAATAGATTTTGAACAGTCGTTTGCTCCAGTAGCAAGACTGGAGGCCATCAGATTATTTCTCGCATACACTGCACATCACAAATTCAAAGTATATCAAATGGATGTGAAGTGTGCATTTCTGAATGGGAAAATCAAAGAAGATGTCTACGTTGAACAACCACCAGGATTTGAAGTAGAAGGAAACAAAGTTTACAAGCTAAAGAAGACGCTTTATTGTCTGAAGCAAGCACCTCGAGCTTGTATGACACTTTGTCAGGATTCCTTGTATCCAAAGGATTCAAGAAAGGTTTAGTCGATAGAACCCTCTTCACCATCAAGCTAGGTGAAGATATCTTAGTTGTCCAAATATACGTGGACGACATCATCTTCGGCTCAAGATCAACTTTCTTATGCAAAAGATTTGGAGAAATGATGTTAGAACAGTTCAAAATGTCTATGATGGGAGAAATGAGTTTCTTCCTAGGACTTCAAGTCAAGCAATCAGCAGAAGGAATTTTCATAAATCAGTATAAGTATGTTAAAGACTTGATTGCCAAATATGGAATTCAATATAGTAGACCAGTAAAAATCCCAATGAATACCAACTGGAAGATTGAACCAGGAACTGAAGGACATCCAGTAGATCCCAACAAATACAGAGGGATAATTGGTTCCCTGCTGTACCTCACAGTCAGCCGCCCAGATATAGCATTCGCAGTCGGAGTATGTCCCAGATTTCAAGTTGATCCTAAGGAGGCACATATGCAAGCAGCCAAGAATATTCTCAAATATCTAAAAGGTACTTAGAATGTTGGGCTATGGTATCCAGCTGAAGATAATTTGTAGCTGACTGGATACTCCGACTCAGACTTTGCTAGAGATCGATTAGACAGAAAATCAACTTCAGGAACATGTCAGTTCCTAGGAAGCAAGTTGATATCATGGTTTTAAAAGAAGCAGACGTGTGTCGCTACATCAACAACTGAAGCAGAGTATATGGCAGCTGAAAGCTGCTGCTCTCAAATTCTCTGGCTGAAGCATCAACTGGATGACTATGAAGTAAAAACTGGTCAAGTTCCAATTTTGTGTGATAGCTTAAGTGCTATTGCAATATCAGAGAATCTAGTTCTTCACACAAGATGCAAATATGCAGATGTTCGATATCACTTCATCAGAGACCACGTGGAAAAGAAAGATGTCATTGTTGAGAAAATTCACACAGATATCCAGCAAGCTGACATATTAACAAAGCCGCTGGTGGAAGCTAGATTCAAAATATTGTATGGATTGCTTGGATTGCTTAATCCAGATGAAGAAACCTCATCCAGCTGAGGAGGAACAAGACTCAGCTGGATAATAAAAAGCTAATGGGATATCAAGCTGGAAGAATCCAGACCCAGCTGGATCGTTAACTCAGTTCAAGAAGGGAAACTAGTTGAGGGGGAATCAAGCTCAGCTGGACTATAAAACTTAAGGAAAGCTTAATCAACATAAAGAAACACAGTCGTGGTATTAGCTGACTACTATGATCAACGGACAGGTTTGCAGATTCTTTCATTTATTTCTCTGAGGAATATGCTATTTAAGGATAAAATGATTTGAATTTAATTCAAATACCCAGACATTCCATACATGGATTAGCCAATAAGCTATCCATCCAATCGAATCCCATTGCATTTAATGAAAAGCATGTAGGGTACTGTAGCTCGGGAGTATCGAGGCAGAAGTCAGAACGTTTTGACTACCTCACGCGCGTGTGACCTACACTCTCTATACACACGTCATTTGACGAGTTGCGCAAATCTCTCACAGCCGCAGATCTTCAATTCAAATGCCAAGATCTCAACCGTTAATCAAAATTGGCATTTGATATATTTATCACAGATATGCAAATCCTCGCCATATTTTCTTTTGCTCATACTTATCTCTGAAAAATTATCTCAGATTCTAACTTATCTCTCTGCAAATACTCTCCTTACGTATCCTTGTTATTCTAACAACTTCTACAGAAAAGAACATGGCACCGAAGAAGCCAACATCAGGAGCAGGCAAGACAGAAGAAATCTTATCCAAGCTTCACTTTGAGAGTTGCCTAACTCCAAAGAATTACAAAATCTCAGAGTTCCAGGAGGTGCTGGATCTCATCAAGAAAGCCGGCCTGATCCAGTGGACAACTGCACAACCAAAGAATATCCTCCGGAAAGAAATTGCCGAGTTCTTCCTAGAGATGACGAACAGGGACGACCGCATCCGCTCTAACGTCACGCTTCAAATCAAGGAAAAGTCAGGGCATAACACCCCCTGGGAGGTCGACATCAATATAAACAGAATGTTGAACGCTATGTTCAACTTGAAGACTTTTGGGGACCTTTCCCCAGAAAGCTATTCCAAAGAAGAAGTCCAGGCTGAATTGGACAAGTTGTTGTTTAAACCGGAACTATACAGGGCGAGCAAGTCCAAGCTCCTGCTCAAGTCCAAATACAGAATTATTTTGGATATCACCCAGAAGTGTATTCTTGGTATAGCTGGATCTCAAGGAGAGATCAGCATGCCAAAATTGAAGCCATTGATACCCATCCTCAGGAATGACCCTGTGGACTGGTTTTATTTCTTCATGGGAAAGCTGGAGAAAGCATCAAAGAAGATTCACTTCAATGATGAAGGATGCACCCAGTACAGCTGTAAGGAGACAATTTACTTGTGCTCCAAAGCTGCCTGCATCATAGAGAAGTACGCTGCGGGACGCCACATCACGTGGCATGAACCAGAAGAGTTTCTTGTTTCCAGGATTCTCTTTGAAAAGCAAAGTCAGCTGACTGACTTATTGAAGAAAGCAGCCCCTGAAGGGAAGAAGAAGATGCGAGAGGCAAAACAGACTGCCTCTCCCTTTCAAGCAGGGAAAAGGAAGCAGCTGGAGGAGACACAACCAGCTAGATCTCCACCTGCCGAAAAGAAGCTGAAATTCAAGGTAGCCAGCAAGCCAGTTGAGGAGACATCAGAGAAGCCAGCTGATGAGCCAGCGGATCTGAGTCCACTCCACAGCCTCCCCAGTCCAAAAGAAAAAAACTGAGTGGAAATCAATCGCTGAGGGAACAGCTCAGGGATCCTCCTCCAGCTCAGACAATGGAAGGGAGTTCGTGATTGCATCACGAGAAGCTGAAGAACCACAAGTGGTGGTCACCCACCCTGACCCAGAGGATGCTATTCCCCTTCACCAAATTCTTCAAGCATCTTCCTAACACGCTCCAGCTGATCTACCAACTCTTGATCCCACATCAGCTGGAACCTCTCAACAACATTCTCTTCTCTTTCCTCCTCAACAACACTCTCTTCTCCTTCCTCTTCATCCTCAGGTACCACACCCAGATCCCCCATCTACCTTTTCAGTACCTGAAACCGTCCAACTCTCTCAGACCCAAAATTCAGCACCCAGCTTACCCAATGAGCCCCGTCCAGCTGACGCTCCTTTGCAGCTGGATGACAAAAACCAAGCTGAACCCTCTAGCCCTACTTCTTCTGAGGAAGTTGAAATCCTCAGTCCCAGAGCCATTGCACGTGCTACCACTATCATGAGGTTTGATGACCTCAGACTTCAAGGTGTAAAGAGCGCACTGCAACAATACCCCACTCTTGCTTCGCTCCCCGTCGCATTAGTCGCCGTCAGTGACTTCAAATTTTATCTTGCTACCAAGATGACTACTTGGTACGCGAATGAAGAACTTGTGGAGTTTTACTCTTTCAATAAGCTCAAGGCCGAAGAAGCAGCTCTGCAGGAGATCTTTGGATTTGGAAGTCTTCATGATGCTTTCGTGCATCAAGACGAGCTGATCCAAGCCCTCATCCAGAAGGCCGAGCAGGATGAAGTGCCCCCTTTTGAAGAAGTAATCTCAAGAGCTGTCCCTGCCGACATAGCTGGATTGTTCCAGTTGAGATTGCCAAGGAAGCTGTCCCTGCCGATATAGTTGAGGCAATGTTGATTGAAGAAGAGCCAACTAATGCAATAGTTGAGCTTACAGAAGCAGGTCCACAAAGTCCAATTGCCGATGACACTAACACACTGGTCGAGTTCAAGGGAGACAAACCCAGTCATGTCGAATCTGGAACCCAAACGGAGTGCGGCACTGAATTCTCTCCTGCTCTTCAAAAGCAGATCCAGGAATACTTCGAAAGGGTATTTCTCATGAAAAGTATGAAAAATCAAACTGATCTTCTCCTTCGATGTAAAGCCATTGAAATGCAGGCAGATACTCAAGGCAGGACTATCGATGAAATACAGAAGTCCATCTACACCCTTGATGAGGACACCAACCGGAATCTCAAGTAGTCCCTCGTTTCTCAAGATCTCGAGCTCAGAAATCATCTAGGGAAGAGAGTTCCTGAGATCAGTTCAAGACTCCAAGCTCCACTGGAAAAGAGCATCACAGACTTATCCAGCCAGCTGGAAGCTCTCCAACAGCAACCTCTCTTCAACAGAACTGACATTCACCAGTTGTTCAATCTCTACAAAGAGCTGGATACTCAGTTCAAAGCTGGAAGCAACAGCACAACACAACTCAACCTCGTCACATCAGACAACACAACCAAGATTGCTGATGTTGACAAAGCCCTGGCCCAGCTGAATGAGATAGTAGTCAACCTCTCCTCCACTCTTGTTGATAATGCCAAAAAGGGGGAAAGTAAGGACAAGAGAAAAACATCAAGGAAGGGCAAAGGCAAAGTTGTAGCTGAAGACGAAATCCAAGTGCTGCAGTCTGAGATTGATGAAGTTGTTGCTGAGCTGGAAGCAGAAGAACCAGCTGGAAGGAGAGGAAAATGGAGCAAAATGATCATCTCTCTTGCCAAAGCTAGCGGAGCCAAGCCAGAAGAAAACAATAATACACAGTGGCTCTGTAACTTTGTGAATCAACAAAAGCAAGAGATGAAAAGCTTCCAAGAGCAGCAAAAAAAGAAGGAAAGCTTACTCAATGCTGAAGAAAAGAAGCAGAAGAAGAAAAGAGCAAACATCAGAGCAGCGAAGAAAAAGTCTCAGATGCCAATGAACTGGAGAAGAGTAGATTTATGGATCCCAGAAGAGTTAAACGACGACTGGGAACTTACCAAATTTGAGTTCATTAAAGACTACTACTATCTGTGAGCCTACCCAAATACGCCGCCAGATGTTGCATTCAATATGCATCTCAACGAGCTATTTCTTCAAGACAGGATGACTGCTAAAGCATTCTTCAATGCTGCAAGGACTGCTGTAAGCATTCTCCAACCTAGTAGATGAATGCGCAAACCTAAGTTATGTTTTCCAGCTCGCCTATTTGAGCTTTAGATTTTCTAACCTTTACAGATAAGGAAGCTGAAGACAGCAGAAGACTCAACTGAGTAATCAGCTGGACCCAAAGTCAGCTGAAAGTTTTTCCAGCTGAACTGAGTTTAAGCTGAGCTAAGTCAGACTGACTCTATCAAGCAAAGAAGATTGGATCCAGCCAAGGAGATCCAACGGAGCAGAGTAAATCGAGCTGACTCAAGTCTAAGAGATTCAGCTGAAAGTTTCAGCTGAGCAGACAAAATGGAATTAACTCTGAAGATATCACTTCAAGTCAGTCTATCCAATCCAGCTTTAAATTAAAAAACTAGCTAGAAAGGCAGAGATCTCGGTGTCAGAGGAAGTCAATATACCTCGACCAATGAGGGATAGACATCTCAACATCCTAGAAAGGCAAACCTAGGATCTGACACGATGCTGAAGACAGGTGAAGATATGCTTAACGGCAGATCGACAGATCAGAGAGTAGGTGAGATTCAAACGGCTAGTTTTGAATCGCTACCTATAAATACCAGTCTTCAACCTCAGAATCAGAAACGAAAAACTCTCTACAAGCTTTCAACATCTCTGAATCTCTCAAGCATTAAAAAGCTCTCAAGCAGTTCTCAAATCCTTCAAAGAACACTTAATCTTCAAGTGTTTCTTTTCCAGAAACTGCTTTAGTTTTTCGTCTGATCCCTAGGCAGAAATTATAGTAAATCCAAAGCCTAGTTCCGAACGAGTTCATCTCCCAAAGTTCTTCATTGTAAGAACTCGTTCAAAGTTGGAAAACCCAAACCCAAACCCTTCTTTACCCAGAAAAGGTTAGGTTAAGGTTAATTACGCCGTCTCAAAGCATGAAATTCGAGTGTTAAAGGTTTTTTCAGTACCCGGAAACTAAAAGGATACAGGCTTCTACAGTGCCCGTAAACTGTTAGAACACAACTCAAGTTCGAGCTGCGAAGTTGCTTGGTACTCGTACACCAAGTGTAAATCCTTAGTGGATTTACCAGTTAAATCTGGTCGTGCACGTAGGAGTTGTTTCTCCGAACTACGTTAAATTTCGAGTTCTTTATTGCTTTCTTTAATCTCTGCATTTTATCTCTTTAAAGAACTAACTGTATTAACACAGCACAAGTTTTTAAGTTCAAAATTCTCTGGCTGAGTGACCCAGCCAGCTGCATTATTTTTCAAAGCTGCTCAACTGAACTTTACTGAGAACTGAAACTAATTTTTCTGAATTCTTGTAAAGGGAACGAGCTAAGTTTTTCAAACCACCACATTCCGCACCGCCAGCTGAGTTATCAGTCCAGCTGACCATGTTCCTTAGAAGTCAGCAGGATTCATAACTGAGCTCTCACTCAACTTAGTCTTAATCTACCAAAGTTTTCAAAAATCCCTCTTCGGTGTATTCACCCCCCTCTATACCGAAGACCTTGTTCTGGGACCATCAGAAAGGATCTCATTAAATCAATAAAATATCGATTAGCCAAATCAAGCTAGATATGGAAAGATTTTCCCTAACTTGGAAAAGGTGGTGGCGGCTAAAGGTTAAGGTTTTCTCATTTCTTCATCCTATATATATATTCCAACAAGTAGGTTGTGAGAGGGGGACGTTGACATTAGAATTTCACATTAGAGCACGAATTTTACATTATCATTTTTGTACTCTTCAATTTCCGTTCACCAACATAATAGTTTACTTCTGCTTTTCATTTACTTTTTCCGCACTGTGAAGAACAAAACCTAGGCAGTTTGCCTTAGATACAATTTATATTCAAATATTTCATATTTATCTTTACTTCATGTTATTCTTCTTTATTGCTTTTATGTCTATTATTATGTCTTGTGAGTAATCCCATTTGTGAGTTTTGGATTGGAAAGATGAAGTCTTGACATGTTTAAACACTCGTGAGGCATTGAAGCTCACGGTTGGATCTAATGGCTTCGGAAGGATCATGAACTGAAACCATGGTCCGTTCGAGTCAAGAAGATTGGCCGCTGCTTGGTAAGAGCGAATCGTGTCAAGAAAAGGTCTAGGCGTACAGGGAAGGAATGACCAGTGTGTCCATGACCGAGTGGCTGAGCAGCATCTCCGCGATGCTGTGGATCTGGATGATGAGAAAGGGGCGTGTGGGACCAAAACGCCGTTCCCACTCAGAATGGGCTCTTCTAGTAATCACCCATCAACTGTGACGAGGTATAAAGCCATGGTTATTGTCCAAGTATCCTCACTTTGCACCTCGAGGATGGGGTAATGAGTGGTCGGGGCGACTTCCCCATAAAATGACGATCCATGAACCTCACTTCCTTAGTTCAAGGTGGAGCAACCTAGGATCTTGGATGAGAAGGTTGGTGAGTGGCATGTGCAGGGTGTCCCGGCATGTCAACCATATACGGAAGAGTGGAGCGCCGTGTGGAAAACGGGAATCTTCGGACCAAACAACCATACAAGAGACAATCATCCTATATGCCACGTATGACATCTTGAAACGCCCCAATGTCTTTGGGCCACGCCTTGAGGGCATACAGATCATGGACGGATTATATGAGCCGATGAGCGAATGCAAATGTCAACATGGATTCATACCACCCCAAACCTTACTCCCTTTTATATTTGATATCTCTTATTTAATTGTGCAATTTAGTTATACAAGTGGAGACCGTGACAACTCAACTTGTTTTCCCGAAGAACAGAATAATTCCTCACTCTCTGTGGGATCGACCCTTGCTTATCACTAAGACTATCCAGTTTAGGTGTAGGCAAGGAGCGTGTTGTATCCGTATTGGGCATACCACAAGTTCATATCTATTTTGGGCGTACCGTACGACGGGTGCGTGCCAATCCCCTACCAATTTCACATAGATTAAGAAAATGTATTTAATTTCATTTTGGAAATATAATTTATTCATAATTGTTCTATTTTGTACTTATCTCTAACTCAAAGTCAAGAAAATGGTATGAACTTGGATTGTTCAAATGCTAGTAGTGTGCCATTAAAAAAAAAAAGATTGATTTATGATGTTGAACTTCTTCCTCATGATTCGGGAAAAAGAATAAACATAATGGATTATTTATCGCACGACTCGCACCACCATAGTCAAAATCCTGGCTCCGCTATTGTCGTCCCTAACCCGAATCGTCTCCATCGCGAACCCCGAGTGGGACCCACCGTACGAGCACGTCGGGATCAACAGGGACGCTATTGCTTCATCAATGACGATGCCGTGGAACGTCACTCTGCACGACGGAGACTCTGTAGATGTTTGGATCACGTACAGAGCAAGTTCAAGAAACTTAACCGTTTTCGGGAGTTACCATGGCGCCCTCAATTCCAGCCTCTCATACCAAATAGACCTTAAAGAGGCTCTTTCTCAGTGGGTCATGGTTGGGATCACTGCTGCTACGGGTATCAATGTCGAACACCATATTCTGGACTCGTGGGAGTTCAATTCGAGTTTGGATATTCAAGAGAGTAATGGAGGCCACGCAAAGAAAATAGGACTGATTGCGGGTTTGGCTCTAGGTGTGTGCATTCTAATAGCCGGTGGTGTAGTGGCTTATTTGATAAAACGAAGAGATACGATGACGAAGAAAACCTGAGAGGCGGCTGACTTGATGATCTCAATAGGAGATGATCTTGAAAGAGGGGCAGGGCCGAGAAGATTTTCTCACCATCAACTTGCTTCGGCTACGAATAACGTCTCAGAAGACAGGAAACAGGGAGAGGGAGGATTCGGAGCAGTTTATAAAAGGATATCTCATCGACCGGGATATGCCGGTCGCTGTCAAGAGAATATCCAAGAGATCAAGGCAGGGAAAAAGGGAATATATCTCTTAGGTGAAGACCAAAGGTATGTTGAGACACAGGAATTTGGTACAGCTAATCGGTTGGTGCCACGAACAAGAAGAGTTCTTGCTTGTGTACGAGTTCATGCCGAACGGGAGCTTGGACCGTCATCTCTTCGGTAACAACACTACCATCGACTGGACTACGAGGTACAAGATAGCCCTCGGGTTGGCATCTGCTCTACTCTATATCTTCATGAGGAATGGGACCAGTGTGTGGTGCACAGGGATATCAAGTCTAGCATTGTGATGCTCGATTCTAACTTCAATGTCAAGCTAGGCAACTTTGGCCTGGCTCGACTTATGGAGCATGGGGTCGATCCCAAGACCACAGGACTAGCTGGGACGCTGGGGAATCTGGCGCCAAGGTATGTGAGCAGCGGGAGAGCCAGCAAGGAGTCGGACGTGTTCAGCTTCGGGGTCGTGGCTCTAGAGATTGCTACTGGAAGAAGATCAACAGATTGTATAGATGAGCAATCTGAGAAAGGCCTGGTGGAGTGGATTTGGGATCTCTACGGAAATAGAGAGCTTCTCTCGGCTGTTGATGGGAAACTACAGAAGGACTTTGATCCGAGAGAAATCGAGAGCATGATGATAGTCGGGCTATGGTGTGC
Organism: Agastache rugosa; assembly: GCA_031470985.1. Taxonomy (NCBI): domain Eukaryota; kingdom Viridiplantae; phylum Streptophyta; class Magnoliopsida; order Lamiales; family Lamiaceae; genus Agastache; species Agastache rugosa. The sequence continues at coordinate 25,951,042 of CM062608.1, forward strand.
TCACCCCGACTGGAACCTGAGGCCAACGATACGACAAGCAATCCATGCTCTGAATTTGAAAGCTGAGATACCCAAACTTCCGTCGAAATTGCCTACGCCTATTTATTATGCAACTTCAACAACCCCATCTGTTGGCTCCGCAGATCCCTTCATAACCTGCTCGAGTATCGATATTGGCCGCTAAAGGCAGCTAGTCATAAATAATTCATGTCTACGAAAATAAGAATATCCTTTACTTGGGGTAGACTCTTCCTTTGAACTTCCAGTCTCAGTTTAACATCTATATTATTTTTTATTTCGATAGCAAAAAATACTTTTTGCATAATTTGAACCCTAGACACTTCATTCCTTTTTGAAGATAAAAGCGACCCATTTTTTTATGCTTGCTCCTGAAGTAGAAACCGGTACATTTGTTCCTCTATAGGATTTAAGTTATGATAATAATAATAATGTTGTATAGCTATCCTACATAGTTAGTCGCTTGATTTCAAAAATGATGAACTAGTTTTAGAATTTATGTTCTGTTTATGGGTTATTCCTATCAAAAGTATAATAATACCAGGCAACAGCATATTCTCGGCTAAGAAGAAAAAAATGAACACAGCTTAATATGGTTTAAATCATGGTTTGGTAGTAACAATTCGAAGAGAAAATGTATTATTACTTCACGAAATATGAAATAGAATCAATACTGCCACTTTCTTCTTCTTCGAACAAGGAAAATTGAAAAAATAAAAGAACAACAAACTCGATGTGGTGAACTTAAGAATCTCTGTTGCAGTCAATTTTAAACAATTCATTGTGGAAACATTTCAAATAATCTATACCTATGCTTTATATATATATATATATATATATATATATATATATATATATATATATATATATTTATGACATTCCAATGGTTATCTATGTGCACAATACTAAATTTATATATATACGGCTTGGTTCACATTCAAAGGACTTTCCCCATAAAAAATGAGAATAATGCATTTTATATACTAAAATAATGTATTTTATGTATTATTACAATGCATCGTCATAATAATCAATTTTTGGGTTACTATAATGCATTGTTATGTTAATGAATTTCATGTTCAATTATAATGCATCGGTCAATGACAACCGTAGATCTACAAAGATCAACGGCCCAGTTCGCTTCTCATTTCTTACAGAAAAAGTGCTTTGTATATCATCCTTCCCCTATATATATAGGTGTGGATCTGACATGAACTCATCCTTATATGAGTCCGTAGGAACCATATAAGGCACAAAATGCAGTATTTTTCTGCATTTTTGTGCATTTTTCACTTCGGAAATGCACAAAATGCAGTATTTTAATGCACAAATATGACAGAGAACAAATTGCAATAACTTATTGCACAAATATTTAATACATTTTTAATGCACAACGTGTAATAATTTAATTCACAAATTAAATCTGGACAATACATAAAAAAGATCAACGATTCAATTTTTTCATTAACATATATTTGTACATTAAACTAATCCAATTTGTGAATTAACCGATGTGATAAAAATGCATGGTTTCTACGGACTCATATAAAGATGAGTTCTTATAAATATATATAGGGAGTGGTTCTAGTGAAAAAAATCATTAAACTAAGAAATAAGAATAAATCTAGGCCACACATTTATAAGGGAGCTTCTTCTTCTTTTTCTTCTTCTTCTTCACCACTACTACCCATCACATCACCGTCGTCATTACAGGCGCTGTCGGAGAATCTAATTTATGCAATAGAAGGATAATATATTATATTTATTTACATTCGCCGTCGGAGAATCTAATTTATGCAATTGAAGGATAATATATTATATTTATTTACATTTGATATGAATTTATGAAAGTCAAGACATGCTAGCATAATCATTTAATCATTTAACACATTGAAATTCAAAATAAACAAATGAAAAATAAACACAAAATCCAGTTTTAACACTCCATAACATTAATACTGAATAAATGCGTAATCATATACTCGTCATTATAAAATAAATAGGACCACGGATTGACTTGAGCATATATTCAATAAATTTTGGAAACAAAAATACTAATCCAGCCGGTAAACTTTGGAGTCGATCCAATCTATGCTCCTATCAATTCCTATAAATTTGTGATAATCTCCTAATCTCATTTATGTTTAACGGAGCTCCATGTATCAGTATGGCACAAAATATTGACGAACGGCGAATGCTTCAATGATAGAATATACATAAATTCCAATTGAGGTAGACAGTAGTGGTGTTAGAATTGTGGAAGAAAGGTGAATTATTGACATATTTTGACCAAATATATACAAAAATTTATAGTAAGAGACTACAGGAGATTATATAATTTTTTAGAGAAAATAGGAGTTTGGTTTGTCCCGTAATTGTCGTCTTAATTGTATAAATGCAATTGTAATGAAAATCAATATAAATTAATAGAATTACCACAAATTGCTTGATTGATTACGGTGATTATTATTATTGAAATAAGTAAGGAATCATTACATATATAATTAAGTATGGAGGTTAAAAAAAACCATATTGAAAGTGAATGAGGGCATATAAATTAATGATATTAGATAAGTATAAATGCAAAATAGAGGAATTACCACGTAAATAAGGGGATGAATACGGTGATCACAATATGCCAACATAAGGTTATGGCGGATGGCATGGCCATGACATCCTATGGCTGACACTTTATGAATTAATTGGAACATATATGTACCTTGTGTAGGGACGGCTTGTGAAAGTCGATCTCTTTTGCCCACGGATCAATTTCGGATATCTAACTCGACATATAAGAATCATACTTAACATGTTCCAATTAATTTAAATAAAAACCATACAAGGTTTTGATATACCGTTCTCTTGGATTTGGAGCCAGTGGAACGATTCCACTAGTTGATCTTCTAGGATATGTTCCGTCTCGATCTCGGATGCCATGTGGTTAGCAATCTTCCAAGATCCTCAAGATGCTCCAAAACCCTCTCTACTTTTCTCTCTCTCCAACCCTTTTGGTGGCTAACAAGAATGGAGGCATTGGCTAGGGTTTCATGAGAGAGCTTGTAGATTTATATGTCAATCCATGGGCCAAAGCCCATTAAGACATAGTGGTGATTTGGACTTGAAGAGGTGAGACATTTGGGCCATACTAGGGATCTACTAGAAAGCTAGAGTTGGGCCTCAAACATGCTTTATCCTATTATTCAAGCCCAGAATAATTATAAGCATATAATCACTAATTCATTTCACTAAAGAATTAGTGATGCACTGCCGCTCTAGCCCACTGATGAATCAGGGTTTCTAATTTTAACTTCGATAATCCTCATATTTAAGATGTCGAACATTCATTAATTAATTAAAGCTTCTGATAGTTTAAATTAATTAATATCTTTAATTCCTTAAGTAGTACCACTCAATATTATTATCATACCGGATAACTAAATACACCTGCAGGGTTTAGTACGATAAACTTAATGAGCTCCTTAAGGGAATGTCATCAACCTGGGGTCTCCAGGACATGGTACTCTAATATAGTTAATTAATTATCGAACAAATGCTACTGTCAACCAAGATATGGGGCATATTGAGCTAACTCATAACTCTCACCCATGTTAAGTCAAAGTGACAGAAAGACACTTGAACACACATAATAACTTGTTAGGATTTAGATCTATTGAGTCACCGAGACCTTGGTTCTTCTCAAACGGTCAGAATAGAAGAACACGTCTCACTGCAATCCTTTTAATACGTAGACGTACGTATTAGCATAAACAAGTAGTCAAGACAAACTACTTTCCGTTTTATGCTACAGCCTAAACCGATAACTTGTCCAAAGTTATCTCGGTCGTGAATACTGATTAATATCTCATGAGAAACTGATTAAATGATCTTCTATGATCTACAACACACCATTTAATCTATAACACGAGATAATGGAACGTGATATATTATGCGACAAACAATCAAATCAGATACGGGAGAAATAGCGAAAATAGAAACCGTGTATACCAGCATAAAAGGTTTGCTTTACAGTATACACTTTCAATTCTCCCACTTATACTAAAGCAAACTTTCAGTATATTCGTGGCTACTATAATTATTACAACATATCTCCCACTTCTACTCAAAGTTCTGCTAGCAAACATCGTAAACCTAGCCCTTCAACGTGATTGTCGAAGATCTTAGCCGAAAGGCTTTTCGTGAAAGGATAGGCCAGGTTATCCAATGATGCTATCTTGGTCACAGCTGCGTCTCCTCTCTTTACAATGTCTCTTATAAGATGGTACTTTCTCTATATGTGCTTACTTGCCATAGAGGCCCTTGATTCCTTCGAGTTTGCTACTGCACCAGAGTTGTCACAATAAATTGTGATACACATAGGCATACTCGGAATAGCACCTAGGTCCAACAAGAAGCTCTTGAGCCAAACTGCCTCCTTAGCAGCTCCCGAAGAAGCCACATACTCGGCTTCTATAGTGGAGTCTGCAATGCATTTCTGCTTTACACTCCTCAATGAAACTGCTCCGCCTTCCAAGGTAAACATATAACCTGAGGTAGACCTGCTTTTTATCCCGGTCTGCTTGGAAATCTGAGTCTGTATACCCTAGAGAGACTAAACTATCGGATTGGTAAACTAGCGCATAATTTCTAGTCTTTTTCAGGTACTTAAGAATGTGCTTTACCGCAATCCAGTGTCCCTGTCCTGGGTTAGACTGATATCTCGCCACCATGCCAACTGCATAGCATATATCAGGTCTAGTACATAGCATGTCATACATGAGACTTCTTACAGCAGAAGCATAAGGAACTCTCTTCATGTCCTCTGTCTCCTTCTGTGTTTTAGGACACATATCCTTAGACTGAGGGATGCCATGTCTAAAAGGAAGAAAACCTTTCTTGGCATTCTACATGCTAAAACGGGCTATAATAGTATCAATGTAGGACGCCTGAGATAAGCTCAACAACCTATTCTTACGATCACGTTTCACCTTGATCCCAAGGATGTACGCAGCTTCTCCCAAGTCCTTCATTTGAAACTGCTCGGACAACCATACCTTTACATCTGACAATATCTTCTTATCATTGCCAATGAGAAGGATGTCATCTACGTATAGTACCAAGAATACCATCACGTTTCTGTCACCACTGAGTTTGTACACAACTCTCGTCAAGGCATTGCTCAAAACCATAGGATTTGACAACCTCGTCAAAATATTGGTTCCAAGACCTTAAGGCCTGGTTAAGCGCATAAATGGACTTCTTAAGCTTCCAGACGATATGCTCTTGGCCCTTTTTAACATAGCCTTTAGGTTGCTCCATATAGATGTCTTCATCCAGATATCCATTAAGGAAAGCTGTCTTTACATCCATTTGTCAAACCTCGAAGTTCATGTAGGCAGCTATGGATAAGAGTATCCGGATCGACTTAAGCATCGCTACAGGCGAGAAGGTTTCCTCAAAATTGATTTCCAATTTTTAAGCGAACCTATTTGCCACCAAGCGTGCTTTGAAGGCAATAACCTTCATGTCAGCTCCTTGACGTGGCCGTCGTTTGACCATGCAAAATGAATTTAAATTTCCTATCCCACATCGAGCTTAGCAAGAGGTAAGTATATGGTCGAACCCAAGGGAGTTGATTGTAACCTTCTCTTCGTCACTGGTGTCGCTAAAAAGGGTTTTGGTCGGAGCAATCTTCGATCTAGTCACAATGCTATATAAAATAATATTGAAAACTAAAAGTAGATTTGGTTAAATAATAAAAGACAAAGCCATGATAAGATTCGAATCATCAAACATGAATATAAGCTCGATCATAGGTCTAAATAATTCCCCCACATGCATACATCAATCGGTTATAGCCCTAAGCAAAGTCGCTCCCATTGCCATGGTGTCACGTGCTCCTCTGCCCAGAACCAATCTATCCTTTCAGTGTAAAACAAGTAAAGTCTATGACGATTACCTATTATCTAATCTGACCAACTATCCTACGATGGCATTTCGACAGGACCTTTGCCCAGATAGCATTTCGATTTAGACAGACCCAATATGGCCAAAAGCATGCTCAAAGACATACGACCACTCGCCCACACTCGTTATACTTTCGGGTGCAAGAGGGCATCTAAACATTTATTCTGAAATTATTAGAGATCTTATTTTATCCGAGTTGTTAACAACCTATTAACTACTCAAAATTGACAAGACCATTTTAGAATCAAACCTAGTATTTTGGGAACATATGCATGCAGATTGATACGCTCAGAATAGACCTCACGAGTATTTAAGCATTCATGTTCAAATCATCTCACTCTATCCAGGGCCTTGATGATTTATCTAGACATAATTGAAATAACAATAACAATAAAAGAGATAAAAGAAAACATTACTTAGAATTGAAATAGAATGCTTAAAGTATCCAGCAGAAAGTTATGGCCAAAGCGGCCAAGCGAAACATGTGCAGAAAAGTAAAAGAGTTTGCCTGTAGGCCTTGTTTTTCCTCACACCACTCAAAAATGAAAATAAGAACTGAGATATCATCCTCCAAAATTCGTGCACCCTTCCTCTTTATATAGATGAACGTTTTTGGGCTTCAGGGGTAGTCCGGCCCATGGGAACTAGGGTTGGCCATCTTCCTTGTAGAGTTTGAGATTGATATGGATCTCCTTCCTTATCTTCAAAGATACAAATTGGGTTCATATCTTCTGGATAAGGTAAGAAATCAACCCATCCTTATCTCTTGCTTCGTATAAGATCCGCGCATCGTTCTTTGCCCAAAGCACGTCTTCATTTGCCTAAAGGGTGTACTGCTCTGCCTCTGTTTTGCCCATAGTACTCCACAAAGGTTTGGATCCCGCACGATACTCAGTTGGGCTACAACGCCTTAGCTTGAAAGCTTCAACGTATGCCTTATTTCACCTCGTATTGGTACTCGTGCCTCTTTTGCAAAATTCAGCCTTGTTTTGCCCAAAAGTCCTCATGATTTGCCCTGAGCAACCTGTCTCTGAAATGTGTCCTCCCAGACACGACTACGACCAAAAACACACGAAAAGGACTCGATCTAACCTATAAACAAGACACAAAAATGAGCACAAAATATGGGCTCATCACACGCACACACTTTAAATTGCAATCGGGGCGCTCGTCAAAATTGGTGCCGTTGTTGGGGAGTTGTGTTTCTAGTAGTTTTCTCTTTTCTTTGCTTGTTTGGTTCTTTTTGTGTGTGTTTCGAACTAATCGTGCAGGACAACTTCGTGAGTGATGCTGGGATCGAAGGAAAAATGCATGGTGACCAAGGAGCATCTGTAAGGAAGGCAAGACAGGTGGACAGAAGCCCATCTATTAGTCAAAGGACAAGTCTAGCCTATTCTGGGCAAGACGCGTAATGAAAAAACTGGAGTTTTTAGGACTCCAAGATCCAGTCGACGACTAAAGGATGGAGGCTACGTCATGCCCATGACGTTAACTAAGGCGTTGGCCAAGAGACAATCTGGTATTATCTTTTTTAATTTTATATTTTTATTTATTTTTTGTCTAAACCCTAGGCTAGGTAGCAATTTTGTAGAGGGTATGGTTTGTTCATGATGGACAAGAGCTTGGGCATATGAGCGTGGATAGATACATTCAGAAGCTAGGGCACAACATATCTGCAAAAACTCCTTTCCAGAACCACTAACGGAGAGCAGAATGTACACCTGTCAGGCTGAGCAGCAAGGAGTTGCAAATCCTTGAGAGCTTTGATCAGACGGGAAGGAGTCGCTACAGCACATATGGAGATCCCCTCAAGCCACTTACTCTGCCCTTAGTGCATATTTTGCCCGCAGCACATTCAGGTGTTTGGCAATACCTTTCTTCATAATTGTTCCTTCCATTTGTTGTTGTTGAAGTTTTTCTTTGAGTTTTTTTATTTATTTATTTTTATTTTTGTTTTGTTGAGTAGACCCTCTTATTTACCCAGTTTGCTCAGGGCAAAGTGTTTGAGTGGGAGGGTCGTGTGTGTTTGTATGTATGTTGTTTTGAGTTTGTTTTGAATTGACCCTCTTATTGATGCACTTTGCCCAAAGCAAAGTGTGTGTGTGTCTGTGTGGGAGAGCCTTTTCCTTGCTTTTGTGTGTCGGTTGTGACCTTTTACTGACCCACTTTGCCCAAGGCAAAGTGTGTGAGTGGAGGGTGGCCGCTTTTGTATTTTTTTTTCAGTCGGTTGAATACCCCTTATCTGACCTACTTTGCCCAAGGCAAAGTGTGTGAGTGAGGGGGTATCTGTTTTGTGTAGTAAGTCGGCATGAGTAGGATTTTTGGGTGGATATAAGCATGTTGAAATCTTTGATTTGTATCTTGCAAGTAGTTTAATTTTCAAGTTATTAGCATGACCGTATGTGGATAAGTATGATGGATGAATTATGAGCATGCCTTTTGAGGTTTGAGCTTTATATGTTGTATTATGCCCAACGAGCGCAACTCTTTTTTCTTGTGAGATTTGACATCTTGACTTAGGTTAATGCGAGAACTTGCATGTACTCTTGTTGAAATCCTATTGACCTGATTTATGTGCTTAAATGATTTAGGTAAAAATTTCTTTAATTATGCCCACAAAGCCTAAAAAGCCGCCATATTATTATCCTTTGCGTAGCCACTTTAGAGTCTGATAATAATTCTTTCAATTCACTTAAATATTGCTCTGATACACATTTCCTACCCGGTCATGAGAACTCAGGAAGTAGTCAAAGAAGAAAAGGAAATAAAGGAGATAGTAGAGGCCTTAATCTGGGCAAAACTCTTGGAATTGTTTGAAGGTCATTAACCTGCCCAAAGTAGAAGAAGTGTAAAAAAAGGACTAACAAGAAAAATTGAAAAAAAATAATAAGAGAAATTTTTTTTTTAAGTCCTAGGTTGTTTGTGCTGAGGCACAAAAATAAAGGCAAGGAATTGAAGAAACTGGACACTCTATTGCCCAGTAATGAGTTCATTATGACCTTAGACTAGTTCCTAAATACTTCCCACCTTATGCCTTAAGCCTACATTACAACCAAAATAAAGATCTAATGATAAGTACATAAAATTTTGTCTAAGGGGTAGAGACGTTAGAGGGCAGGCAAGCTTATTGCATGACCATGTTAAGGATGTCTCGAGCGTAAACACTTAGCCCAATACACAAGAGTGAAGAGTGTTGGTGAGGAAAACCATTATGCTCATTGTTTAATCTTGACTTATCTGATGGCCAATGCGTGAACTTTGTAATTTGATCACTTGTTTATCTTATGCTAAGATTGATCGTGCCCAATATAACCCTTGATCTTGATCATGCTGATTTCGTTTTTTTGTCTTGAGTCTATGCTTTGCTGTATTTTCTTTGTGTCTTGGGCAAATTGCACTACACGCTTGAGGACAAGCGTACTTAAAGTGTGTGCGTGTGATGCGCCCATATTTGTGCTCATTTTTGTGTCTTGTTTTAGGGTCTAGATCGAGTCTTTGTATATCTTTTTGTTTGTTTTTGTGTCTGGGAGGACACATTATGAAGGCAGGTACATTATGGGCAAGACAAAGACATTCTGGGCAGAACATGTACTATTTTGGGCATAAGAAGAGTACATCCGCGAAAGAGGTTCTGAAGCAGAATTGAAGCATATGGTCACAGGACAGTTGCTCACATTTTGCGCACAATCGCTCTCATCTTGGGCAAAGTAGCATGCAGCTTGGGCACAACAGCAAATATCAAGAGTGAAGCTGTTGCGTTTGACGTCCTGACCAATTCATATACCATGCGGAATTTCATCCATCTTGAGCAAGATGTGAAGTGCAGAGGGCAAGACGAAGGACAGAACATAGAAGAGAAAGAGTGCTCGACTTGGGCACAATGTACGTACGATGATCCAACAATTCGTCATGAAAGAGTGCAGAGCAAGGAATGGATTGGCCTTATTTAAGGAGTAGATAAGGAAGGATTGATTTCCTTCCTTATCCATGAAGATTCGTTCAAATCAAATCCATTCTAAAGAAGAAAGGTTTCTTGGGCGCCACGCGGATTCTGCTGGAAGAGATAAACATGATAGTTGCGCCCAACTCTAGCTCCAGACCAGCTAACCAATGGGCTGGGCCTCTAGCCCACGATTTGTAGATATATATATACTACTTCACTTCAAGCCATTGTAATTACATTATTCCATATACCTTTTCATATTCATATTTCTTTCAAGAACTTAGACTAGGGTTTTATTTTAGTTTTACCGAGAGTTTGCCCCTTCAGGGGCAAACGATCATTGTATTTTCTTTCCGGCGTCATGCCCATAATAATAAGTAAGTTTTCATTTTATTTATTTTGTCTTGTTATTTACTTTATGTCTAGGTAGTTATAAATCTGGTTCTGGGCAAGATGACGTGAACATAAACTAAGAATTTGTGAGGTCTAATATGGGTGTGATGATCTGCATGCGTGTGTTTCCGAAGTACTAGGTCTGAATCCAATACGATTTGGGCAACTTGGTTAATTAATTGATCACTAGTTGACTAGGGTGTCTTGATCACAAATAATTTTAGGGTCAATGCATAGGGTGTCCCTTGCATCTGAAAGTATGACTGGTGTGGGTGAGTAGTCTGTGCTCTTGGGCATGAGGAATGGCTGTTTCGGGTCTGCCTAATTCGTAATGCTTCCTTGGGAAAAGTTTCTATTGAAGTGTCTTCGTAGATGGTTGTCTAGGGCTAGGAGAGAACGTCTGAGGGTCTCAGGGGTGGCTCTTATTTATATGGGCAGATAAGGGTGGGGGTAATAGTGTGCGTGAATCATGATAGTAGGGGCATTATTACTTTTCTACTGCCTATAACCGATTGATGCATTCATGTAGTGAATAATTTTGAACCTATGACCGAATAGAGTTTATTTTTATTGATTCGAACCTTGATCTAGATTTATATTTTATTTGTTTATGTTTTTATTTTTCTGTTTTGACCAAGACGTGTCCGTTGCCCAAGATAAATCTTTTTAGTGACACCCAGTGACCAAGAGAAAGCTACACTCAACTCCTCATGGGATCGACCCTATACTTGCCGCTAGCTAAACCTAGTTGTGGGCATAGGGGAATTATAAATGTATTTTGACCGACTCGATAAAACGACAATCGGGGCGCTCGTCATGGACGTATATTCAGTTAAAGAACTAACTCCATCAAGCATATCATATTTATCAAACTGCATACTCAGCTGCTCGTCTAGGCCAGCTGTGTTTTTCAAAAACTGCACAACTTGACTAAGCTGAAAACTTAAAGATAATATTTTCAAGCTGAGTTTTTCTAAGTACTCGAGCTAAGTTTTAAAACCACCACTTTCCGCACCGCCAGCTGAGTTATCAGTCCAGCTGACCATCTTCACTAAGAAGTCAGCAGGATTTATAACTGAGCTCTCACTGTTAGTTTTTAACTTGTTAAAAAGTTTAAAACGTTTTTATCTTTGGTGTTTCACCCCCCTCTAAACCAAAGACTCCACTCAGGGACCATCAATTGGTACCAGAGCAGTAGTTCAAAAGACCGCTGTTCTAAATCAAGAGATTCGTCTTGATCTTTCTCTGTCAGTGGTCAACTGAACAGATCCACTTTGGAAAAACTCATATTACTGCATACTGTGCATATTTTCATGGATTCTGTTGGTCCCATGACGGATACCTTGGTGTAGAGAGGGGGTGAATACACCAAGGTTTAAAACTTTTCCAAGTTAAAACTCTTTTCAGAGAGCTGGCTGTGTTCGATCCAGCTGGATGGCAGCTTGATCGACACAGCTGGCTGTGTGAGTGTGTGCGGAAGTTGGTGGGTTTGGAAACTCCGTCTGTTGCTTCAAATTATATTGCAAAGCTCTGTTTCACTTTTCAGGTAATCAGTTTATGCAGCTTGAAATGTATGCTCATGAGGATTAGTAACATGCATAAAACAAAGCGATAAATAACAAAGCATTTTTAACGTGGTTCGGAGTAACACCCCCTACGTCCACGACCAGGTTCACTGGTAATTCACTACCACTTGGTTTCCAAGTACCAAGCAACTTCACAACTCTAACCCGAGCTGTGTTCCAACAGTTTACGGGCACTGTGAAGCCTACACCTTCAGTTTGCAGCTACTGAAGAACCTTCCTTACAGTTTACGGGTACTGTAAAACCTAACCACTCGAATTACACGCTTCGAGCAGGCGTACCTTTACCTAACCTTTCTGGGTTTGGGTTTGGGTATGGGGTTTCCAACTATGAACGAGTTCTTACAATGAAGAACAAAGAGTATGATGAACTCGTTCAAACTAGGCTTAAGATATTTATATTCTGATCTATTCTGCCTAAGACTGAATATGTGAACAACTAAGAACACAGCTGACTGGCTGGGTGTTCTTGAAAGATTTGGCTTTCAAGATCATTGTTCATTTTTCTGTTTGCTCTTTTATTTCTTCAGTCGTCTCTCCTGTTCCTCTTCTTCAATGGTAAGGAGATATATATAGGTGGAGATTCAAACTAGCCGTTGAAAGAGAGCCGTTTGAATCTTACCTACTCTTGTTGACTTCTGGCCTTTACCTACGAAGTAGGTCTGCATCTGCAGAGGCTGGTTCTTCTCTTATTTGACTGCGTTAGACATGATCTTTTGACATCGGGATCTTGTCTTGGAGAAGGTCTTCGTCTTCGAGGTGCAAAGCGTCTCTGCTGTGTCTTCAGCGTCTTGGACTCTGCTGTGTCTCGATCCTGAGCTGTGTCTTAGACCTGAGCTGTATTATAAACCTGAGCTGTGTCTTCAACCTGAGCTGTGTCATTGACACTAAGCTGGGTCTTTTTCACTGAGCTGGGTCTTTGACTTGGTAGGTTTCCGTCACCGAGCCGGGTCTTGATACCGCCGGGTCTTTGACTCGCTTGATGCCTTTCTTGAGTATCTCAGCTGGGTCCATCTTAGTTGTGTCTTCTGCCATGTCTTCTGCTGTCTTCAGCGACTCTACCTGTACACTTAGAAACTCTATAAGCTCAAACAGGTGAGCTGGAAACAATACAAGGTTTGTACATTCATCTACTCGGTTGGGGTCAGCTGGGTTTTGGTATCACTTCAAAACATGTTTATTATTTTCCCAACAATTTCCCCATTTTTGATGATGCCAAAACCTTTACAAACTTTTACAGAAAAACACTAAACAAAAATCCTAACTAAACTCTTCCTGGCTGCTCCACATGCCTTGACGAGAGTTTGTACTCTTTCTCCAGTTGTCTTTCCAGCTCGTCATTTGCCCCTTCTAGATAACTTTTCTGTTCAATCCTTTTCCCCTTTTTGGTTCATCAAAAAGATATTGGGAGGAAGGAGAGTCGAGGTCTGGCGGCGGCGTTCTGGCAATAATTCTTCCCGTTCTTGGTAACTCCAGTCAGCTTGGAGTTGATACCAATTGATGCACTTTTGGCTCTTCTTTTTCAGCTGATACCAATTGATGGTCTTTCTCAGCTGTATGACTCAGTTTGGAGTGAGTCATCTTGACCTTCTTCCTCTGAGGGAAGGCTCCGTTTGCAAGGTTCTCCCTCAATTGGATAGTCCAATTGTGTTTTATCAGCGGGGTTTGATTTCCCCAGGCTTGATGACTTCATCTTGAGATCTTTGGGGTTTCTGCTGAGCTGGTCCAGCTGTGTGTGATTCCTTCTTGATGACACACGATGATCCAGCTGGGTATATCCTGCTGGATGCTCTGCTTGACGATTCTGCTGGACTGAGTTCCCCCTCAATTGGATATTTCAATTATTTTATCAGCTGGGTTTGATTCTCCTGGCTTGATGTGGAACGAGTTGCAGCTGATTATTTGATGGTGAGAGATTGCGAAAGGGATCGTCGTCGACAGAATTTAAAACGGACGTAACTTTCGCTTCAAGGATCAGAATTTCTATTATAATACCATTCTGGAAGTGGAACGACGATTCGGATTGAACTCATAGCGCTCTGCGCGATGACCTAAGTGGTCCCGGGCCCAAAGTTGGTCCCTGAATGGATCATCTCCTCTCTGCACCTTGTTGACTGCTTGAAGTCTATTTCCCAGCTGGAGTCTGTCAGCTTGACATCCAGCTTGATATTCCGTCTGCTGGAATCTTGAAGTTAAGCTTGGTTGATTTCCAGCTTTATGTCTAGTTGAGATCCTCAGCTGTGTCTTTTTGGTTGACCTTGATGTCTGAGCTGAATGACCTTCTACCTTTGATTTTGATTCCAGTCAGCTGGATTTATCTGCTGCCTTTTAGCTTTGTGTCCTACTGGGAGCCGCTGCTTTTCTTGGGCTTTAGATTGCTGAGCAACTTGTTTTCTTTGGCAGGGCTGAGCTTTGAAAGCTGGCTTGATGATGTTCGATCTTTTTAGAACATCCTTGGCCTTGGTTCCAGCTGTGTTTGTATTGGCTGGAGCCAGTCTGTTCTGAATCAACTCTGGCCATCTTCAGCTTCTTGAACATTCTTCTGCTTGAGCTCATTCCTTAGCTCCGAATTCTTAGCTGGCTAGATTTCAAGGTTTTCTAGCAATCTCTTGAAGTCGCTGAGCACTTTTTCGATGAGGTCTCTTTTTATCATGCAATCAGCTATGCCATGTTTAGCTGGGCATTCTACTTGATTTTGCTCTCTTTCCAGCTGTGTAGAGTTCCTCCTTGATTTGATAGTAGGTGGTTTTTTCTTCAGCTGCATCCTACGGATTCATCTGCTGGTTCTCGATTCTTTTCTTGAGGCCAATGTACTCAGCAGTGTGACTGGCTGAGTTATTAGTTTGTATCCAGCTGTCTTTATTTCACAGCTGGTCCCAGTCAGCTAGCTGGGTTTCTTCATTTTCTTCGTCGGTTGATTCAGTAAGATGTTCCAGACATCTTAATCAAGGTGATCATCCTCATCTGAGTCGGAGAAGAAGATTTGATCATCATCCATTTCACTCGTTTCGAACCCTTTATCCTTTCTTCGGGAGGATGACTCAGCTGGGTTTCTCTTTGGGTAGAGTTGCTTTGTCGTGATGAACCTTCACGATCTTCTTGTACCTTTCCTTGCTGTGATCCAACCTATTGATGCTCCGTACAAGCATGGCAACTTCTTCGTGCAATTCTTCTTTGCTCATATTTTTGAACTCCTTTCTGACTTTTTCAGTCTGAGCTGATTGAGCTGATCTTCTTGACTCTGCACTGAGAGCTGTCTCCTTTGCTTTAGGATTCAGCTTCGTTTCATTTATCTGGCTGGATGATTCTCCACTTGTGATCCCCAGATCAAATTCGTTGGCTTTCAAGATGGAGAACAATTTTTCCGTTTCCATGCTGCCAAGATCAGTTCTGCTTTGGTGAACCACCTTGTGTGCACACCATTCTGAGGAGAGAGCTGCAAGAACTTTCAAGTTCTTATCTCGAACTGTATATTTCCCAGTTCGGATCGTCTCGATCTCGATGACGAGGTTGGAGAATCTTAGCTCCATTTGATCAATGGACTCGTAGGGGAGTTGTTTGAAGTTGTCGAACTTCTGGCATGCAACTGAGAATTTGTTCTCTTGAATTTCCTCTGAGCCTTTACACAGCTTGGCTAGAGTGTCCCACATCCTCTTAGCTGTCTCACAGTTGATAATCTTGCTGAGATAAGCGTCCGTCACCATTGATGAGATGACGTTGCGAGTGTAGCTGTCCAATCCAGCTTGTCTTCTTTCTTCTGGAGAGTACTCATGCCTTGGTTTCACAACTTGCCGGAGTACTGGTTCAGCTCCAGGTGTGGTTTCTGCTTTTTTTTCTAACTTCATGATGATGATAGGTCCGTCTGTGATAACATCCCACATCATGTCATTTTACACACACAAAAAGCTTTTGAGTCGGAACTTTCATATCTAATAATCATCGACTGAGAATGTTGGAAGATTCCTGCACAGAGAAGATTCCATGACAGTACGCAATATAATGATTTTAAAAAGATTTTGAAAAATTAAGGATCTGTTCAGGTGACCACTATCAGCAAAGAAGATGCTGTCTTGACACAGATACAGTGATCTTTTGAACCACTGCTCTGATACCAATTGTTGGTCCCAAGACGGATACCTTGGTGTAGAGGGGGGGGTTAATACACCAAGGTTTAAAACTTTTCCAAGTAAAAACTCTTTTCAGAGAGCTGGCTGTGTTCGATCCAGCTGGATGGCAGCTTGATCGACACAGCTGGCTGTGTGAGTGTGTGCGGAAGTTGGTGGGTTTGGAAACTCCGTCTGTTGCTTCAAATTATATTGCAAAGCTCTGTTTCACTTTTCAGTTAATCAGTTTATGCAGCTTGAAATGTATGCTCATGAGGATTAGTAACATGCATAAAACAAAGCGATAAATAACAAAGCATTTTTAACGTGGTTCGAAGTAACACCTCCTATGTCCACGACCAGGTTCACTGGTAATTCACTACCACTTGGTTTCCAAGTACCAAGCAACTTCACAACTCTAACCCGAGCTGTGTTCCAACAGTTTACGGGCACTGTGAAGCCTACACCTTTAGTTTGCAGGTACTGAAGAACCTTCTTTACAGTTTACGGGTACTGTAAAACCTAACCACTCGAATTACACGCTTCGAGCAGGCGTACCTTTACCTAACCTTTCTGGGTTTGGGTTTGGGTTTGGGTATGGGGTTTCCAACTATGAACGAGTTCTTAAAATGAAGAACAAAGAGTATGATGAACTCGTTCAAACTAGGCTTAAGATATTTATATTCTGATCAATTCTGCCTAAGACTGAATATGTGAACAACTAAGAACACAGCTGACTGGCTGGGTGTTCTTGAAAGATTTGGCTTTGAAGATCGTTGTTCATTTTTCTGTTTGCTCTTTTATTTCTTCAGTCGTCTCGCCAGCTCGTCTTCTTCAATGGTGAGAAGATATATATAGGTGGAGATTCAAACTAGCCGTTGGAAGAGAGCCGTTTGAATCTTACCTACTCTTGTTGACTTCTAGCCTTTACCTACGAAGTAGGTCTGCATATGCAGAGGCTAGTTCTTCTCTTATTTGACTGCGTCAGACAAGATCTTTTAACATCGGGATCTTGTCTTGGAGAAGGTCTTCGTCTTCGAGCTGCTAAGCGTCTCTGTTGTGTCTTCAGCGTCTTGGACTCTGCTGTGTCTCGACTCTGAGCTGTGTCTTAGACCTAAGCTGTATCATCAACCTGAGCTGTATCTTCAACCTGAGCTGTGTCATTAACCTGAGCTGTCTTAGACCTGAGCTGTGTCATTGACACTAAGCTGGGTCTTTTTCAGTGAGCTGGGTCTTTGACACTGAGCTGGGTTTCCGTCACTGAGCTGGGTCTTGATACTAATGGGTCTTTGACTCTGCTTGGTCTGCTCTACTGAGTACCTCAGCTGGGTCCATCTTAGCTGTGTCTTCTGCTGTCTTCAGCGACTGTACCTGTACACTTAGAAACTCTGTAAGCTCAAACAGGTGAGCTGGAAACATTACAAGGTTTGTACATTCATCTACTCGGTTGGGGTCAGCTGGGTTTTGGTATCACTTCAAAACATGTTTATTATTTTCCCAACAGATTATTCTCTTAGCAGGAATCTCCCAATATTCTCAGTTGATGACTATGCGATCTGGAAGTTCAGATTAAAGAGTTTCTATGTGCGCATCATGACATGATGTGGGACGTCATCACAGATGGACCCATTCTTATATGCAAGCAAGGAAATGGGTTTGTACCAGCTCAAGATGGTGGACAGCTAGTATATCAACAAATCCTCAAACCGAAGAGTGAATATACTTCAGAAGAGAGGAAGCAAGCTGGTCTTGACAGCTTTGCGAGAAATACAATCTCATCAACCGTCTCGAACACCTACCTCAGCAAAATCATTAACTATAATACATCGAAGGAGATGTGGGAAACCCTAGCTAAGCTGTGCGAAGGGTCAGAAGAAATTAAAGACAATAAGTTCACTATCGCCTGCCAGAAGTTCGATAACTTCAAGCAGCTAGCCAACGAGTCCATCGAAGGGATGGAGCTCAGATTTTCAAGCAATGTGGTTGAAATTGAAACAACCGGAACTGGAATGCCGAAATGTTAGCTGACTTCTCGGCTGACTGACTGAGCACCTTTGACTTGAGTTTTCTGTTTGAAGATGGTGCTTCAGCATGTTTTGTCTCCTCAAGTTGTTTCTGATTCCCAGCTGGGACGGAAATAGATGCATGCTGCTTTGTCTCCTGCATATTTTTCTGTGCCTCCTGTGACGGAGCAAGAGCTTTGACATGACTGCTCTTGAAGACTCCGGCTTTATCAACATCTGGTCCAGTTCTATTGACGTTGATTTTTACAACCCAGGGAGTTGTATGTCCCGTGCTCTCTTTTATTTTGAGAGAAACAGTGGGACGGAGGAGGTCTTTTTCCATTGACATTCTCAGGAAGATTTCTGCACCTTCCTGGTGAATGATGTTCTTGAGCTTTGTAGTCTTCCACTGCATTGGACCGGATCTGTCGATGGACTTCACCTTCTTCTGGAACTCTGTCTTCTTGAGGTTCCTGAGAGTTAAGCAACTCTTATCATGAAGCTTTGACAGATTCTTCAAGCTTGATCGGCTTCGGGAGATATCTTTCTAGATTTCATGTTCTACTTCTGCAACTTTGGTTAGTAGAAACAAATAATACCAATTGATGGAAATAAGAAAGAATGCCGAAAAACTTTTTAGGGTTGATGCAATGTTTTACGTATCTCTTATAGCATATTTATATAGCTGATTTGATGAATGGTCGATCAAGATTTATCGATTGATAAGAAGATCTACGATTGGGAGTGATTCTCGCGTCATGTCAATTTCTTGTTCAGACATTGCGAGTTAATGCGTGAGAGAGGATGGTTGGAGCACTTTGACTTTTGCCTTGAAACTCCCATGATTCAGTTCTTTGGAGACATTTAATTTAATTAGATTAGATATGACAAGATATGATTTGACTGAAAACAGATTGAGTAGTTGTAGTTAATGTTGTTCCAAACCTCTCAGCTGATCATTGTAGTCAGCTGATACCTCGGTTGAGTGGGTGTGCTGGGTGATCGTTGTTCCAGCTGGTTCCCCCTCAGCTGAATAATCCTTCAATTTCAGCATATGGTTTAGCTGGATTCTTTCTCAGCTGATACCAGTGACGTTGATTCTGAATTCCAGCTGTCTGCTTCCATTCAGCTGGGTCTGCTTTCATTCAGCTGAGTCTGCTTCCATTCAGCTGGGTCTGCTTCCATTCAGCTGGGTGAAGCATCGTCTGGATTGAGTAATCCAAGTAATCCGCACAGCATTTTGAATCTTGCTTCTATCAGCGGCTTTGTGAGTATATCAGCCCGCTGTATGTCTGTGTGAATTTTCTCAACAATCACATCCTTCTTTTCCACGTGATCTCTGATGAAATGATGGCGTACGTCTGCTTGCATCTTGTGTGAAGTACTGGATTCTCTGAAATAGCAATCGCATTTGAGCTATCACAGAAAATTGGAACTTGTCCAGTTTTCACTTCATAGTCATCCAGCTGATATTTCAGCCAGAGAATTTGAGAGCAGCAGCTTCCAGCGGCCATATATTCTGCCTCTGTTGTGCTTCCTTTGGATCAACTTGAAATCTGGCACACACTCCGACTGCGAATGAGATGTCTGGACGACTTGCTGTTAGATACAGCAGGGAACCTATTATCCCTCTGTATTTGCTGGAATCAACTGTCTTCCCTTCAGTTCCTGGTTCAATCTTCCAGTTGGTGTTCATCGGAATCTTTACAGTTCTGCTGGATTGAACTCCATACTTGGCGATCAAGTCTTTCACGTATTTGGATTGATTTATGAAAATCCCTTCTGCTGATTGCTTGACTTTAAGTCCTAGGAAGAAACTCATTTCTCCCATCATGGACATTTGGAACTGTTCTGACATCATTTCTCCAAATCTTTGGCATAAGAAGTTTGATCTTGATCCAAAGATCATATCGTCTACATAAATTTGAACAACCAGGATGTCTTCTCCTGACTTGATGGTGAAGAGAGTTCTGTCTATTGAGCCCTTCTTGAATCCTTTGGATACAAGGAAATTTGAGTGTCATACCAAGCTCGAGGTGCTTGCTTTAATCTATAAAGCGCCTTCTTTAGCTTGTAGACTTTGTTTTCTTCTACTTCAAATCCTGGAGGTTGTTCGACGTAGACATCTTCTTTGATTTCTCCATTTAAGAATGCACACTTCACATCCATTTGATAGACCTTGAATTTGTGATGTGCTGCATAAGCGAGGAAGAGTCTGATTGCTTCCAATCGCGCTACTGGAGCAAATGATTCTTCGAAGTCAATTCCTTCCTGCTGAGTGTAGCCCTTGGCAACCAGTCGAGCTTTGTTTCTGATGATGACTCCCAGGGTATCCAATTTGTTCTTGAATATCCATTTGAGTCCTATGACTTTGACTTCTTCAGGTCTGTCGACCAATTCCCAGACACAATTTCTGAGGAATTCGTTCAGCTCTTCTTGCATGGTGTTAGTCCAAGGCACGCTCCTCAAAGCTTTGAGAATTGATTGAGGCTCTGGCACTTGAGCTACGTAACATGCCATTAGAGTTGTATCTTCATCATAGACCGTCAGTTCTAGCTCTACTGAGAGTTGAGCTGTGTCAGCTGCTTCTTGATGATCCGATGAAGCTTGAGTAGCTGAGCTTCTGGTTTTGACTTGGTCGGATGGTTCTCCAATGATTACTGATAATGGATAATCTTCAATCCATCTTCTCCTTTTACGAATTTCTTTTCCAGTTGATTGATGCTTGAAGTGGCTAAATTTCGTCTGTCTTAGAGTTGCTCTGGAGTTAAGTCTTGAGAGATTGATTCTCCTTGATTTGGATTTTGAGGTGACTTCTGTAGAGGCTCTGCTGGAGATGGAGCTGGGGATTCAGCTGTGTCTGGATTTCCAGCTGATGGCGTTCCCCCTTGATTTGTCGTTGAAGGTTCTTCTTGATTTCCAGCTGGTGGAGCTTCCCGGTTGATTTGAAGTTCCTCCTCTGCCTCATCATCCCAAATTAATGGTTCGACCAGATTCCTGATTCGATTTTCTTGGGCTCTTGTATGAATCTGTCTTGAAGATTCTCCTTCGTTTCTTTGTTTGATAGAATCTCTATATTCGAAAGATGATTCGTCAAAGGTAACATGTGGAGTTACTTCGACTATTTGAGTTCTTCTGTTGAAGACTCTGTATGCTTTACTCACAGCAGAATAACCAAGGAATACTCCTCGGTCTGTCTTCTCGTCGAACGTCTTGAGCTGTGTCTTTCCATTGTTTAGGATATGACATTTGGATCCGAATACCTTGAAATATCCAATATATAGTATTCTGTTGTTCCATAGCTCATATGGTGTCTTTCTTGCCTTGATGTGAGTAGGGAGCGATTCTGAGTGAAGCAAGCTGTGTTGATTGCTTCGGCCCAGAACTTCTTTGGAATGGCAGAGCTTGCTAGCATTGAGGTAGCTGCTTCTTTGAGTGTTCTGTTTCTTCTCTCTGCTACACCATTCTGCTGAGGTGTGCGTGCTGCAGATGTTTGATGTTCAACTCCGTTCTTCTCGCAGTAATCATAAATAGTTTCATTCAGAAACTCCGTTCCTCGATCTGATCTTATTGACATTATCTTGCACTCCTTCTGTGTTGACAATCTTTCAAGCAGGATAGGCAGCTTAGTCCTGGTTTCGCTCTTCTGGTACATGAATGATACCTATGTGAATCTTGAGAAATCATCCACTACGACCAGAGTATAATTTCTGGCATTGAAGCTTGCTGGAGTAACTGGACCAAAAAGATCCATGTGAAGGAGTTGAAGTACTCGAACAGTTGACTGAACTGGCTTGAGAGAGAATAAAATTCTTGTCTGCTTTCCTTGTTGACACGCGCTGCACATATGACTTTTGTCATATACTTGATCTGGAATTCCATTAGCGAGTTGGTTCCTAGCCAGTTTATTGATTGTCTTGAAGTTGAGATGATTCAGCCGTCTGTGCCACAGCCAGCTGACTTCGTTGCTGCTCTTCGATACAAGACAAGTCTCCGGAGGGCTGCTGTTCCAGTCAGCAAAATATATATTTTCTTCTCTTTCCCTCTTAGGAGTATCTGCTTGGTTTCCCTGTTCTTCACTGTGCATCCCTGTGCATCAAACTTGACAGAAAAACCGTTGTCGCAGAATTGGCTAATGGAAAGCAAGTTGTGTTGCAATCCTTGTACATAAGAAACATTTGGGATTATAACATTTTTAGTTTTAAATGTACCATAACATTTGGTTAGGCCTTTGGAGTTGTCACCAAATGTTACTTGTGGGCCTGGACGCTCGATATACTTCTGAAGTAGATGCTTTAAGAGCATCATGTGCTTGGAACATCCACTATCCAAGTACCATAGCGTTCTCATCGACTCCTCAGTGATGCGTCGATTCCTTGCAACCTATACATAAGATCAAGATTTAGGTACCCAGTTTTAATTGGGTCCTTGTGGGTTAGACTGAGATCCTTTGACGACCCAGATCTGCTTGATGACTCAAATTGGGTCATTTGATCTGATAATTCTCCCAGCTGAGTCGATATACACATTCTTTGGGTTCTTCGGTTGTTACTGACGGGATCTTGATCTCAGTGTCTTTCCGTCTTGATGTCTTGATTTCTTTCGGTTTTTAGCTGTGTACCTAGCTGAGACGTTCCTTTGTCTCTGCTGTCTCATGTGATGCTGTGGCTGGAAATGATTATCCAGCTGGTACTCATGTGAGTGATATCCAGCTGGGTATCTCTGATATCTCGCTTGATATCGTTCAACGTGTTGTTGCTATTGCTAGTATCTGTAAAGTCCAGCCTGTTGTCTTTGTTGAGGTTGAGTACGTTGCTGTCTGAGTTGGGCTTGAGGTTGTCTCACAGCTGGCCTTTTTGATGCCTGCTGTGTCCTTGACGGAGCTTGAGGATGTTTCACAGCTGGTCTTCCTGACGCCTGCTGTGTCCTCAACTGTTGATGCTGAGTTGCTGGGATTGGATGTTCTTTTGCTCGTACAAACATTACCTTTGTTCCACTTGTGGAGGCAATGTTTGAGGCATCCATTGATTCATTGTATCCCAGTCCTGCTTTGAGTGCTGCTGGACGTTGTGCAGTAATGATCTCGTCCATTGTTGATGTGACTTTGATGAGAGCTACTATCTTTTTAGATAGTACCTCTTCGGTGCTTTTCAGCTCAATGATCTCAGCTGACTTCTTTTCTGATTCAGCTGTGACCTTTTCCAAATCTTCCATCAGCTGTTTCTTCTCATAGTAGAATTCCTTCATCAGCTCATCTTGTTTCACTATTTTGTCTTTTAGTGAAACAACTTCATGTTGGAGCTGTGTTGTATCAGCTACTTCTGATACCTTTGTCTTTTCCAGTTCCGCTTTCAGCTCGGCATTCTCACACATAATGACGTCAAGGATCTCTTGAAGCTCCTTGGAATCGTTCATTACTTTCTCTACTAGACTCCAATCAGGTAGCCCTGATTCTGAAACCTGTGTAGAGTGTTCGTGTGATGGTGAAAGGTTAGATAGATTTTGAGTTCGAGACATTACCTCATCTTCATCGATGCCGTCTGTTTGTGCCATGAAGCATGTATCCCAATCAGGTTCATCATGGGCCATCAGTGTTTCTTCTTCCGAGTCTGAAAATGGCATGTTGTCATCCATTTTGTTGCACTCTGATTCTTCATCGGCGATGTAAGCTCTCCTTCTGTCAGCTGCCTTAGCTTTCAGTTGGTTTTTATCTTTCTTGGACAGCTTTGGACAATCTAGCCGGTAGTGTCCTGGTTCCTTGCAGTTGAAGCAACCTTCTTCTGTTCGTTTGTCAGCTGACTTCTCATCAGCTGCTGCGTACTTGTCTCTGTAAGTTGTTGCGAACTTCTTGTATTTGCCCTTACTGGTGTTGAGTCTGTTGTAGTTTTTGACCAGCATAGCTATTTCTTCAAGTAGCTCTTCCTTGCTCATGTCATTCTTATCCTTCTTCGATGACTCAGCTGACTGTATGTATGCGGATTTTTCAGAGTTGGCTCTGAACGTAATCTTCTTTCTTGCAGGTGTTAGCTCTCCATCATTCTGATTGCTTGAAGATTCTTTCATGGTAATCTTCAAGTTGTATTCGTTGGCTTTGAGCAGGGAGTATAATCTTTCAGTTGAAAGATCACCTAAGTCACTTCGACTTTGGTGTTCCACCTTATAAGTGTTCCATTCAGCTGTGAGCGCTGTAAGAACTTTTAGATTCTTTTCTCGCTGGGTGTATTTCCCAGTTCTGATGGTTTCTATTTCCACCACTATATTAGAGAATCTGAGTTCCATCTCTTCGATGGACTCGTTGACCAGCTACTTAAAGTTATTAAACTTCTGGCATGCAATCGTGAATTTATTTTCCTTTATCTCCTCCGACCCTTCGCATAGCTTTGCTAGGGTTTCCCACATCTCCTTTGCTGTTTCGCAGTTGATGATTTTGCTGAGGTAGGCGTTGGAGACCGTTGAGGATATGGTGTTCCTCGCGAAGCTGTCTAGTCCAGCCTGCTTCCTTTTTTCTGAGGTGTGCTCACCCTTTGGCTTGGGAATGAGTTGATATACTGGTTGTCCACCATCTTGAGTTGGAACAAGCTCGTTTCCTTGTTTATAGATGATGATGGGTCCGTCTGTGATGACGTCCCACATCATATCGTGATACGCACAGAGAAAGCTCTTCAGTCTGAACTTCCATATTGCATAATCGTCTACCGAGAAGGTGGGAAGATTCCTGTTAAGATAAGAATCCATGGAAATATGCAGTATGTAATATTATGAGTTTTTCACAAAGAGAATCTATTCAGATGACCACTGACAGACTGTCAAGAGAGATTTCTTGATACAGAAATGGTGGTCTGTTGAACCACTGCTCTGATACCAATTGATGGTCCCTGAGCTAGGTATTTGGTGTAGAGGGGGGGGAGTGAATACACCAAATAGATTTCTAAAAACTTTTTCAAGTTAAATAACAGAGTTGGTGAGGTCAGTTATTGATCCAGCTGAGAAGGGTCAGCTGGGTAAATAACTCAGCTGGCGGTGCGGAATGTGGTGGTTTGAAAACTTAGCTCGGTTACTTAGAAAAACTCAGCTTGAAGAGATTAACTTTATGTTTTCAGCTAAGTCATGTTGTGTAACTTTCAGAAAGACACAACTGTCTTAGGAGAGCAGCTGTGTATGCAGTTTTGAAAAATATGTAATGTTATGAACGAGTTAGTACAAAACTGAATTTAAAGAGACAGAAAAGAGCACACGATTTTTACGTGGTTCGGAGTAACACCTCCTACGTCCACGACCAAGTTTACTGGTAATCCACTACCACTTGGTTTCCAAGTACCAAGAAACTTCACAACTCTAACCCGAGCTGTGTTCCAACAGTTGCGGAGCGTCAAGCCTAACCTTTCAGTTTACGGGTACTGAAAAAACCTTACACACTTGAATTTCCCGCTTCAAGCAAGCGTTACATTGACCTAACCTTTCTGGGTAAAGAGGGGTTTGGTTTGGGGTTCCAACTGTGAACGAGTTCTTACAATTAAGAACTTTAGAGTATGATGAACTCGTTCGAAATCTAGGCTTTAAGATATACAAAGAATTTGGCCTAGGGATCAGACGAAAAACTAAGCAGTTTCTGAACTAGAAACACTTTAAGATAAAGTGTTCTTTGATCTATGTAGAACTGCTTGAGAGCTTTTGAAAGAATGATGATTTCAGAGAATGAAAGCTTGTAGAGAGCTTTAGAGTATGGAGGAGCCGTTTGAATCTTACCTATTCTTCTTAAATTCGAGATCTGCCGTTGGGCGAATTTGCACCTGTCTTCATTTGTGTCACATCCTAGGTCTGAAGTCTAGGATGCTGATTCGGCAATCCCTCATTGGTCGAGGCATGTTGACTTTCTCTGACGCCGGGATCGTCTACCTTTGGAGCTGGCTTTTGAATTCAAAGCTGGATTTGACAAACTGACTTGAAGTGATGTCTTCAGAGTTAGTTCCCTTTGTTCTGTACAGCTGGACCGGCTGTGTTTTGGGCTCAGCTGGAATTCTCTTCAGCTTGATCATGCTCTGCTGGAGGACTCAGCTGAAGGTTAACTCCTGTTGTCTTCCGCTAGCTGACTCCTGCTATAGACACAGCTGGGTCGACTGCTGTCTTCCGCTTGCTGACTCCTGCTGTAGACACAGCTGGGTCGACTGCTGTCTTCCGCTTCCTGACTCCTGCTGTAGACACAGCTGGGTCAACTGCTGTCTTCCGCTCCTTTAACCTGTAAACCTAGAAAATCTAAAGCTCAAACAGGCGAGCTGGAAAACATTATTTAGGTTGACGCGATCATCTATTCGGTTGGAGAATCAGTTGGGTTTTGGTATCAAATCAAAACCTTATAATTTTCCCAACAGTTTCAATGGCAGAAAATATACTCTGGTCGTAGTGGATGACTTCTCAAGATTCACATGGGTGTCATTCCTGTACCCGAAAAGCGAAACAAGAACCAAGCTGCCAATCCTGCTGGAAAGGCTCACAACTCAGAAGGAGTGCAAAATAATGTCAATCAGATCAGATCGAGGAACGGAGTTTCTAAATAAAATAATCTATGAATACTGCGAAAAGAATGGAGTTCAACATTAGACCTCAGCTGCACGCACACCCCAGCAGAATGGTGTAGCAGAGAGGAGAAACAGAACACTCAAAGAAGCGGCTACATCAATGTTAGCCAGCTCTGCCATTCCGAAGAAGTTCTGGGCCGAGACAATCAACATAGCATGCTTCACTCAGAATCACTCTCTACTCACTTCAAGGCAAGAAAAAACACCGTACGAGCTATGGAATAATAGAAAACCATACATCGGATACTTTAAGGTTTTCAGATCCAAATGTCATATCTTAAACAATTGGAAAACCCAGCTAAAGACGTTCAACGCAAAGACAGACCAAGGAGTATTCCTTGGTTACTCAGCAGCAAGCAAAGCCTACAGAGTCTTCAACAGAAAAACTCAAACAGTCGAAGTAACTCCCCATGTTACTTTTGACGAATCTTCATTCGAATTTAGAGATTCAATCAAACGAAGAAATGAAGGAGAATCTTCAAGGTAAATTCAAACAAAAGCTCAAGAGACTCGAATCAAGAATCTAGCCGAACCATTAATATGGGATGATGAGCCAGAACAAGAACTTCAAATCAACCAAGTAGAAGTTCCACCAACTGGAAATCAAGAGGAACCTCCAACGCCAAATCAAGGGAGAATGCCATCAGATGAAAATCCAGACACAGCTGAATTCCCAACACACTCTCCAGCTGAACTCTTTCAAAAATCACCACAAGGAGGATCAAACTCAATTCAAAATCAAGTGGAGTCTCAATCTCAAGACTTAACTCCAGAACAACTCTAAGCCAGACGAGATCTACCCACTTCTAGCATCAATCAGCTGGAAGAAGAAATTCGTAGAAGGAGAAGATGGATTGAAGATCATCCATCATCTGCCATCATTGGAGAACCATCAGACCGAGTTAGAACCAGAAGCTTAGCCGCTCAAGCTAACACATCAAATCATTAAGAAGCAGCTGACAAAGCTCAACTCTCAGTAGAGCTAGAACTGACAGTCTATGATGAAGATACAGCTCTAATGGCATGCTACGTAGCTCAAGTTCCAGAACCTCAAACCATTCTAGAAGCTTTAAAGAGCGTACCCTGGACAAAAGCCATGCAAGAAGAGCTGACTGAATTCTTCAGAAATTGTGTTTGAGAATTGGTTAACAGACCTGAAGGAGTCAAAGTCATTGGACTCAAATGGATTTTCAAGAACAAGCTGGATACTCTTAAAGTCATCATCAGAAATAAAGCTCGACTCGTTGCCAAGGGTTATACACAGCAAGAAGGAATTGACTTCAAAGAATCTTTTGCTCTAGTAGCTCGATTGGAAGCAATCAGATTATTTCTCGCATATGCAGCACATCACAGATTTAAAGTCTATCAAATGGATGTTAAGTGTGCATTTCTAAATGGATAAATCAAAGAAAACGTCTACGTGGAACAACCACCAGGATTTAAAGTGAAAGGAAACAAAGTCTACAAGTTAAAGAATGCGCTATATGGATTGAAGCAAGCACCTCGAGCTTGGTATGATACTCTATCAAATTTTCTTGTATCCAAAGGATTCAAAAAGTTCTCAGTAGATAGAACTCTCTTTACCATAAAATTGGGAGAAGACATCCTAGTTGTTCAAATCTATGTGGACGACATCATCTTCGGATCAAGATCAACATTCTTATGCCAACGATTTGGAGAAATGATGTCAAAATAGTTCCAAATGTCTATGATGGGAGAAATGACTTTCTTCCTCAGACTTCAAGTCAAGCAATCACCAGTAGGAATCTTTATAAACCAATCCAAGTACGTGAAAGATTTGATCGCCAAACACGAAGTTCAATCCAGCAGAATAGTGAAGATACCGATGAACACTAACTGGAAGATTGAACCAGGAACAGAAGGAAAACCAGTAGATTCCAGCAAATACAGAGAGATAATAGGTTCCCTGCTGTATCTATCAGCCAGTCATCCAGACATATCATTTGCAGTCGGAGTCTGTGCCAGATTTCAAGTTGATCCTAAGGAGGCACACATGCAAGCAGCCAAGAACATTCTCAAATATCTTAAAGGAACTCAAAATGTTGGGTTGTGGTATCCAGGTGAAGATAATCTACAGCTGACTTAATACTCAAACTCAGATTTCGCTGGAGACAGACTTGACACGAAGTCAACGTCAGGAACATGCCAGTTTCTTGGAAGCAAGTTGATATCATGGTTTTCAAAGAAGCAAACCTGCGTCGCAACTTCCACAATAGAAGCAGAATATATGGCAGCTGGAAGTTGCTGCTCTCAAATTTCTGGCTAAAACATCAGTTGGATGACTACGAAGTGAAGACATGACAAGTTCTAATTTTCTGTGATAGCTCAAGTGTTATTGCAATATCAGAAAATCCAGTTCATCACACAAGATGCAAACATGTGGACATGCGTCATCACTTTATCAGAGATCGCGTAGAAAAGAAGGATGTCATTGTTGAGAAAATTCACACAGACATACAGCGTGCTGATATTCTTACAAAGCCGCTGGTGGAAGCAAGATTCAAAATGTTGTGTGGGTTACTCGGATTACTCAACCCAGATGAAGAAGCTACATCCAGTTAAAATGAAGCAGACCCAGCTGGATTTCAAACTCAGTTTCAAGGAGAAACCAGCTGAGGAAGAACCAAGCTCAGCTGGACATCAAAGTTGAAGGGTTACTCAGCTGAGGGGGAACTCAACGCTAAACCCAGCTGAAGGAGAGCTCATTCAACACATCAACTCACAACCGAGGTATCAGCTGACTACTATGATCAGCTGAGAGGTTTGCAATATCGAAACCCTAATCTTAGATATATATATTTTTAAAAATATTTGAATTTAATTATGCATATCTCAGAAAAGATAATAAATAAAGATTTCAATCAGATCGTATCACATCGTATCAAATCAAATTTAATTAAAAGTCTGCAAAATGCTGAAGCATGGGAGTTCCGAGGCAGAAGTCAAAGTGTTTCATCTACCTCACGGGCGCATTAATCACACGTGTTGTACGATCGATAACCTATCGTAATGCGTGAATCATTCCCAGCTGTAGATCTTCATATCAAACTGCCACAATCCTGGCCGTTCATTTAATATGGCAATTGATATTTATAACAGAGATATGCAAATCCTCACCATACTTATTTCTAAAAAGTTTTTGATATCGGCATATTCTTTTCTTCTTCTATGTATTACTCGTTCTACTAACAAGTTTTTACAGAAGAAGAACATGGCATCTAAGAAGCCACTTCCAGGAGCCGATCAGCATGAAGTCTTACTGTCAAAGCTTCACTTTGAGAGTTGTGTAACACTCAGGAATCACAAGAAGTCAGAGTTTCATGAGGTAATGAAACTCATCGAAAGAGCCAGTCTAACGTAGTGGGTGACTGCCAGACCTAAGAACATTCTTCGCCAGGAAGTAGCCGAGTTCTTCCTAGAGATGTCAAAGGAAAACGGGACACAGAACTCCCTGGGAAGCAGAGATCAAAGTCAACAGGATATTGATTAGCCAAGGAGTTCAACCTGAAGACGTTCGGAAATCTCTCCTCTGAGAGATACACCAGAGAGGAAGTCCAGTCTGAACTGGACAAGATACTGATAAAACCGGAGTCGTTCAGAGCAAGCATGTAAAAACTCCTGCTCCGTTCCAAGTACCGACTACTTCTGGACATCACTAAGAAGTGCATTCTCGGTATGGCTGGATCTCAAGAAGAGATCAGCATACCCAAGTTGAAGCCGATGATAGCTATCCTCAGAAGTGACCATGTGGACTGGTTCTCCTACTTTTTTGACAAGTTGGAGAATGAATCAAAGAAAATCCAATTCAAGGATAAAGAATGCACCCGGTACAGCTGCAAGGAGACAATCTATTTGTGCTCCAAAGTCGCTTGCATCATAGAAATGATTGCCAGATTGCGCAACATCAAGTGGCATAATCCAGAAGAGTTTCCAATCTCAAGGATACTCTTTGAGAAGCCAAGTCAGCTGATTGACTTGCTGAAGAAAGCAGCACCTAAAGGAATGAAGAAGATGTAGGAGACAGAAGCAGATATCTATTCATTTCCAAGCAGGGAAGAGGAAACCACGCGAGGAGACAAAACCAGCTAAAGCACCACCTTCAAAGAGAAGACTCAAATTCAAGGTGGCCAGCCAATCAGCTGAGAAGCCAGCTGATATCGAGAGAAAATTTGTAATGACTCTCCGAGGAGCAGAAGGACCACAAGCAGTGGTTTCTTACGGTGGAGATAATGTTCATGCGCCCACTCGCACTTCACCATCACCACCACCTTTTCTCTATATTCCAGCTGATTAACCATGCTTAAACCTCAGATCAGATGGAATACTTCAACCTCCTTCTCCTCAATTTCCTTCAGCTCGACAGGGACACCAACTTTTTGATAAAGAAGATGGAGCTCAAACCCCTGCACTAAGCTCATATAAAAAGCCCCATCCAGTGATGCTCATTTGCAGCTGAATGATGAAAACCGAGCTGAACTCCATACCCACACATCATCTGAGGAAGATGTATACCTCAATTCCTCAAATGTTGCACGTGATGCCTCTATCTCAAGGTTCGATGTCCTTATGCTCGAAGGAGTCACAAGCGCACTGCAACAATATCCGGAGCTAGCTTCGCTACCAGCCGCACTAGTCGTTGTCAGCGACTTCAAGTTTTACATTGCTACCAAGATGAGCACTTGGTACGCAACGGAAGAGCTAATTCAGACCTACTCATTCAACCATCTGAAGTCTGAAGATGTTCAACTGCAAGAGATTTTTGAATTTGGAAGTCTCCAAGATGCTTTCATGCATCAAGATGAGCTAATCCAAATCGGATTCAAAAATCAAGGAATGATGTTGTGCCACCGTCAGAAGACGTCATCTCAAGGGCCAACTCATACCTCCAAACACTCAGCTGGATTGCTCCCGTTGAAACTGCCAAGGAAGTTGTGCCTTCAATCACAGCTGAGGCAACGATTATTGATGAAGAGCCAGCTAATGCAACAGCTAAGCCACAAAGTCCAAATGCCATTGACACTCACACTCTGGTCGAGATCGAGGCACCAAAACCCAGTACATCAAAATCCGGAAGACAAATGGATTCAACTCAAGTGCTTTCAACCGCAATAAAGAATGAGACGCCAAGAAAGTCGAAGAAACCCTTCTGCGAATCTCAGCTGTAGAAAGATAAGTCGACTGGCAAGGACAATCAATCGATGACGTTCATCGATTTACCCAGAATCTACAGAAAAGCACAGATCAAGATCTCCGACAGTCTCTCTCGTCTCTCACGGGATTGATCAATCCAATCATCTTGAAAAGAGAGTACCGAAGATTGTTTCATGACTCCAAATTCCGCTGGATGTAAAATTGTCAATCTTTGCAAGCCAGCTGGATGCTATCTTAGAGAGAAACCTCTCCTACAGCACGGATATTCATCAGTTGTACAACCTCTACTAAGATCTGGACACACAGTTCAGAGCTGACAACTGCAACACAACAGAGCTTAACATCGCCACAACAGACAACACAACAAAGATTGCTGAAGCGATTCAAGCAATCGCACAGCTCAATAAGACAATCGTTCATCTCTCCCACTTTGTTGATAATGCCAAAAAGGGGGAAGATAGTGAGACGAGAAAAACGTCAACAATGAGCAAAGGCAAAGCTGTAACTGAAGAAGTAGAAGTTCAAGCACTTCAGTCTGCGAGAAATGAAGTTGTTGCGGAGCTGGAAACAGAGGAACCAGCTGAAGCTGAAAAGGAAGACAAATGGAGTAAAGACAAAGACAGCGGAGCTGCACCAAAAGAGCCAAATTAATCAACAATAGCTCTCTGAGAAGAAAGTAGAAAGAAGCAGCGGATGCAGAAGTGAAGACCCATCAAGCTGAAATTGAAGATTGAAGAATTAAATTATTTTTTTTCATTTCAGTCCTGTAATAGTTGTAATTCCTGAGTATTAATAAAAAAAAAATTTTGCTCAAGCTCACCCTGATGACAATAACCCTTTGTCCTGGCTCTGAACTCTGAACTTGATTAATCTGCTGAGATTTTCTCCCGCTCTTAGATTTAGGGGGAAGTTTTGTATTTTTCTCAGTTAGGTTTTGGCATCATCAAAAAGGGAGAAATTGTTGGAAAAATTCTATGTTTTGATTTGATACCAAAATCCAACTTACTCTAACCGAGTAGATGATTTCATCAACTTAAGTAATGTTTTCCAGCTCGCCTGTTGAGCTTTAGATTTTCTAAATTTACAAGTTAAGAAGCTGAAGACAGCAGAAGATCCAGCTGTGCTACCAGCTGGAGTCAAGTATCAGCTGAGGAGTTTTCCAGCAGAGCAGAGTTCAAGACTAAGCAGAATCAAGCTGAAGAATGACCGAGCTTAGTCAAAGATAAGAAAACACAGCTGAATCAATCCAGCTGTACAGACCAAAATAATGTCAACTCTGAAGACATCAGTTCAAGTCAGAGTTTCAGATCCAACTCCAAATTCAAAAATCAGCTTGAAGTCAAAAATCCCGGTGTCAGAGAAAGACAATATACCTCGACCAATGAGGGATTGCCAAATCAGCATCCTAGGGTGCAGAACCTAGGATCTGACACTGATGAAGACAAGTGAAGATAAGCCCAGTGGCAGATCGAGCTGATCAGAGAGTAGGTGAGATTCAAACAGCTCTTCCAACGGCTTGTTTTGAATCTCTAACTATAAATACCAGTCTTCAACCACAGGATCAAATACGAAAAATGCACTACAAGCTTTTAATCTTCTAAAATTCTCAAGCATTCAAAAGCTCTCTAGCAGTACTTATTCTTTCGAAGAACACTTTAATCTTAAAGTGTTTCTAGTTCAGAAACTGCCCAGTTTCTCGTCTGATCCCTATGCAGAAATTCTTTGTATATGCAAAAGCCTAGATCTTGAACGAGTTCCTCTAACTCAAAGTTCTTCATTATAAGAAGTCGTTCATAGTTGGAACCCCAAAAACCAAACCCCTTCTTTACCCAGAAAGGTTAGGTTAAGGTTACACCAGCTTGAAGCGCAAAATTTAAGTGTTTGTAAGGTTTTTTCAGTACCTGGAAACTGAAAGGTTTAGGCTTTTATAGTGCCCGTAAACTGTTAGAACACAGCTCAGGTTCGAGCTGCGAAGTTACTTGGTACACGTTAAACCAAGTGGTATTGAATTACCAGTTTATCTGGTCGTGGACGTAGGAGGAATTTCTTCGAACTACGTTAAATATCGTGTTCTTTTCTGTTCTTTATTTCCAGTATATTCAGTTAAAGAACTAACTCCATCAAGCATTTTATATTTATTAAACTGCATACTCAGCTGCTCGTCCAGGCCAGCTGTGTTTTTCATAAACTGCACAACTTGACTAAGCTGAAAACTTAAAGATAATATTTTCAAGCTGAGTTTTTCAAAGTACTCGAGCTAAGTTTTAAAACCACCACTTTCCGCACAGCCAGCTGACCATCTTCGCTAAGAAGTCAACAGGATTTATAACTAACCTCTCACTGTCAGTTTTTAACTTGTTAAAAACTTTAAAAAGTTTTTATCTTTGGTGTATTCAACCCCCCCTCTACACCAAAGACTCCGCTCAGGGACCATCAAAGGTCAACAACTCAACAATAAAACCCAAAAGCCTTTGAGGGCTGGATCAGGCTTGGGCCCGGAATAAGCGGGCCGCGGGCCTAAAAGCCTAGGGTTTCGGCCCGCGCAGCCATCGCTGGACCTCTCGCCACCGGTGCCGTCATCGCCAAAAACTTAGTTATTGCTGGTGCCATTTTCGCCGGCTTTTTTTTATATATAACAGCAGACACCCGTTGCTGCTGCTATCCGAAATCGCCGGTGACCTGCTGCTGCTGCCGAAAAAGGATCAAGGTAAAAACCCTCCGTCTTTACCGGCAAGCATCGCCGGACTTGTAGGAAGAAGAAGCAGCTGCCACTGCTCTTTGCATTGCCGGAATTACGCACGACCACTGCACCAGATCTGGTGTTGAACCACGCGCCTTATCGACCTTGGTTCCCGTCGCCGGAAATGTGAGGAAGAAGGAGCAGCCGCTACTCGCGCCACCGCCAACACCGGAACTGGAGAAAGAAGGAGCAGCTGCTACTCCTGTGCAAAACAGCCACAACCCACAGTCTGTCCTCCATCCTTCCGCTCCATCATGCCGTCAAACCAGCACGTCGGTGCCTCCATCCGCGCACCACCGCAGCAGATCTGGTGTCGCACCGTGCACTGTCAGCGCTTCTTCTCCCGCTCAGCAACAGTCATGGAAGCCGTTCCCCACCGTCGGAATCTACAGATCAGGCGCCTCCGCGCCTCTGCTCCGAGCAGCTGATGGCAACAACTCGCCACCACCGCCGTCATTGCATTACCTCCACCTTTCGCTGCCGCCTATATCTGCCCATCTCTCTCTCTCTCACTGACTTCCATCGTCCATCATTCCATTACAGCAAACAGCAAGGAACAAAAATACAAGAGAAATATAATCTAATTGTGCATAGCTTGTCCAAATTTAATTATAGACCAGAAAGAACCGATAAAAAAAATTGGGGCTACGATAGACAACAACCACATCATGCAATAAATTATACGAAGATATGGTGCGTGCAGCCCAAGTTTGAAGAGCAAATATAAATAGACAAAGGATTTGTGTAGATAGATACGAATCTTACTGATATATTCATAGCTATCATCTGCTTTAATTTAGTTTTAGTATAGTTCATCTGAGAATAGGTGTAACTACTTTAGTCACAACTTTCTAAGAAAGAAGTGATAAAGTGTTACTAGTTTTCGTGACCACGTTTTACTCAGAGTGTTTTCATTGTTCACATACCATTAGTGAATATTTTGCCCTGAGACACTTCACGAGATTTATTTATAATCACATGAAAATTTACATCCATTGTGTCCATTTTTGTTCGTCTATTTCCGCTGTGTTTCAAATCACAGTTGTCTGATCTTCGATCACACCTTTGGTACCTACAAGTGGCATCTAGAGCCAACACTTGATACACTAAGTGTTGATCCTTTTTTTGTGACTACAATAGATAAAACAAACCCGCTGTTCAACAAGCCTCCAATTCTTGATGGTATGAACTATTCGTTTTGGAAGGTTCGAATGAAAGCTTGCATCAAATCTATTGATGCGAGGGCATGGAATGCTGTCCAGACGGAATGGTCACATCCCAAAATGGTGGATGAAGATGGAGATACTGTTCGAACTCCTGAAAACAAGTGGAGCCGTGCCGAGAATGATGAAGCAACTTTCAACGACAAAGCTCTCAACGCTATTCAATCCTGTGTGGACATACAAATGTTCAAACTGATAAAAAATTGTGAGTCAGCAAAGGAAGCTTGGGACATCCTCCAGCAACACTGTCAATGAGACACTGGGATCAAGAAATCAAGGCACCGCATTCTTATCACTAAGTTCGAGAACATGAGGATGGATAGAAATGAGACAGTAAGATACTACTGCAATAAAATTCTTGAAATTGTGAATGAGTGCCAAGATCTTGGTGATCCAATTAGCAACAAAAGGTTGGTTTCCAAAGTTCTGAGAACTTTAACCTCTCGTTTTGATATGAAGGTCGTGGCAATTGACACTCCAAATACTGTAAGCACAATGGAGTTTATAAACTTGATGAACGATCTAAATACTTACGAGATGGAGCTGGATGCAAGAGAAAGTCCAAAGAAGAAGGGATTGGCTATCACAGCTAGTGAAGCTTCAAGCTCAACTTCAAAAAGCGCTTCACTGAGCCTTGTTGAAGAGAAGGATACTCTCGAAGAGATTCAGGGAAATGCGGATTTTGCGCTAATCACCCGAAAGCTTAACTCACTAATTCACAATGCAAACAACCGCACAAGATTTTAGCAAAAAGAGAAAGCTACTGAACAGCAGCAATTAGGAAGAGATAACTCCGGATCCTTGGTCATCTATGATCAAAAGCTCAATCAGGCAAGAGATCCTAGTTCTATCAAACGTGCTGCATCTGATCAATTCAAAGCAAGGGATCCAAGAGACTTCTCTAACATTCAATGCCATGAATGTAGAGGTTTTGGCCACTATGCAAATGAATGTGCTAACACGTTTAGAAAGCTTGGGAAAGTTGTGAACTTCATATCACTTAGTGATTATGAAGTTGAACCTACTGAAGTGAGGGTTGAAGATGTTTCTGAGGTTCAGACTCAAGAACATGTTGCGCGCTATGATGGCCTGGATAAAAGAAGACTTTGATAAAGTGCTCGTAACTTCTGAGAGGTATGATGAATAATACTATGATAATATCTTTTGTTTTAATTCTGTTATTTCTAATACAGAACATGAGAACGATAATGAAGAAGTTACCAATGAAGAAACATTAGAGATGTTGATCAAGTTGCAAGGATTGTACAAGGAACTGTACCTCAAGTGGCTGAAACAGAGTAAGGAGAACGAAAAACTGAATGAGGAAACCACTGATCACAAAACCGCACTGGTGAAATTAGAGGCTATGCTCACAAAGAAGGATGAATAGATAGGCAAGATGCAAATTCAAATAGATCTTGTGAGACCTTCAAGAAGATGAACACAGGTACCTCGAAACTTGAAGAAGTTCTGGCAACCACTCAAGTAACCTCACATGGTCTATGATTTGATAAAGCTATAAAAACTATTTTTCCACACTCACAAATTCTGTCCACACATGGTAAACCTTTTGTAAAGGCCAGATGAACTCAAGGTTCGAGAAAACTTAGAAAATTTGTGTGTCATTATTGCTTTATGACTGGCCATATTCGATCTTTTTGTCACAAGTTTTTGCAGGAATACAAGAAGGAACTCTTCATGAGGAATCAAGCTACAAGACATGTGTTCAATCATAGGAGAAGTCATATGGTCTGGAGACCTAAAGTCGTTGCCAAAGAGATCAGCAATGTTGTCTTCACTGCCTCTGTAACTGATAGCAAAGCAGCATGGTTCTTCGACAGTGGGTGTTCCAGACATATGACTGGGACAAAATCATATCTGTCAAATTATCAAAAATTTGATGGAAATGAGGTCACCTTTGGTGGATGAGCGAATGGCAAGATTGTCGGAAGGGGTGACCTCAACATCGCAGGACTTCCTAAAATCCCAAATGTATCACATGTTGAATGACTTAATGCTAATCTAATTAGCATCAGTCAACTATGTGATAGTGACTATCTTGTAACTTTCAGCAAGCATAGTTGTAAAGTCGTCAATAAAGATGGGGAAGTCGTGATCTCTGGGGTAAGATCTCTAAATAACATATATAAAGTTGGTAAAGTAAATTGTCTAAATGTGCAGGTCAATGAAGTAGATGGCATCAAAAGATGGGTCATACCAACTATATAAATATGGAAAATCTCCAGAGATTTGATGTAGTTCATGGTGTTCCAAAGTTGAATATAAACAGGTCACGTCTATGTAGTGACTGTGAACAAGGGAAACAAGTGAAAGCTTCTCATCCAATTGTGACAACTTCAAAAAGACCTTTCACCACTAAACGATGCTTTGAATTGTTACATATGGAACTAATGGGACCAGCTGAAGTTGATAGTCTTGGAGGAAAAAGATACTCTTTTGTCATTGTTGATGACTTCTCCAGGTACACATGGATAAAATTTCTTAATGATAAATCTGAAACTTTTGATTCTTTCATGGAATTATATACGCGAATTAGGAATTTTTATCAAACATGTGTTATGAGGGTAAGATCTGACCATGGAAAGGAGTTCGAGAACAAGCACATTCTAGAGTTGTGTATGAATGAGGGAATACATCATCAGTATTCATCTCCAAAAACACCACAACAAAATGGAATTGCAGAAAAGAAGAACAGAACTCTACAAGAAATGGCTAGAGTCATGCTGATCTCTAAGAGACTGTCAAAATGTTTTTGGGCTGAAGCTATGAACACTGCTTGTCATGTTGTAAATTACATTAACTTACGTACAGGTACTACTATGACATCCTATGAGATTCTTAATGGCAAGAAACCCAATCTTAAATATTTCCATGTGTTTAGATGTGTGTGCTATATATTGAATAATAGAGACTACCTCTTGAAATTCGATTCCAAAAGTGACAAGGAATCTTTCTAGGATATTCTCTTAACAGTCATGCCTATCGTGTGTTCAACCTTAGGACCAAAACTGTGTTAGAAAGTGTCAATGTCAGTTTTGATGATCATGCTAGTTTATATACTCCTGAAGATGACACTGATGATCTCATTGAGAAACAAGTACACATTGAACAAATGCAAGAAGACGAAGTGCCGACCACTGTGGAGACCTCTTCTAGTAAACTTGCAGGACAAAGAAACGATACAACTAATGAAGCAGAAGGCCTGGATGTTGTCCAAGAGATAGTAAGAAGAGATCCCCCAAGAAGAATCAGAAAAGATCATCCTCTAGATCTTGTGATAGGAGATGTTCATGAAGGGGTCAGAACAAGAGACAAAACTCCTGTAAACTAAAGAGAAATGGTAAGGATGGTATGTCTCTCATGCATCATTTGTAGGGTAGGTATTGTTTCATTCTTATCCACCATTGAACCAAAAAATATAAATGAGGCCATAAAAGATGAATTTTGGATCAATGCTATGCATGAAGAACTTGCTGAGTTTATTAGAAACAAAGTCTGGACACTAGTGCCCAGACCTTTGGGGATCAATGTGATCGAAACTAAGTGAATTTTCAAGAATAAAAATGATGAATTCTAGAATATCATTAGAAATAAAGCCCGCTTAGTTGCCCAAGGTTATACTCAAGTTGAAGGAATAGACTTTGATGAAACCTTTGCTCCTGTTGCTAGAATTGAATCCATTAGGTTGCTCCTTGGTATAGCGTGTTATTTGAACATAACACTTCATCAAATGGATGTTAAAGCGACCTTTTTTAGCAACCAAAAGGTTTTGTTTATCCAACTAAGCCTGATCATGTTTACAAGCTTCATAAGGCGTTATGTGGACTAAAACAAGCTCCTAGAGCTTGATATAGTCGTTTAACCGATTTTCTGCTTGAGTTTGGATTTTTTAGGGGACATGCTGATAGAACTTTGTTCATCAAAAAGGATGACAACTCTCTCACAATTGCCCAAATCTATGTCGATGACATAGTGTTTGGATCCACAAACGAGGAAGCCTTGAAGAAGTTTGTGAATGCAATGTCTACATCCTTTGAGATGAGCATGGTGGGAGAACTAAGCAACTTTCTACGACTGCAAGTTAAGCAAAGAAATGATGGGATCTTCGTTTCCCAGACAAAGTATGTAAAGAATTTGGACAAAAAGTTTGGACTAGAGAACGCCAAACACATGAGGACTCCCATGAGTACAACTGAAAAATTGACAAATGATGCAGTTGGCCCTGAAGTTGATCCCACGTTATATAGATCCATGATTGGAAGTTTGCTATATCTAACAGCAAGTCTTCCTGACATCATGTACAGTGTGTGTGCAGTTTCTTCACATAGTCATACTTTGTCTCCATTGTCTTGATTTTATAATTTAATTTGAAAGGGTTATCATGTATCATATTTAATGCTCTTATCGTTATTGATTGATAATAATTTGAATTCTTTCTCATTGCTAGGAATAGTTGGGACCATTGGATTGTAGGAGGGAAATGATCCGAGTGAAAAAGCTAATTAAGTGGCTAGCCATGACTGTAAAGAATCGTGGCGCCCTTCCGGTGAAGATAGACAGATGGAGTCGGCGAAGAAGAGAAAGATAATGAGTTTGGAACTAGCAATGTTTAATTATTTATTTTGTGTTGGATGATACTCGCATAGATAGATCTTTTTATGAAATATTTTTGTGTATCGTGACTATATTTGGATGATAATATATGCAAGACTATATTTTGATGATAATAAATGTATCATTTTATGATTTTATAAATATTATTTATCGATTTTTAAGAATTTTAAAATAGGTAAATATAACGGTAAAGAACTGTTATGTATTGGAAAAATAGATAACGGAAAAAGACTGTTATCTAAAACACAAAAC
The DNA here is from genome assembly GCA_031470985.1 of Agastache rugosa. Lineage (NCBI taxonomy): Eukaryota > Viridiplantae > Streptophyta > Magnoliopsida > Lamiales > Lamiaceae > Agastache > Agastache rugosa. Next base: position 25,991,647 of record CM062608.1, read on the forward strand.
AACATTATCTATGGGAAAATATAATATATAAAAAGGATACTTTATAACGGCATAAAGTATATTTCATAACGGTCTGTAGCGTTATGTATAATAACTATAGGTAACGGAGATAATAGTGTTATGTATAAGAATAATACCGTTATGTATAATACTATAGATAACGGTTAGTATCCGTTATGTATGAGTGCATCATACATAACACCACTATATATAACGGACTTTTGGGCACACACATAACGGAGAATCTCCGTTATGTATGAGCGTTTTTCTAGTAGTGGGAACATGCAGTACCAACAGATGTCTCTAGTAGTGGGTCCCGTTGAGATTGAGAGTTTTGGAGGAAAGAGGACATGATAATGATCCTAACCGGTGGAAAACTGACGAGTAAAAGTCCATGTTTGTTGGTTCTCCTCACACATGGAAATATGTCACACTACACAAGGTTGTTTTGCACAGTTGGTGCTCAACTAAAATTCAACAGTGTTGGTTGAAGAGCAAACTGCGTTTCTATACAAAATTGGTAACACTCTTACTTTTAAAGTGTTATATTGTTGTGTTATCTAACATTACTCGTGCAGTTTTTAAGACCATTTGAAACCAACATGTTTCCATATCCAAGTCTCATCTACTCATTTCTGAAGAACCATGAGCTTGTAGAGAGATCCAATGCTGAAATAATTGAAGAACGTGGGGCATTTTCGTGTATACAACAATCTTGCTAACACTTGAAAGAGTCAAAGATCTCTCCTACCTCCAGTAAAGACAAAAAGTCAAATATGACTTTAATAAAATGGATGCAGAAGACAAGCTCCTAGATGTTTAAATTGGTGCACTCACATTTGGATAAAAAACCGAAGAAGATGAGGATGGGAAAGCCTAAGTGAAGAAGACTGAAAGTCTTGAAGTAGAACATGTTTCCAACAAGTAGGACATGTTTCCAACAGCTCAATATGGTAATATGATTGACACGTGGTTTTTGAATTGCAATGAGGTATATCTTATTTCGATTATGATGAAGTCATGTTTGTGAATATCACATATCTGACATTAGTCATTTTTTAATGTTTAATATGTGTTTATGATTAATACATATCTGGACTATTTTTTTATGTGTTTACCTTATCCTTATATTGGTTGAACTATTTTGTTCCAACACAAGTTAATAGGTTGATTATTGACGACTCGAATACAAGCAACTAAAAGGTCTTGACCTTTGAACGATCTTCAATATCATTAGTAGAGGTTTCAATGATCTCTCTAAAATAGTGTCCGAGTACAATTAGTTGATTTAGGGGGAGCTGTTTATATGTTTAGAACGTCTCTGTGTCTATGTTAGAAGAAGTGTTTCCAACATTTTCTTCTTAAAAAGTATTATATATTTTTGGATAGAAATTTATGTGTTTATACATCTATTTTTATTCTTGTTAATTTATTTGTGGTGGACACAAATTATTTTTCTATCTTGAGTGACGTTTAAATATGTTGGACATATTTTATTTTTGAAGGACGTTGAGTTGTGTTTACTCACACCTTAAACTTCTTCATTATGTTAGTTTTGGAATGTTTCTTCTATCATACCTTGTTCTTTATCCATGATGTTCAGCTATCGTTACCAACTCCAGTACAAGTCGTAGATAAAGTGACAGAATCTTCCCGCAGTGGTTCACAACGCGAGGAACAACATGCTCAACCATCAGCTCATGAATTACAAAGTGCTATGTTAGTTTTTTCAAAGCTAATAGAAGAGACAAAGACTCTAGCAACTTCTGTGGACAGACACACCAAAACATTTTCAAAAGCTTCCAGCTGAAGCTAACTTCAAGCAGTTCATTCCTTCAACAAAAAAGGGGGAGTAAGTGTCAAAGTGTCAGTGTCTGTGTTCTGTTGTTGTTACTGATTGCTATCATGTTGGTGTTACTGTATGATGTCGATATCAGCTGGAGTTTATCTTTTTCAAGTGTCGAACACTTTATTTTTTAAATACGTTGAACACAATTATGTTTTTGCTGAATGAATGATATGAATATATTTTGAACATATTTTGATTTCAATTTTTGGTGTGTATGATCACATCTTAGTTAGGTATGAGACGGAGTTGAAGCACGAAGAACTTCTGCCAAATTTTATCTTCAATCACGTCTTTCTACTGCTGCTGCAAAGTAACATTGATCCTAACACTTCTACTCTTGCAATAGGCTAAGGGTCGTATTGGAGAGTCAGTCGCTATTGGGTTCGATGAAGCAACAAAGCAATATGTTGTTTATATGAATGTTTCTAACATTCTTATTTTGTGTTAGAATGAAATTTTGTTAACATTACTCTTTTAAGTTTCAGGGGGAGTTTTTGTCTCTCATTCTCTTTTGAGTTTATGTTTCTTGTCTGTTAGGATACTTGTTACTAACATTTCTCTTATAAGTTTTAGGGGGAGTTTCATCTTTCTCAAGTCTCTTTGGAGCTTATGTTACTAACACTGTATCTATGCCTTTCAGGAGGAGTTATGTTACTTCTTCTTATTTCATTGTTGAGAGTTGTCTAACATCTCTCATGTTTCCTGTACATATGTAAATATGTAAATATGTATATATTCGTTTCAGGGGGAGCTTTTTATTTCTCTCTGAAAATATCCTTTTATTCTTTATTCTTTATTATTTCATTTGTACATAATTTTATTTTGGGGAGGATTTCCGTTTACCTTCATTATTCTTTTAATTCTTTATTCTTTCTTTGAAGAGCTTCCTTTCACTCTTCAAAGGTTTATATGTTTTCAAATAAAGTGAAGAGATTCCTTTCGCTCTTCACTCTTTTAGTTTCTTTCAAATAAAGTGAAGAGTTTCCTTTCGCTCTTCACACTTTAAATTATTTTCAAATAATGTGAGAGTTTCCTTTTGCTCTCACTTCTGTTTTTATGCATTTAGTTTTATGTTTACTTTATTTTATTTTGCAGGAAAAGTTTTAGTGCATGAAAAGATACATATACAATTAAGGGGGAGATTGTTAGGTTTAAGATATCTCGTGTTACTTTGACTGTTGGTAACATTTGTAACCAACATGCCTGGAGCCAGATTAAACCTTATATTATTTAATTAATTGTATAATATATGCTTTTCTTGTCGTATTCTTTTGCACATTTTTATGTGCAGATTAAGAACAACAAATAGACGGTTATGATCACAAATGAAATGGGATTGTCGAGTGGAGACCAAGGGAGTTATTTAACTTGGCATGAGGAGTCATGGAAAATAACTACCTTATAACCGCCACTATCCACCTTCTAGTCAACCAACTGAAATGAGTGGATCATGGCAGTTATGGACGACCAAGTGGTGAGAGAGTGTAGATTAAACTGCTCATCAGACGGAGGACTATAAATACCGCAAGAGATCCATTTCACGGGTGCGCATTTCGACTTAGAAAAACTCTCTGAAAATTTCAGTGCACTGTTGTTCGCCACTCTGCCTACTGAGTGTTAGCGACATCACAAACCAACACGAGTTCTGCAGCAGATTGTGAAATCTGCAAAGCCTTAGAGGATTGGGTTGTGAAGGAGCGAATCACGAATGTAGGTAGTCTTATCTGGATTAATCTTGTATTAGATTAGTCTCGTTCAGATGTTCGGATACTTAGGCAGATCTAATGGCTGTAAAGAGATGTTCATCTTACTTAGTAGATTAGTCTAGGATTAGATTTAATCTTCTAAGGCATTCAATCTTTGAGCAGACCGTGCTGCAAAAGGTTGAATGTTATTTCATTTTCTGTATTGTAATCTTTGGTTCCAATATAGTATTTAGCCTTAAGGCACCGGCAGGTTTAATCACCTGCCAAAACGTATTTCATTGTGTTCTTTACTTATTCCGCTGCATGTTAGATTAGATGTTCTTAACATACGATCTAACGTTACTCTTTTGATATACAATTTGAGTTTTTGTAGTAATTCGGGCACCGAATTCTTTCAACATCCAAAAACACTTTTGCTCAAGCATCCATTTCAGTTTCCAAAAGTTCCTTCTACTTCCTCGTACACTGTAATTCTTTCTTCTCTTCGTCATGGATGAAGAAACAACTAGAAAGATTCACGAGCTTCTTCAAAACCCCGATGTTTTCAACTATCTTCGCCAAGTCACCACCTCTCCACCTCAAATCCTTGGACCCTCTCGAGCTCTCACCCAAAACCCATTTCGTTTTCTCTCTCCAGACAAACACCCCCATTTCAGTTCATGTTTGTTATCTCCAACCCGTGGTCATGTCCCAATGGAAATCTCACCAGATGCAGGGAACTCATCGGAGCAGCAGAGCATACCACTTCCACTTCCTGCTGCAGTCTCAATTCCACCACCCATATCGGACCATCCGGAATCTAGGGCTTTGGTTGAAGCACCACTTCAAATATTCAAGCCAAATATTACAATTCCACTAGGCGGTACTTTACCTCAAGAGGAATTTCTTGAACCTCTCTTTCATGATGATGCTTCTTATTAACCTCTTCAAGATAATAATGCAACTCCAGTGGAGGTACCATTTTCAGCAAGCGACCAAGAGCCAAACCCAAATCAGGATAACTCTTCGCCAAAACGTCGAAGGAAGACCAAAACATGTGCTGTCAAGAATCCAGAACCTCCGAAGAAAAGGACAAAATCGGCACCACCTCCTCCGTCAAGACTGTCGAGCAGACTTCAGTCCTTATTTGCCCAATTCATCGTCCCACAGGTCCCGCTGAAACCATAGATCTGGTGGAATCTGAGAATGAAACATCTTCACAGTCATATTCCTCTGAGAACCACAAATCTGAGGAAACTCAGAGTGATGGGTCTGACACTCAGACCAAACTGAGTACTGAAATGGATGAGAAGATTGAAGTGGATCAGCCGCCCATGGTTTTCAAGAAAGACAAGGAAAAGGTGAAACATGAGCTTCCACAAGTGAAAAAGAAACTTCATGTCCGAAGGTGTCTGGCTACTCCATCCAAACCATATTCCAAATCATCAAAGGTGCCAGTCGAAGTTGATGAATCTTCTGATTCTGATGTTGAGATAACTGCTGCAATTTCTCCTCTTTTCTATGCTTCAGCAAATAGGAAAAATTGGTCAAATTTTCGAAATCGGAAGATCTTGGATGATACGGCAATTGATAAGAAGGATTTTCAAAACAATAATTTGGTGGAATATCTGTTGTCCATAAACATTTTGGGGAGTGTTACTTACGCTAAACCTTATGTGCCTGAGATTGTGAAATATTATTATGCTAATTTTTCATCTGAGTTTGGAACTTTTTCTTCGAAGAAGTATGGAAATTAAGGTTTATGTGCGTGGCAAAGTGTATGACTTCACTCCAGATGTAATAAATAAGTTTCTGAATACTCCAAAGGTTGAAGAAAATGATGAGGATGATATCACGGATGAAAAGATGTTGGAGATGGAAAATGTTTTGACAGGGGGAGAGGCTCACAAATGGAATACTGAAAACAAAGTGTTAAGGCTTGCTTTGAATCTTAGTACCATGTTTTCTGTCCTTCACAAACTCTCTACCTATAATTGGCTTCCAACCTCTAACTCCACTGTTGTCCCTGCGGAGCACATCCCTCTTCTCTACAAAATTCGCAGTGGCATTCCGGTCAACCTTGGAAAGCTTATCTTTAAGAGCATTGCAGATTTGGGAGTACGATCTTCCAAGAACAAGCTCATATGTCCATCTCTTATTTATAGCATTTTGGTAGATCAAGGCTTCAAGAGAGATGGAGATGATGTTCTTTCACCTAAGCTTGCGGGAGTGAAAGTACATCGCATGTACTTCAACAGAGAGAAGAAGGTGGACCTGCCATGGATCAATCCAGCTCATAAAAAACACAAAATGAAAGCTGGAACATCTTCATCTAACACTAGTTTGTGATTTTTTTTTTAGTTTCAGTTTTTTGGTCGTCTTTATGATGATTTCTGAACATGTATTATGTGTTTGTTTTATATGCTCCCTGGGAACATGTTTTATGATTGCAGGAAATTGCATGATTCTCTAAATTTGTGGGATTCTGCGTGATAGGGGGAGATATTTTTCCTGTGCCAGATATTTGTGCTTTCTGTGATTGTTTTTGGGAAGAAAGACAAAAAAGGGGAGATTGTTGAAGCCAAAATTGGACTTCATCTTGTAATGTTAATGTTAGTATATTTTGTCTTTTTTCTAGTTTGTTTGTGTTTCAACCTAATTAATCTAAGTTGCACGCAATTAAACGTGGTCGTAATAGATTAAATAAGCTAACCCGAATATCGTCTCACAAGGAAAACTTAGGAGGGAAATTATTGTATTGCGAAAAGAAAATAAAAAGAAAACAGTAAATCAATTGTTTTGTGGTTTATAACTAGACGGAAAGAATAATTAAACATAAATTAATCCCTAGGCAAGAACTAAAATGCATAAATTAAACCCTATGCAAGAATCGAAATTTAATCTAACAAAAGCATTAATCTTTTCTAACGTTAATTCTAGAGAGCAATCTGCAGGAGAAATTATAAAGCATAAATAAAGAGATGAAATAGTAAACTCACTGCTGTAATCGAAATCGAAGATAAACTAGCAACGAATTGAATCTAACAAATAGCAACGACTGAAGTTTCCAATCCGGAATGAAAATTACAATAATCAAATTACTAACTAGAAATATCCCAAGAAAACTAGAAGAAAAGCCCTAAAGAACTCTGTGTGTCAATCATCTTCCTCGAGTTGCTGCATCAACATACGTTGAGGTATAGGGATTTCGATCATCTATATCATTTCGTGGTTAGATTCAGAGGTTTTGGGATTATCCATCCTTTGTATCCATTGTCCGAGTCTTCCGTGCGCGTGTTTGAGATCACGATCAACAAGGATCGTATCATTTGGCACCAGAGCCGAGTTTCGAATCCAGGTTTTGTCTTTCTTTCTTCGTGTCAAGGGTAGAGTTTAGGATTTGTTTTCTGCCGTTTTAAGGTTCGTTTTATCTGTTTTTCGATCTTGCTTCTGTGATCGTTTCTGTTGAGTTCGTATCTGCAGTTCTAGGGTTCCATTTTTCTTCGTGCTTTTCTGTTTTCGCTTTGCATCGTCTTTGTGTTTTCTGTTTTTGTTTCATTCCTGTTTCGTTTTGTTGTTGTTCTATTTTCGTTCCTGTTTCAGTTTTAGGGTTTCGTATTTTTTTTCATTTCGTTCTTTCAGTGTCAAAAAAAAAAAAAAAACTTTGGTCAGATCCGTTTCCATCCCGATTCTGCGTTAAGATCTGTTTCTACATATACCTTCCATATTGATTATATAGCCTATCTTACAATATATATCTACTCCGTCCATATTCTCTCGATAACTGTTGATTTATACATCCTTTCGCTACGAGATTTCACCCGACTTCTAAGTGCCATAACATACACCCCTAAAGAGATCATATTACCTCTCTTACAGTTCAGATCGTAAAAAAAAAAAAGTCGGGAAAAATTTTGTCGTTTCGTTACGTTTTGATTTGATATTCAGGGTCCTGGTAGTTCGTATAGCCTCCCCCGAAAAGTCATTATTCACCGTGAAGTTACTATTCACGTATTGTTCATCGTTACTGTTCACTGTTACTGTTCACCCGCGAAATTTTCATAATCCATTTTGTGCAAGTTTGTTCGTTTACTTCCTTGGGTTGTGTAGAGTCTTTTGGGGCATTTTTCTTTGTGTCTAGAGTCCAGTTCCGTTCCATTGTTCTGTGTGTTGATCAGTCTTCTTGGGGAAGTGTTCGTACGGACGTCATTTTGGTTGTTTCATCGTTAGTTGGTGCTGAATTCAAGTGGTAGATTGAGAGAATCCGATTCCTTGAGAGAGAATTTTGAGTGGAAAAAGGCGAGAGAGAGTGAGCTTATTAGAGTGAAAGGAGCCATATTGAGTGATACACGAGTGTTGAGTGAATCCTCTTTGAGTGATACGCGAGTGCTTGTGAGGTGGTGAGGTTTTTGTTTTACTAACCGTTTTGCTTTGTATTACAGTTTTTGTTTTCTGTTATTATGGCTTACAGAGGTGAACAGGTTCCAGAAACGGAGGATCAACCTACCATTGATCCAAAGACGAAGTTCATGATGGAGGCCCTCAGGTCCGATGTCGCAGTCCGGCTTAGAATTTAGATGACAAAGCCGGTGGGTCCCACGACGTATACAATTTATGATTAACAAAGGATAAGATAGCGACCCGGCTATCAGTTAATAAGAACAAAGGACACTTAATATGCTCAATGATTTCTCAACTTAGAATAAATATGATATACATATCTCAAAATCAACGAAAACAACTTAATCAGCTCGGAATTCAATATACCTGTTCAACCATATTATCAACAAGAAACAAGAAGCTGACGAGTTGATCTCAGGATCAAGAAAGCATGATAAAGAAAAATGTTTCAAGTTCGACAAAACTTTCTTAAAACGACGAACAACTTATGAACCTATGATTCAAGTGATTGAGTTTCAAAAGTACTTGACAAAAAGAGTTCGACTTCAGCATAATTTGACTCTAGAATCCATCATCATCAACAACATTATACAATATCAACCTTCATAAATTTGCAGCGGAAAAACGAGAGAATATATGTATGAAGACATATACTCTAGGTTCTAAACTCCTCAAAATGATTCTTAAACAACAACAATAACAACAACAACAGGTACGTCCAGCACACGTTCATCTTCATCACAGCTAACCTGCACATTTTAAAAATAATACGCGGGGCTGAGTACTAAGTACTCAGTGGGCACACGCCAAATATTTGAAATCTTGCTTCTTAGAGTTAGAGATTAAACTTGCCATAGAGCATAAGCACATGAAATTTTTCTAAAAAAATAAACCTGTGCATGCTCAAACATCTTCTTTTCTGTAAATCATGTTTGTCTCGCCAGACATATAGTTTAATATGTATGTACCAGATCTACAATCATATAATGATAGTGTTGAGAAGGAAGCCTCATTCTCAAACACTTGTAATCCTCCTCTCCTTCCGGAAGGCTCTCGATTACAAACTAGTGTACACAAATCCTACCTTGCATAGGATCGAATTCGTTTTGCTATAGTAGATGGAATCATACAAAACATTTGGCAACTTAATCAACTTAAAAACATCACATATATATAATCATATATATGTATATCATTTGTCATTTCTTTGGTTAGAAAAGCCCACCTGATACACTTAAGCTTTTGTTTTAACTTTAACGCTCGCTAAATTTGTGCTTTACGCTTCAGCTTCCACTTCCACTTGCTCCTTTAATCGAAATGGAATAATGAACTTCAAAACGAGAATAATTTCTATCGAATAAACGACTTCGATATTCTTAACTTAATTCGCTTCGGAATTCTACGTCGAAACTCGAGAAATTTCTAACTTAATTTCTTAAACACTCTTAAACTAACTTAATCCATCATTAATCATCAAATATCAATCAACATCAAATAATCTCTTAGCACAACATTCATAAACATTCATCATAATCGACTAAGTCGATTTTAATCCGTCTAACGGACTCAGAAAATTCTCAATTTAAATCTATACATATTTTTCAATACAACACACATTTTTACACATTTATAACACACATATAAACTCCCAAATCGGGAAAATCATCCAAAAATAGAAAATCTTTAATATTCTAAATTAAATTTCCAGAAAATCACACAATATTACATTTTTAATAATTAGTTCATAAATGAAATAAGTTTATTAATTAAAAATCAAATAATAATTTATTTTATTTAATTTATTTTCGGTCCTTTTCATTTTAATACTTCTAGAATTCTTTTCTCTTCATTTTAATTTCTACCATGCTTATATAATTAACATAAGCTCAATTCCTCAATCAATTTCATTCAATTCATCATCAAATTAAAAACCCTAATTCATGAACCCTAGTTTTCAAATTAGGCTAGGGTTTAGGTAATTATGCACTCATTTGATCAATTCATGATTAATCATACACATTAACATCATATAAACATATTTACATCATTATTTGGTTTTTAAAACATCCACATTTCAAAATCCTAATTTTAACCCTTAATTTTCGAAAATAATAAAATAATTTGAAGGGTTGGGAATTCATGCTTACTTCCAACATTAAACATGCTTAGAATAATTACCTAAGCTCAATTATAACATCAATTTCATCATACAACACATGAATCAAAATTTCCCAAATTTCCCAAAATTTCGACTTTCTTTAAAGTTAAGGCTAGGGTTTTGATTCTCATGATTTAATCTCATAAATGATCTTCTAAGCATGAAATAATCATCATATCAAGAGATCACATCATCTAATCATATCCTCAAAAATTTCGAAAATTTAAAGTGGAATAAAAAGGAGATTCATGCTTGGATCTTGAGCTGAAACTTGGAAGAACATAGATATATACTTACTTAAGTACTTGAAAATGATTTGATCAACTTTGATCTTTATTCTTGGAACTTAAACTTTGAATAACAATGGAAGAAATACTTGAGTGTGTGTTGTGTGTGTGTATCGAGCAAGAAGAAGAAATGAGAAAGAAATTATGCACAACACATGCTATTTATATTCCTATAATATCTAGATATTTAGGAATAAATATCTAGATATTTAGGAATAAATATCTAGATATTTATGAAATAACTTAGATTATTTAATTAATTAAGTGATTAATCAATTCAATTAATTTATAACTTACTAATCCTTTCTTTAATCTTAAACTTCTCAATATAGGAAATTCAATTAGGGCTTCACGAACCTTAGATAAAATTTTTACAGAAAGATTCAAAGATTTGTAACATTTTCAAATCGACCGAAACTAAATTTTTAAGCGTTAAATTACGTAAAATTTTACGTAATTAAATTAAATTCTTCTTTCAGTCAATTTATGAATAAACATTTATCATTTATTGATAAATGTAAAAACTTCTTCGTTTCGGATTAACCGAGATGATCATTCTTAATTAAAACTCATTTTTCCGGTAGAATATATCTGTCGGATAAATTTTCTGAACGAAAATTTTTCTTTTACTGAAATCTTATCTTTCTTACTAATTTAATAAATCTTAATACTCAAGAAAGACGAAATACTACATTAATGAATTAAGCATTATGCATATAATTATTAATTTAAATTGATTATTTAATTCTTTAATTAATCAAACGTTAATCAGTTAATCATAACGGCTTTAATTAAAAAGCTCTTGAACTATAAAAATTATTAGAGTTTTTCCAACTCTAATATAAGCTTTCTATATGAATTTCCGGAAATAAAATCCGAAAATAAAATAACTTGACGGAGAAAATTCATAATTCCCTAGAAAATCAAATACTTCAAATATAGCACATATTTTCTCAAATAAGTGCAATATAAAAACACATAATCATAATCATCTTTGACATCTCATTTCGAATTAGCTGAGACGAGATAAAATCTTAAATTCTTTAAATTCGGAAAATTAGGGTTGTCGAAAGATTTAAATTGTTGGAACTAATTTTCTTTCTAAGTTCTCACAACTTAATTCTTTTAGATGAGCTCTTTATTAATTACTAAGATCGGTTATGAAAAAGCGGGATACTATATCCGAATTGGGAAAGCTTCTTGACTCAAAATTGGACTCAAAATTAGAAGGGTATATGACAGGCTTGACCAGGTCGAGCAATCTCATACCAGAGATACCAGAGATATCAATACTAATAGGGGCCGAGGCGGTAGAGGAGGACGTGGAGATAGAGGCCGTGGTGATAGAGGCCGAGGTAGTAGAGGAGGCCGTACTGACTATGCTGAGTATGCAGATGAGACAGATTATGAAGAAGAAGATGTGGGAAGTTGGCATAGAGGTGGAGACAGACAAGATAACAATCTGGGCAACATAAAGATGAACATTCTCTCCTTCCATGGGAAAAATGATCCAGAGTTGTATCTTGAATGGGAGAGAAAGGTGGAGCTTCCGTTTGATTGTCAAAACTACTCAGAGCTCAAGAAGGTGAAGTTGGCTGCAGTGGAGTTTTCAGATTATGCACTTGTTTGGTGGGATCAGTTAGTGACCAGCCGGAGAAGAAATGATGAGCCATCTATTCAGACGTGGCGTGAGATGAAGGCAGTGATGAGGAAACGCTTTGTGCCTAATCATTACTACAGAGAGCTTTATAACAAGTTGCAGAATTTGAAGCAAGGAAGTAGGAGTGTGGATGAATATTTTAAGGAGATGGAGATAGCCATGATTCGAGCCAATGTTGTTGAGGATCGAGAGGCTACTATGGTGCGATTTCTAGCTGGTTTGCATTGGGACATCCGAGATAAGGTGGAGTTGCAGTATTATGTTGAGTTGGAGGATATGGTTCACATGGCTGTGAAGATAGAGAGTCAACTCAAGAGGAGGGGCAACAACAGCGGCAGTCAGAGACAAAATCAGACCAATTGGAGGCAGTCCCAGTCAGTTGCTAGTGGTTCCTCATCAAAAGGGAACCAATTGAAGAAAGAGACGCCACCGAGAGATGAGAAGAAGCCGTTCTTTAGGGGCCGAGCAGAGAATTCGAGTTCAGCGAATCAGGGCAGTCCAACAATTCCTGATGGTCGGAATCGAGATAAGAAGTGTTTCAAGTGTCAGGGATTCGGGCACATTATGAGTGAGTGTCCGAATAGAAGAATTATGATCATGAGAGATGACGGAGAAGTTGTGACTGATGATGAGGATCGTGATCCGGAGATGCCAGCCTTAGTGGATCCCGATGAAGAAGATGAAGCTGAGAAGATTTTAGCACCGGATGGGCAGCTGTTTGTAGCTAGGCGAGTTTTAAGTGCTCAGATTCAGCCTGATGAGAGAGAGCAGCGGGAGAATCTCTTTCACACAAGATGTCATGTTCAAGATAAGGTTTGCAGTGTGATCATTGATGGAGGAAGTTGCACAAATGTGGCTAGTTGCACGAATTAGGGCTGCCCATGGTGAAGCAACCCAAGCCGTACCGTTTGCAGTGGCTGAATGAGACCGGCGTCATCAAAGTGACAAAACAAGTGAAGATTCCGTTTCGCATTGGGAAGTATGAAGATGAAGTGTTGTGTGATGTGATTCCTATGCAGGCAAGCCACATTTTGTTAGGTCGACCGTGGCAGTTTGATCGACGAGTTACCCATGATGGCTTCACCAACAAGTATTCGTTCGAGTATAAGCAGAAGAAGGTATCACTTGTTCCTCTTACTCCTAAACAAGTTTATGAGGATCAAGTGCAGATGCAAAACGAGACAGAGAAGGTGAAGTCCAAGGAGCAGCCTAAGGAGCAGATTGTTGAAAAAATGGAGCTTGGGTTGATTCAGAAGTCCTTTCTTGCGAGGGCTAGTGATTTGAAGGAGGCTGTGAATGAGGAGAGACCAATGATAGTGTTGTTGTACAAGGAGAGTTTGACTATTGATACTGACCTCTCTTCTCTATCCCCTTCTATTCGTTCTATTTTGTAGGAATTTAATGATGTCTTCCCCAAGGATACACCCCCTGGTTTACCACCAATTCGTGGGATTGAGCATCAAATTGACTTTGTGCCCGGAGCTGTCTTGCGAAACCGACCAGCTTACCGAACCAATCCGGAGGAGACGAAGGAGTTGGAGAGGCAAATTGGCAATTTGCTGGCCAAAGGGCACGTGAGGGAGAGTTTTAGCCCTTGCGCAGTACCGGTTCTACTTGTGCCTAAGAAGGATACGACTATGAGGATGTGCTGTGATTGTCGAGCCATTAACAACATTACGGTAAAGTATCGCCATCCTATCCCTCATTTAGATGATATGCTTGATGAGCTGCATGGTTCTTGTGTGTTTTCCAAGATTGATTTGCGTAGTGGATACCATCAGATTAGGATTAAAGATGGAGATGAATGGAAAACAGCTTTTAAGACGAAAATTGGCTTGAATGAGTGGTTGGTTATGCCTTTTGGATTAACTAATGCACCCAACACATTTATGCGTCTTATGAATCATGTCTTGCGTGTATTCATTGGAAGATTTGTGGTTGTTTATTTTGATGACATACTTGTGTATAGTAAGAATCATGAAGAGCATGTTGTGCATTTGAGGGCTCTGTTAATTGCACTTAGGAAAGAAAGATTGTTCGCTAACCCTAAGAAGTGCGTTTTTAGCACGGATAGTATTGTGTTTCTTGGTTTTGTTATTAGTGCACAGGGAGTACAGGTTGATGAGGAAAAGATACGAGCTATCCAAGAGTGGCCGACCCCTAAGAGCATTGGGGATGTCCAGAGTTTCCATGGACTCGCTATCTTATATAGGCGATTCGTGCCTAATTTCAGCAGTGTTGCAGTACCATTAACCGAAGTCATCAAGAAGAATGTGGAATTCAAGTGGGGGAAGGCGCAAGAAGAGGCGTTTCAGCTTTTGAAGCACAAGCTTACACACGCCCCGGTATTATCTCTTCCTAACTTTTCTAAGTCTTTTGAGATTGAATGTGATGCTTCTGCTATTGGCATTGGTGCAGTGTTGATGCAAGAGGGAAGACCAGTGGCGTATTTCAGCGAGAAGCTCAATGGAGCGACGTTGAGCTATCCCACGTATGATAAGGAGTTGTATGCCTTGGTGAGAGCCCTCAAGACGTGGCAGCATTATTTGTGGACTCGCGAGTTTGTTATTCACACCGATCATGAGTCCTTGAAGCATTTAAAGGGGCAGAATAAGTTGAACAAGTGACACGCGAGGTGGATGGAGTTTATTGAGACATTTCCATACGTTATCAAATACAAACAAGGTAAAGAGAATGTCGTGGCTGATGCACTTTCGCGGAGGTATGCCTTGATCTCTACCTTAGATGCTAAGTTGCTTGGTTTTGAGAGTATAAAGGGTTTGTATTTAGATGATGCTGATTTTGGTGAGATTTATAAAGCATGTGAGAAATCTGCTCGTGGTGAATTCTTTAGGCATGATGACTATTTGTTTAGGAAGAATAAACTTTGTGTGCCTAAGTGTTCTCTGCGTGAGTTGTTATTGCTTGAATCTCATGGTGGGGATTTGATGGGACATTTTGGCATTGCTAAGACTTTAGCTGTTCTGCATGAGCATTTCTGATGTTGAGAGAATTTGTGGGAGATGTGTTACTTGTAAGCAAGCTAAGTCTAGGGTGAGTTCCCATGGTTTGTATACACCTTTGCCTATTCCTACAGCACCTTGGATTGATATTTCTATGGATTTTGTGTTAGGTTTACCTAGGACCAAACGTGGGAGAGATTCAATCTTTGTTGTTGTAGATAGGTTTTCTAAGATGACACATTTTATTCCATGTCATAAATCTGATGATGCATCTCATGTGGCTGATTTGTTCTTTACAGAGATTGTTAGATTGCATGACATGCCTAGGACTATTATTTCAGATAGGGATTCAAAGTTTTTGAGCTACTTTTGGAAGACTTTGTGGTGTAAGTTAGGAACTAAGCTTTTGTTTTCTACTACTTGTCATCCACAAACTGACGGTCAAACCGAGGTAATAAATAGGACTTTGTCTACTTTACTTCGTGCTATTATTAAGAAGAACATTAAGTCCTGGGAAGAATGTTTGCCTCATGTTGAGTTTGCATATAATCGTTCTGTTCATTTTGCTACTCAGTTTTCGCCATTTGAGATTGTGTATGGTTTTAATCCTTTGACTCCATTGGATATATCCCCTTTACCTGAGCATGAGCATAATAATCTTGATGGCCAGAAAAGGGCTGATTTTGTGAAACAGATTCATGAGAAGGCAAGGATGAACATTGAGAGGCGCACGAAGCAGTACGCCGAGCAAGCCAACAAAGGACGTCGCAAGGTGGTGTTTGAGCCTGGTGATTGGGTGTGGTTGCATATGTGCAAGGAACGATTTCCATTGCAGCGGAGATCCAAGTTACTTCCTCGAGGGGATGGACCGTTTCAAGTCTTGGAGCTCATCAATGATAATGCCTACAAGTTAGACTTACCTGGTGAGTATAATGTTAGTGCTACTTTTAATGTGACTGATTTGAGTCCTTTTGATGTAGGTGACGCCCTCGTTCGTGTGTCAATCATCGTCCCCGAGTTGCTGCGTCAACATACGTTGGGGTATACGGATTTCGATCATCTATATCATTTCGTGGTTAGATTCAGAGGTTTTGGGATTATCCATCCTTTGTATCCATTGTCCAAGTCTTCCGTGCGCGTGTTCGAGATCACGATCAACAAGGATCGTATTATTCCCCTGCTCTCCACAAATGCCACATGGCTCAGTAAAAATCTCTTGTCTAGCAGGTGTCTGTCGAGGTGGAGAAATAGCAGACTTGCTCATTTTCAATTCCTGCAGCTCTCTCATCATGTTGGCCAGCTGCTTTTTGATGTTCGGACTTTCAGAAACTGCACTCACTTCAACACGTCGAGTACGGGTAGATTTTTGATGTGAACTAGCAGTAAGGGTTTCAAATATTTCCTTCAATTCATCGGCCGTCTTCACCGCAATATTTCCACCGGCGGTTCTATCTACCATAAACTGAGCTGTCTGCAAAAGACCATCACAAAAAAATTGCCACAGCATCTCTGGTGCCATCTGATGATGTGGACACTGCTGAAGTAGCTCTCTAAATCTCTCTCAAGCCTCATGGAATGGTTCTTCTGTTGCTTGAGTGAAATTCATGATCTTCGTGCGTACCTCTTGTGTCTTATGATTTAGGTAGTACTTCAGCATGAAATTCTCACATACATTCGTCCATGTAGTCAGCGAGTTGGGTGGAAGTGATAGGTACCATGTTTTTGCCCTATCCTTCAGTGTGTATGGGAAACACTTCAGCTTTAATTGGTCCTCAATCAGAGCTAGCAAAGGAAAAGACTGGACCACCGTGCAGAATTCACGAACAAATTGCAAGGCATCTTCATTGGCCATCCCATGATAAGAGGGTAGCAGATTCAGATGGTTCTGCTTCAAGTCATAATTGGTCACTTCAGTCGGCAATACAATAGCTGATGCCGTGGTTCCAAATGCTGGCCGGGCTAATAAAACTAGGTCTAATAAAACCCAAGTGTAACAACTCTTGCAATTGAATTTTCAATTCTTGCAACTCTTTAGGGGCCATCCTGTACGGTGCCTTTGATATTGGAGCTGAACCAGGCTCAAGATCTATGGTAAACTCCAATTCTCTATCTGGTGGCAATCCTGGCAAATCTTCTGGAAAAACGTCCTTGAACTCTCGGACTACCTTCACATCCTTTACATTTTTTCTTGATCTTCTTCTCTGTTAAGATAAACTAGATACGCTTGGTGTATCCTTTCTTCTTAACAATCTTTCTACTTGAACGGCCGAAATTATCGGAACTCTTTTACAACTTCGATCAATTTCAAAGAATTGAGTTGCTTCTCGTCCAGGCGGTTGAAAAGAAATTTGCCTTTGCTCGCACTTAATCGATGCAAAATTTTCCGTCAACCAATCCATTCCCAAAATTAAGTCTACGTCCCACATTTGAATTAGGTTAAGAGTTTTAGCTGACATCTTAAGAGATCCTAATTCAAACTCTAGATTAGGACAAACTTGAGTAACTATTGTAGATTTACCTACTGGAGTAGTTACTCTTAAATTTTGGGTTGACTTTTCTATTTTAAGGCCAAGAGTATTTACGCATGCATTTGATATAAATGAATGTGATGCACCAGTATCAAATAAAATAATAACAGGTACACCTCTTAACTGGCCCATACCTGCAAGATTACCTTGATCTTTTATGCTCGGCTTCTGCTCAAGAGCAAAGATTCTCTGATATTGCTGCTGAGGCTCTCGCTGCGGTTGCTGCTGCTTTTGATGCTGCTGAGGTCGCTGCACTGGACGATTGCACTGCTACAACGGCTGCGGAAATACTTCCATTGCCTTCAAATGCGGAGGCTGAAACTGATTTGGTCTTCCTCCTCCCGAACTTTGCTGCTGTAAGAGAAATGACCTACTTGCCCACACGCATAGCAGTTATTACTTCCAGCTTTGCAGACTCCTTGGTGCATTTTATTGCACTTAGGGCACGGAGGAATTACTTGATAACCCTGAGACGAACTGCCCTGACCGACAAGAGGCGGTCTAAACCTTCCTGGAACTAACTGATGTGGCTGCTGACTCTGACCTTGCCATGGCTTTTTACTTGGCTGGGAACTAGCATTCCACTTTCTCTTTCCTTTCTGAAACTGCCCTTGACTTAAAAGCTGGGGATTAACAACAGCTGGGGCTGAAACTTGCAACGAATGAGGTATCGAAAACTGGATTGGCTTTTCTGGCTGCATAGCCAATTCCATGTCTAAGGCTCGATTCAAAGCCTCTGCATACGTCATCGCACTTTGGCTAGCAAGAACCACTCTTATGTCTTGCCGAAGACCTGCACGAAAAAGATCAGACATCTTTTCGTCGGTGTCCATCTTATCTGGGGCAAAACGAGCTAAGTCGCAAAACTCTCGATCAAACTCCGACACAGCCTTCTTTCCTTGCTTCAAACTTGCAAACTCGTTCTCTTTCTGCTTACGGTAGCTTCTTGGAATGTACTTCTCAAAAAGAGCATCTTTAAACTGCTCCCAGGTGAGATTCTCCAATTGCTCTGGGGTATACGTCTTCTCACGAGCTTCCCACCAATAATCTACCGATCCTTTCATCTGGTAGGACATACACGTTAAACGTTCTTGATCATTACATCGGAGAAATTTGAAGATTCTCTCCAACGCACGAACCCATTCTTCAGCTTCCGACGGACTTCCTTTTCCGTCTACGGTAGGAGGATTTTGACGAAGAAAAAGCTCTTCTATTCTCCTTTCAAGCTGAGGAGGTGGAGTTGGTTCTCTTTCTTGCTCTTTATCTATATCTTCTCTTCTCGGAGGCATTCTGATTAACCAAATTTGGATTTTAAAGAAAATTTTCTCTTATTTAAGAAAAACTAGAATTTTAATTCCAGACTTAGAAATTTTCAACTGAACTTTTGAACATATAAATATTTTCTTCATAAAGCTCATCATTTAATCATAAACTTTATAAATCAAGCAATTCAAATAATTGCAATCTTCAAATAAATCATATCTCGCAACCACATAATTTCAACCTTAACTATATCATATATATATATATATATCATATTCACATATATATATAAACATATATATATATATATATATATATTTCAACAGTTCAACAATTAAGCAACAAATAAGAAAGATAAGAACTTTCACACATATCTTATACTTATAAAATTTGCAATCTAAAAACCTTATCTTCATATTTTCTTTTCATCTTGCTTCTCATTTCTTAAAACATTACATCTAATGTCTTTTTCAACTTATGCATAAAGGACTCATTAATTAAAACGATGACCGCTTTGGCCATTCTTCATTGTATAAACATCGGAAAATTGCCTCTCTGAGGGCTTTTACAATCCTAATGGGAAATTATCTACAGCAAAAATTTTCCCTACGTCAGCTGTGATGTTCTAACATCACACAAAAAGCACTTCTAATGGTATGGCATACTAGACCATTACCGGATCACCTAAGAGTTATACTTATGCATCTATTTACATCATACAAGCATAAAACAAACATAAAGCACATAATTTATCTCTTGCCAGACATATTACATATTTACTACTACTGCTAACTCTCACTTTCTCTCACGATTCACTGCTCATCCTCACTGGGATCTTCTTCCTCACTCGGCTCCTCTTCCTCTCCCTGATTTTCCTCATTCTCACACTCTGGACTCTCAGCAACTCTCTCATCACCCACTTCATTCGGACAAGATACACTCCCGTATTCTTCACCAGACGACGGCTGATACTCAGGCTGAAAACCAAGCTGGCCATACGGAATACTCCAAAGCTGACCATACCCAACTGTAGCATTAGCAGCAGGGTCAACCTCCTCTTCTTCATTATCAAAACGACGAAGTCCTGACGAACTAGCCTCATTTGGTCTCACAGAACTATTATAAAAATGACAATAAGATTCAAGCTCTGAAGGATTAAAAGCTTGAGGAATATCATTGAGATCATAAGGGACTAGCTCGGAAGAATGGGCTGTGGCCAAACTATTTTGCGGAGCAAGGAGCTCAGGGACTAAAGCTAAGGCATCAGGCTGAGAAGATGGTGCATAATAACCATTCTGAACAGGATTGGGATCAAAGAATCCTTGATCAAGGCCATAATTATCTAGATGAGGATCAACAGCAGGTTCAGGTTCCACAGGAGGAATAAAAAGAGGAATAGAATCATTTTGCTGCACATTTTCTTCCTGCACTCCTTCTAGATAATAGTGAGGTGGCGGATCGTAAGGGCCAGGTAGAGGATTAGCATAACGAATAAATCGGGAGATGATCTCTGCTATGAATCCATTGCAATCTCCGTGAAGATCGTCTCTCCAGAGTTGCGGCAATATAAAACGAGGTGTCAAAGAAGAAGCCCACTCGCCATGCTTCTGGAAGAAGGGGAATCAAATGCATAATTCCGTCCACCCCTGTCAGATCCATCAGATGAACATCAATCCAAACCCGATGATAACGTGCCAGAAATTTAGCTAAAGTTTCTCGATAACTCATTCGGATATGCTGAAATTCTCTCATCGCTACTTCACCACGCGGCGACGCCATCCCATTTGAAAAATAAAATTTAACAATTAATCACCCCGAGACGAAAGAAAAACCGCCTCCAGGAAACCACAGTCTCCACATACTCAATATCGCTTTCCCACGGTGATACCAAGCTCATGTTACTTTCCAACAACAAACTACCAACTTGCTTGCACAAAAGTTCCATCGTCTCGCTTACAACCATCATCACATAAAACAACCTCATTAGAAGCTCAAAACCAGCAATCAAAAATATTAAATTCAAAACTTTCAAACTTTAAAACTATAAAACTTTAAAAATTCATGCCTGAATAGCTGGATGAGATGAGACGAGGTGCTGGACTTTTGTTGTAAGAATACTCAACTAGTCTAGGAATTCAAACCAAACTAGACTTAAAATAAAATTTAGACTCAGAGCAGACAAATGAACAGCCTTGCTCTGATACCACTCTGTCGCAGCCCGACTCAGAATTAAGATGACCGAGCTGGTGGGTCCCACGACGTACACAATTTATGATTAACCAAAGAACTGATAACGACCCAGTTATCCAACAAAACCAATCATACATCAAACATTCTCAATATTTAGAAATACCGGGAATTAAATAAAGATTTTATCAACTTTTCATCGAGCATGCATAACAAGAATTTAATATCAATATCATGCTCGATACTTCCAACCAAAAATTTAAGATCCACGACGGATACCAAATGATCTCAATAATAGAATCAGTTGATCAAAATATGTCAAATTCAACATTTCCA
Organism: Agastache rugosa; assembly: GCA_031470985.1. Taxonomy (NCBI): domain Eukaryota; kingdom Viridiplantae; phylum Streptophyta; class Magnoliopsida; order Lamiales; family Lamiaceae; genus Agastache; species Agastache rugosa. The sequence goes on from CM062608.1 coordinate 26,012,964, forward strand.
AGGAATCATGCTCAACCGGATATCAACAGAATAATCATACGACCAAAGGTACCAAAAGATCAAAGAAGTTTATCAGATCAAGAAAGTACGATAAAGAGGTCGCATGACTTAAAATACTTAAGATAGAAACAACAACGGTTTCAAATAAGACAGGCTAACATATCATTCAAAAGATACGTCATTAACGTCAAAGACTTCAGAACATAGGAATAGACTTCATACTTCAAACATACTTCAGAATTTAAACATACTTCAGAGTGTTGCAGCGGAATAACAAAAGGAATTATATGTATGCAGACATATAATTCTAGACTGACTTCTTTTAATTACATTGGAACCAACAAAAGTCCGCCAAGCACACCCTCATCCTCATACCAGCTAACCTGCACATTTTAGAAAATAACATGCAGGGCTGAGTACTACGTACTCAGTGGACATATGCCAACATAATTTGAAATCTTGCTGATTACAGCTATAAATTGAACTTGCCTTTAAAAGCAAAGCACAAGTATACGTTTTAAAAATCAAACCTGTGCATGCTCAAATGTTTTCTTTTATTTAAAAGCATGAGTGTCTGCGCAGACAATATATATATCAGAGTATGTACCAAGTCTACAATAATAAATTAGTGTTGAGAAGTAGGCCTCCTTCTCAAACACTTGTAACCGGCCCACCTTTCGGAAGGCGCACGATTACAAATAAGTGTACACAAATCCCACCTTTCGTAGGACCGAATTCGTCTTCCTTTGGTAGACGGTATCATACAAAACTTAAAATATTTGGCAAGTCAATTAATTTAAATCATCACATAAATATATATATATATATATATATATATATATATATATTCATGCATTCATCACTTTATTCGTTTAGAAAGCCCACCTGTCGTAGGCTGCTTTAATTACCCTTTCGGATTCTGATTTCCCGGCTTTAAGTTTCCGCTTGTTCCTTCATTTGAAATTGGTTTAACAACCATCAGAGCGAGAAACAAACGCCAGGCGAAGAGGTACGACATCTCTATCAATTTAATTCCTAATTCGCTTCGAGTTTTCTAACGCTCAACTTAATACTAACACTTAAACATTCTAATTACTTCTAAAATTCTAACTTAGCTTCTAATTGTGTCACAGCCCCAAATCCCGAAGGACGGCTAAGCCGGGGTGTGACTAGGGGTTGGAATTAAGAAGCGGGGAAGAAAGGGGATTAATGAATAACTGAGGGATAAATCTTGAATCATCAAGGAAATACATAGAAGTAAACTTTGATTATATAACGCGAGACAATCTCGAAGGATTTCTCAAATAGAACTAACAAGTCGTTTCAAGTTTCAAGTACAAAATACTTAAACAAAAAGTGTTATAACATATTAGAGTGTTTGCAGCGGAAAAAGAACGTAGATTGACTCCACATATGAAGATGTGAAATCGAGGCTCGACTAGCTTTATTAAGGATTTACAACCACGTACTCAACTTCCGCCGTCACCCGTCACTCAACCTGCATATTTAAAAACATATACAGGGCTAAGTACAAAGTACTTAGTGAACACATGCCAAAAACATATAATAGATTTAATGGATTTATCAGGCATTTCAACAGTAACACAACGGGGTTTTTCATTAAAGGCCCGTGCTTACTAAAATTTCTTTTCATAATTGCTTGCAAGCATTTTCTTACTTTTAATTCAATATGACCAAATCTGAATAACGCCGGGGAAGAATGCACTCTTCCGCGGTCGCTTCTCACCGTGGCTGGCTACCCCTCAACAGAGTACCACACACTCCGGCTACCGTGTACACTAATTCTGGAAAGCACCCTCTTGGCTAACTCAGAATCCGATCGATTACTAGTTGGCGAACCAACTCAGATAGGCATAATAGAACTCACAAAACAAATTCTTTTATGCCAAGACAATCACTTTAAAACATGCTTTTTAAAGTGATAAGAAAAACAGAAGCTCGAGTTATTCAGTAAACTGAATATTCACATTTTATTTGTATAATAGAAAAGCCCACCTTAATGGTTTACAGAACGGAAACCCAGCTTCAATCTTCCGTCCTTTCTTCTATGTATGATGTCCTCCTTTAATCGTAAATAATCAAATCTTAGAAAAAGATCGAGAGGGAAACCATACGATAACGTACTTGATAACTTGATTAATCTTTAATATATACTTTTGAGTTTACGAAAGAAACAACCGAAAACAAGTTGATCATAAATCGACTTGGATAAAACAAGTCAGTTCGGAAAATCAAGCTAGCTGGAAAAACTGAGTTAGTTGGAAAACTGAGCTGGCTAGAAAAACAGAGCTGGCTGGAAAAACAGAGTCGGCCGGAAAAACAGAGCCGGGCCGGAAAAACGTAGTCGGGCCGGACCTACCGAGTTAATCCAAATTTCGATCGGGTCCACTGAGTTAATCCAAATGGCCGAGTCCAAATGGGTAATTCCAATGATCGGGTCCACCGAGTTAATCCACTGGCCGGGTCCAAATTGGGTAATTCCAAATGATCGGGTCCAAATTGAGTTAATCCAAATCGGCCGAGTCCAAATTGGGTAATTCCAGCTGACTTAATCCAGGAATTAAACTCTCAATTTCACCAGCTCTCTCTCTCTCTCTTAGAAATCAACAACAGTAGCAGAGCACCACTGCCGTCGTCTCCCTCCTTTTTCCGGCGGGGCTTCGCCGTAGCTTCTCACTGCCGCCGCCGCCTCCTCCTCCTCTCTCTTATCTTTCTCACTTCTTGGTCTCTTTCTATCTCTATCCGACGGCAGAGCACGACCGCTGCGTCTCCTCCGACGAACTTCACCGTTCGCCGCCTCCGTTCCATCGTCGTCGTCGTGGCGCGTCACCACTACCATGGTAAACTCTCTGCCTTTTATCCTCTTATTTCTTATTTAATTGCTAATTTCAGATTTTAAGATTTTAATTTTAGTTTTAAATTTTAATTCTCTCTTTTCTTTTAAAACCGGCAGTGGTTGCCGTTCTTTCGCCGTCGTCGTCGCCGGCTTCTACCAGCACCGCCGCTTCCTTGGCTAAACGGACAGTTGGGAAAACCACCACTGCCGTCTTCATATTGGCAAAACGAGCGGCTGCCCAGAATGACTTTCGTCGTCGGCGTCGATGTCCAAACTATTCCGACTCGGCCTTATCATCGGACTCGACAACAAACCGTAACCAAGACTCAATAATTCGAGTTTGAAGGAAAAGCAGAAATGTAAAGCAGAGGCAGGTTCTACAATTTTATTCAAAGTTTCTTATTTGGCAAAACAGTGTTTCTAGAATCAGTTTTGTGAATACTGGACTCTGGTTTCTTTGTTGACTTGCACTTAGTTCATAGATGGATGATTCTTGAGTTATGATCATGCTTGTGTTAATATTGCTTTGCTGGTAAAAATTAAAATAGGTTATACTCTTATTTTATATGATTTCAGTTTGAAGTTCTTTAAGAAAAGGAAACAGAGTTTTTCGTACACATAAATTAGATTTTGAGTTGTATAAACTTACTGGTTGGATTGATGAGCGGATGGATGGTTTATGAATGAATTGAAATGCTGAATCTTGTGACTGAAATTCCCCTGCAGAGCTTCTTCTTCCTTTACTTTTTCTTGGGTGTAATTTGTTTGTGATGAGAGAGTAATTAACTCAGGAAAGTTATATTTAAGAGGAATGGTTGATCTTATTTGCTGTAATGATTCAAATGTAAATGTGATGGACGTGTATTACAAACTTAACCACAAGATTACTGACAAGATTTTGGAGAAGATTTACTCCTATCATCGGCACATTCACAGCTGTAAAAGATAATACTTGGTGCATTTCGGTTGATTAAGGGCCTCACGGTGCTTTTAAAGTTTTTCATGGTTGGGCTTTAATTTGGGCTTTTATTTATTTAACAAGATGGGCTTAAATTTATTTAAGCTCATTGGGCTATAAATAAAAGAAAAGGTTCGGCCCAAGTTACAAAGATATAAGTCGGCTCACTAAAACATATATAAGATTATTAAGTCTTTTATTACGAAGGATTTGATCGCCGATAATTAATTATAAATATAAACGGTTCAAACATTCAAAATTAATTTCTTAATTTCCCTATTACTTAATGACGGCAACAATATAATCAAACTTTAGAAAAAAAAAAAATGGAAATGAAAAAGTAAATCGTTTTAATACTCGACTCTGAACTTTAAGAGTATTCGGTTAAAATAACTTAAGGCTGCAAAAATTGTAATTAATTATATAAAATTAATTATACGCAAGTTTAGAAAAATCGGGGTATTACATCCTACCCCTCTAACAAGAAATTTCGTCCCGAAATTTGTATACCTTCTTCGAAAAGCTCAGGGTATTTTTCCAGCATCTTTTCTTCGAGTTCCCACGTAGCTTCTTCCTGCCCGTGGTGATTCCATAAAATTTTTACAAGCGATATCGTCTTAGTTCGGAGTTCTTGTACCTTTCGGTCCAAAATAGCTTGCGGTCTTTCTTCATAGCTCAAATCCGGACTAAGAATAATGTCTTGCTGGCGAACCACGTGTTTAGGATCGAACACGTATTTTCTTAATTGAGAGACATGGAAAACATTATGAACACTCCCTAGACTTGGCGGTAAAGCCAATCTATAAGCAACGAGTCCTATCTTTTCCAAAATCTCAAAAGGTCCAATAAATCTGGGTCTAAGCTTACCCTTCACGCCAAACCTAATAATTCCCTTAGACGGAGAAACCTTGAGGAAAACCTTATCCCCAATTTCGAATGATAACTCCGATCGACGTACGTCGGCATAAGATTTCTGTCGACTTTGGGCTTCCTTTATTCTCAGTCGGATCTGTCGAATGATCTCTATCATTTCACCGACTGAATCTGGCCCTAGATTTTTCCTTTCACCTACTTCATCCCAATAAAGCGGTGATCTACATTTCTTTCCATACAATGCTTCATATGGAGCCATGCCTATTGTTGCTTGATAACTGTTATTATAAGCAAATTCGATTAGTGGCAAAACATTTTCCCAGCTCCCACCTTGATCCAACACCACAGTTCTCAACATGTCTTCTAGTGTTTGGATTGTTCTTTCAGACTGACCGTCTGTTTGAGGGTGAAAAGCTGTGCTGAAATTGAGTTTGGTACCCAATTCTTTTTGCAAGCTGATCCAAAATCTTGAGGTGAATTTTGAATCTCTATACCGATGTTATCGATGTTGGTACTCCGTGCAGACGTACGATCTCACGGACATATAATTGGGCTAATTTCTCCGATCCATAGGTAATCGGAATTGGTATAAAATGAGCTGACTTTGTGAGACGGTCTACTACAACCCATATTGCAGTGTTTCCTCTTTTGACTTCGGCAGACCGGTCACAAAATCCATTGTTATACCTTCCCACTTCCATGTTGGAATATCCAACGGTTGTAACTTTCCATAAGGTCGTTGGTGTAAGGCTTTTACTTGCTGACAAGCCAGACATCGTTCTACGAAGGAGGCTACATCTCGCTTTAAGCCGTCCCGGAACTTTCTCTTTAAGTCACCGATACATCTTCGTACTTCCCGGATGAGCAGTGTAAGGTGTATCATGAGATTCACTCATGATGTCATTTTTCAGTTCGTCATCATGAGGAATACAAAGTCTTCCATCGAACTCGATTGCATTATCTGTTGCTTCAGAGTAACCGCTAGGGTTACCTGATCTCACCTTCAGACGTAGTTTCTCAAACACCTCATCTTTCCTCTGAGCACTTATTATTCTTTCTCGCAAGTCTGGTATAGCCACTAGGGTTGCAACACAACTAGTTATTGTTTCTGGTGAATTGATCACCTCCAAACTCATTCTCTCAAAGTCTTGAATGAGTTCTCCTTCTTCGGTAAGGAAACAAGCTAAGTGTGTTGGAGTCTTGCGACTCAAAGCATCTGCTACAACATTTGCTTTGCCTGGATGGTAATTGATACCACAGTCATAATCCTTTACTAATTCGAGCCATCTTCTTTGTCTCATATTCAATTCTTTTTGCTCGAAAAAGTATTTTAGACTCTTATGATCCGTAAAAATCTCAACCCTAACTCCATATAGGTGATGTCTCCAGATTTTTAACGAATGCACAACGGCTAATTCCAGATCATGTGTGGGGTAATTGACTTCATGTGGCCTAAGTTGTCGTGATGCATAGGCTATCACTTTTCCATCTTGCATCAGCACACAACCTAGTCCATTTTTAGAAGCATCTGTATACACCACATATTCTTTATTTGCTTCTGGGAGAGCCAAAACTGGTGCCGTAGTCAACTTGTCTTTTAGTTCTTGGAAATTTGCCTCACATTCGTCCGTCCACTTATATTTGATTCCTTTCTTCAGTAATTGTGTCATAGGTCTAGCTATCTTAGAAAATCCTTCAATGAATCTTCTATAGTATCCGGCTAGACCTAAAAAGCTCCTAATCTCATTAGGGTTGGTTGGTGACTTCCAGTCACGTACCGCTTCCACTTTAGCAGGGTCCACCTTGATACCTCCTGCTGACACAATGTGCCCAAGAAACATCACTTCACTCAGCCAAAACTCGCACTTACTGAACTTGGCATATAGTTTCTCAGTTCTCAAAGTTTCCAACACTATTCTCAAGTGTTCTTCGTGCTCTTTCTCATTTTTGGAATAAATGAGAATGTCGTCAATAAATACTAAGACGAACTTGTCTAAGTATGGGTGATAAACTCTATTCATGAGATCCATGAATACTGCAGGAGCATTAGTCAATCCGAATGGCATAACTAAGAACTCGTAGTGGCCATATCGTGTTCGGAAAGCCGTCTTGGGTATATCTTCTGGTTTGATTTTCAATTGATGATACCCAGACCTAAGGTCTATTTTTGAAAACACACATGCTCCCTTGAGTTGATCAAACAAGTCATCTATCCTTGGTAAAGGATATTTATTCTTGAGGGTTATCTTGTTCAACTCTCGATAATCTATGCACATCCTCATTGTGCCGTCCTTTTTCTTTACAAATAGAACATGTGCTCCCCATGGTGAAACACTTGGTCTAATAAAACCAAGATCCAACAACTTTTGTAGTTGTATCTTGAGTTCTTGTAATTCCTTCGGTGCCATTACGTATGGTGCTTTCGACCTTGGGGGCGGCCGGGCTCCGGAGTCAATGTTGAAGTCCACTTGTCGATTTTGTGGCAGTCCTGGTAGTATTTCTGGAAATACGTCCTCGAATTCTCTGACGATCGCCACATCTCCTATGGTCTTTTCGACTCCAGCTTCCCCGTTCAGGTAAACAAGGAAAGCCTGACAGTCTTTCTTTTTCATCATCTTCTTAGCTTGAAGGGCAGAGATAACTGGCACTCTCCTACCCATTGTAATTCCGTGAAATTCTGTGGGCTCTTCTCCGGGTAATGGAAAAGAAATTTTTCTCTCATTACAGAGAATCGTAGCATAGTTCTCAGCTAACCAATCCATTCCTAGGATTATATCTACGTCCCGCATTACCATGACATTCAAATTGTTAGCTATAACCTTAAAAGTTCCTAGTTCCAATTCTAGGTTAGAGCAAACAAGTGAAGTGGTTGTGATCTCTCCGGATGGTGTAGTTACTCTCATTTTATGACTAGCTCGTTCTGGTATGATATCTAAATTATCGACACAAGAACTAGAAATAAAAGAGTGTGATGCTCCGGTATCGAACAAAATAATTACAGGAAAGTTAAGAAGTTTGCCCATACCTGCCAAATTTCCTTTGTTCTTAATTGGCGGCTTTTGTTCGATGGCAAAGGCCCTAGCATTCCGCTGTTGTGGCTGTTGTTGAGGTTGCGGCTGCGCCTGTATAGCCCTCAGAGGTTGGGGTTGACCATATTGGTTCGGCCTAAGTGCTTGGGGTGGTCTCGGGCACTCTCTCTTCATGTGACCCTTTTGGCCGCAGTTAAAACAGTTTTCGGTGCCCACCTGACAGACGCCGAAATGTACCCTATTACACTTACGGCAAGTAGGGATTACAACCTTTCCCTGACCGTTGCCTCCTTGATTCGGAGCATTCTGCCGCCCTTGCCATTGCCCTGACTGGTTGTTTCCTTGCCATGGCCTCTTGCCAAGGTTGTTATTGTTCTGATTGCTATTCTGATTAGGCTGTTGAAAGCCACGTTGATTACCACCCTGATTACCCTGACGGTTGTTGTGTTGATAGTAACCACTGTTATTTCCGCCTTCCCATTTTCTCTTGCCCTTGTAGTTATTGTTGAAATGGTTCTGAGTCTGAGCTTGAGCTTGTACCGGTACGTATACTGGAGCTCGTCTTTCTTCCGGCATTACTGCCTCCATCTCTAGAGCTCTCTCTAGTGACTCAGTGTAGCTCAGCCCTCCATGACTAGCTAACGACACTCCAATCTCGTGTCTTAGTCCAGAACGGAACTTCTTTGCCATTTTCTCATCCGTATCAACTTGATCCGGTGCATATCTTGCCAATTCACAGAATATTCCATCATATTCCGTCACAGACATCTTTCCTTGTTTCAAATTATAGAACTCAGATTCCTTCTTTGCTCTATAAGTCTTTGGCACGTATTTGTCAAACAGTGCCTCTTTGAATTCATTCCAGGTATACTGAGCCAGATGCTCCTCTGGAATGATTTTCTTGCGAGCCTCCCACCAGAAGTCAGCAGGTCCAATGAGTTGAAAGGCTATGCAAGAAAGACGCTCCTCATCAGTACATCTGAGAAGCTGGAAAATTCTTTCAATAGCTCTTACCCAAAGCTCAGCATCGCTCGGGTTTCCAGATCCATTGAAAATAGGTGGATTTCTTTTGAGGAATAGATCCTCGATATCACGGCGATGTGGTGGTGGAGGTGGAGGTGGTGGTGGGGCTTCCTGACGCTCCTGATCTTCTCTTCGAGGTCTACCCCTACCCCTACCTCTTCCTCTACCTTTCCCACGTCCTCTTCTTCCTCCTTCATTTTCAGCTTCCATTTTGAAGATATTCTGGGATTTAGAAAGAAACTTATTAGAACACAACTTATCAAACTGGTATACTCGATGACAACTTTAAACAGATTGGCAATCATTACTTGAACAAAGATAAATGGATTTCGATTGTACAACTTCTCAAGTTGACAAACATAAAAACAGAATATAAGAAGATTGCAACATAAGAGTAAAAGCCCTCACATGGGGTCATATATATATATATTGGAATAACCAAAATTTGCCTCCACGAGGTCTTACATCCAAAAGATCTAGACTTTATCTCGTCCAGACTAGGCTATCTGCCTATCTATAATATGCTTCTATAAATTTAAAAGACGGTATGCTTTAACAAGATGCATTGCCGTCAACAACAGGGAAAGATGTTAGACTCGGGATTATATTTACATTAACTCCCGACTATTTACACCAAAAGAAGTCTAACACATTCCTGATCTATTTACAAAAGCAAAAACTAATTCCCACAGCTAACTGGCCCTAGACGGGTCCATGTCTGACTCTCGGAGACGCTGCAGTACTCTCCTCACTGCCCTCAGCGGGCTCCAACCACCAAGGAAACTCCTCAGGGTCCTCTTCCTCCTCTAGCTCTACGCCGAAAATCGCTCCCAAGGTCCCTTCGACCTCGGCGTCGGGTATGTGCTGATCCGTGCGTCGGCTCGCTACTCCCGGGTGTGGCTCGGCCGGTGCTAGCTGCTCGGGCCCCAAGTACAACTCTGGTGCTGCCATCTCCTCAGCAAGGCTAGCCCAGTCGACAGTAACCATCGGCTCGTCTAAAAAGACAGGGTATGGGAGCTCGCAAGGTCCACGCGGTTAAGGGCCGGGTTAGGTGTGCAGGTACGAGGAGGTGATATCTTCAAGAAATCCATAGTCAAGTGGGACCGCGAAGGTCCACGAAACTCGTCGGCCTGTCTAACCCCAAGAAAGGGTAGGTCAGTAATCGACCCTGCCTCCTCTGGTAGAACTCCAGGAAGAAAGTCAGTCACCGGTACTAGGTCATTCAGTCGACGGTACGAAGCGTGCTCCTCAAATTCAACTCTTGGACAACTACCCACTGTGACAAACTGTCTCAACAAAGCGGATGCAAACAGACAAAAGTCACCTGTAGGTTCCGTGTTAGCCCCCACCAAGACAAGGAAAAACCATGACTGTTTTTTTGCGCCCATCCCTTCCATTTCTGGGGCATCATGGCGATACAGTCCACCATAGCTTGTCTATCGTCCACTCCAAGTTGCTTAACAGGTTTCCAGTAGTGTAGAAAGTCTATAACATACTGTCCAAAGTCACAACCCGAGCGTGGGATGAAGTCATGGTACAGCCTCAAAAGTACCTCAGGCCTAACGGGAGGCTTGAACCGGTTGCTAAAGAAGCTCGAGAAGCACTCCGTACTCATCCTAAGAGAAGAATTTGCAAAACACAAATCAGTAACTGGTAGGATAAAAACTAACACAACTTAAGGGATTCTTAAAGCACTTAAAGAATAAACTGTGTATTAAACAAAAACAACTTAAACAATAAATAGCACCACTTAACTTAAGCACTTAGCAATTATCTCAAAATTGCATATAAATCCAAAAAATAAAAAAAAATTTCAAATTTTATAACTCTATACTTAGAGGTTTCTTAACTCTAATAAAGGAAGAACTCAACTAAACTTTACTTAGCTAGATTCGACCAGCAAAATCTAAACGGTTCTCTATAATGGAAAGCAAAAGTCAACTTGAAGTTCCGTCGAATAATGAACTTCAATGAAGATGACTGTGCTCATATCACTTATACGCAAGTGACATTCGTTCTCTTTTGCTTTCGTTTCTCTTTACTTCTTCATTTCTTCGTTGATTGAGTTCTTCTTTATTGCTTTGAAACCAACGCTTCTTAAAAGTCTAAGTTCTCAAAAATCGGGAAAATGCCTTAGAAAAATTCTTCTAAGTTCTCAATCCGACATGCTCTTGAAAACGGAAATTATAAATCATATAATTCCAAGGAGATAAATTCTAGCATTAAATTCAAGCTTAGAATAATATTTAAAACATATTTTCAAGATGTTTTTAAACTTTTGCAAAGAACGAGAACTTTTAAAATTTCTTACCTTATTATTGGTTGAGCCGGCGTAACGGGGTGTTGAGTTCGTGACTAGTTTCTCAAGTTTAGTGGTTCGAACTAAACTTTTACTCAAAAGAAGACTCAGGCTCGTAGCAAACGAAACGCTGCGATACCACTCGTCACGGCCCCAAATCCCGAAGGACGGCTAAGCCGGGGTGTGACTAGGGGTTGGAATTAAGAAGCGGGGAAGAAAGGGGATTAATGAATAACTGAGGGATAAATCTTGAATCATCAAGGAAATACATAGAAGTAAACTTTGATTATATAACGCGAGACAATCTCGAAGGATTTCTCAAATAGAACTAACAAGTCGTTTCAAGTTTCAAGTACAAAATACTTAAACAAAAAGTGTTATAACATATTAGAGTGTTTGCAGCGGAAAAAGAACGTAGATTGACTCCACATATGAAGATGTGAAATCGAGGCTCGACTAGCTTTATTAAGGATTTACAACCACGTACTCAACTTCCGCCGTCACCCGTCACTCAACCTGCATATTTAAAAACATATACAGGGCTAAGTACAAAGTACTTAGTGAACACATGCCAAAAACATATAATAGATTTAATGGATTTATCAGGCATTTCAACAGTAACACAACGGGGTTTTTCATTAAAGGCCCGTGCTTACTAAAATTTCTTTTCATAATTGCTTGCAAGCATTTTCTTACTTTTAATTCAATATGACCAAATCTGAATAACGCCGGGGAAGAATGCACTCTTCCGCGGTCGCTTCTCACCGTGGCTGGCTACCCCTCAACAGTACCACACACTCCGGCTACCGTGTACACTAATGAAAGCACCCTCTTGGCTAACTCAGAATCCGATCGATTACTAGTTGGCGAACCAACTCAGATAGGCATAATAGAACTCACAAAACAAATTCTTTTATGCCAAGACAATCACTTTAAAACATGCTTTTTAAAGTGATAAGAAAAACAGAAGCTCGAGTTATTCAGTAACTGAATATTCACATTTTATTTGTATAATAGAAAAGCCCACCTTAATGGTTTACAGAACGGAAACCCAGCTTCAATCTTCCGTCCTTTCTTCTATGTATGATGTCCTCCTTTAATCGTAAATAATCAAATCTTAGAAAAAGATCGAGAGGGAAACCATACGATAACAGACTTGATAACTTGATTAATCTTTAATATATACTTTTGAGTTTACGAAAGAAACAACTGAAAACAAGTTGATCATAAATCAGCTGGATAAAACAAGCTGTCTGGAAAATCAAGCTAATTTGGAAAACCGAGTTAGTTGGAAAACCGAGCCGGCTAGAAAACAGATGGCCGGAAAACAGTAGCCGGGCCGGAAAAACAGAGCCGGGCCGGAAAACAGAGCCGGGCCGGACCGTGAGTTAATCCAATTGACCGGGTCCAAATTGAGTTAATCCAAATTACCGAGTCCAAATTCGGGTAATTCCACTGACGGGTCCAACTCGAGTTAATCCAATTGGCCGGGTCCAAATTGGTAATTCCAAATTGACGGGTCCAATGAGTTAATCCAAATTGGCTGAGTCCAGCTGGGTAATTCCAGCTGACTTAATCCAGGAATTAAACTCTCAATTTCACCAGCTCTCTCTCTCTCTCTTAGAAATCAACAACAGTAGCAGAGCACCACTGCCGTCGTCTCCCTCCTTTTTCCGGCGGGGCTTCGCCGTAGCTTCTCACTGCCGCCGCCGCCTCCTCCTCCTCTCTCTTATCTTTCTCACTTCTTGGTCTCTTTCTATCTCTATCCGACGGCAACAGCAGTAGCACGACCGCTGCGTCTCCTCCGACGAACTTCACCGTTCGCCGCCTCCGTTCCATCGTCGTCGTCGTGGCGCGTCACCACTACCATGGTAAACTCTCTGCCTTTTATCCTCTTATTTCTTATTTAATTGCTAATTTCAGATTTTAAGATTTTAATTTTAGTTTTAAATTTTAATTCTCTCTTTTCTTTTAAAACCGGCAGTGGTTGCCGTTCTTTCGCCGTCGTCGTCGCCGGCTTCTACCAGCACCGCCGCTTCCTTGGCTAAACGGACAGTTGGGAAAACCACCACTGCCGTCTTCATATTGGCAAAACGAGCGGCTGCCCAGAATGACTTTCGTCGTCGGCGTCGATGTCCAAACTATTCCGACTCGGCCTTATCATCGGACTCGACAACAAACCGTAACCAAGACTCAATAATTCGAGTTTGAAGGAAAAGCAGAAATGTAAAGCGAGAGTTGTGTTCTACAATTTTATTCAAAGTTTCTTATTTGGCAAAAAGGTGTTTCTAGAATCGGTTTGTGAATACTCGGACTCGGTTTCTTTGTTGACTTGCACTTAGTTCATAGATGGATGATTCTTGAGTTATGATCATGCTTGTGTTAATATTGCTTTCTTGGTAAAAATTAAAATAGGTTATACTCTTATTTTATATGATTTCAGTTTGAAGTTCTTTAAGAAAAGGAAACAGAGTTTTTCGTACACATAAATTAGATTTTGAGTTGTATAAACTTACTGGTTGGATTGATGAGCGGATGGATGGTTTATGAATGAATTGAAATGCTGAATCTTGTGACTGAAATTCCCCTGCAGAGCTTCTTCTTCCTTTACTTTTTCTTGGGTGTAATTTGTTTGTGATGAGAGAGTAATTAACTCAGGAAAGTTATATTTAAGAGGAATGGTTGATCTTATTTGCTGTAATGATTCAAATGTAAATGTGATGGACGTGTATTACAAACTTAACCACAAGATTACTGACAAGATTTTGGAGAAGATTTACTCCTATCATCGGCACATTCACAGCTGTAAAAGATAATACTTGGTGCATTTCTGGTTGATTAAGGGCCTCACAGGCTTTTAAAGTTTTTCATGGTTGGGCTTTAATTTGGGCTTTTATTTATTTAACAAGATGGGCTTAAATTTATTTAAGCTCATTGGGCTATAAATAAAAGAAAAGGTTCGGCCCAAGTTACAAAGATATAAGTCGGCTCACTAAAACATATATAAGATTATTAAGTCTTTTATTACGAAGGATTTGATCGCCGATAATTAATTATAAATATAAACGGTTCAAACATTCAAAATTAATTTCTTAATTTCCCTATTACTTAATGACGGCAACAATATAATCAAACTTTAGAAGAAAGAAAAAAAAAAAAATGGAAATGAAAAAGTAAATCGTTTTAATACTCGACTCTGAACTTTAAGAGTATTCGGTTAAAATAACTTAAGGCTGCAAAAATTGTAATTAATTATATAAAATTAATTATACGCAAGTTTAGAAAAATCGGGGTATTACAAATTGACTTTCTAAATTAAACATATAAATATTTAAACACTTAAACATTTAAAACAAATTATCAACATTGCACTTTATCCAAAGCATTCAACTCAGATCATTTTCGACTCGTGAAACGATATCGAAAAATTATGAAATTAATTCTACTTACATCATTTAGCATAATAAACACAATTACGCAATCAGATTACACATTCAGATCACGTATACGTATAAACCTTCGACTTGGAAAAATAGCCGAAAAATAGAAAATTCTTAATTCTTGGCAATTAATTTCTGAAAAATTCTACAATACTTAATTTTCCGTGTAGAATTCAAATATGCCATTATTTTCTTGATTAAAAATCAAATAATACTATTATTTCCTTTAATTATTTTCGGCATTTTTGGAAATTAGAAAATAAATATCCAATTTCATTCTAATCAATTCCAAACATCTTAAATTAATTTATAAGCTATTTTTATAGTTTAATTACTTTAATAAATTGGATAGAAATCCAATTTCTAATATATATATATATATATATATATATTTCGAAATTTTCTACAAATATAGCACAATTACTTATTTCTATACTTTTCAAATTACAACATGCTTCACTAATATTCTAAAGATTAATTATAATCTCAATTAATCAATTTAAGCTTTAAAATAATTATTTTTAATTTATTAAAAATCTGAAAATATTCGAAAATTATGAAATTGAGCTCTAAAAATTCTAGAAAAATTCTCACATGCTTAAATAAATAACATAAGTTCAATTCTATCATCAATTTCATCATTCAACATCAAAATCTAAAAATCTCAAATTTTCAAAGCCTAATTGTTCGAAAATTTCTATAATTGGCATAATTATGCTTTAATCAATTATCTCAATACATAAACATCATTATCATAATCATATAGGATCAATTTGAACATCAATTTAATCAAAGAATATCAAAATTATAAACCCTTATTTTTAAGCATTATTTTCGGCCATAATTAAAAATCAATAGAAGGGCTTTGATTCTTTAATTACTTCCAACATAAAACATGCTTAGAATAATTATCTAAGCTCAAATAATCAATCAAAGTAATCATATAACATCACAATCAAATTCTCAAATTTTTTTCTCATTTCTCGGCAATTTTGAAAATATGAATAAAGCTTGAATAAATCATGAATTAATAACATATCATGCATCCTAAACATGAATTAAACATCATAAATTAAATTCAAGCTCATCTACTAATATTCTTCATTATTTTCGAAATTTTCTAAAATAATTAAATGGAGGATTTAAGCTTGAATTAAAGCTAAATACTTGAAATAAACATATAACTTACCTTAATACTTAATTTGGATATGATTGGTACTTAAATTTGAGCTTAAAACTTGATCAAATATGGATTTATGTGTGAAGTGTGTGTGTAAGAGTTGCTGCTCTGTTTTTGGCGTGAAAATGGAAATGGAAATGTGATAATATTGGTCATTAGCTTCTAACACACACACACTTAATTAACCACATTAGTCATCTTATTATGTCATCCCTTAGGTCATCCATGATGTCAATGCTTAGGTCATAATTAGGTAGTAATAAATTAATTAATTAATTGCTTAATTAATCAATTAATTATTAAGCTTGCTAATCGTAACTTTAATCTCTAATTTCTTGATCTAGAAAAATCAATTAGGGCATCTCAAACCCTAATGCAAATTCTCATAAGAAAATGCTAAGAAACGAATTAATTAAGAATTAATTAAGATTATTATTTTTAATAATAATCACTAATAAAATAAATTAAGAAAATTAAATTCATAATTTTCTCAATAAAAAATCAAGCATAAATACACACATTGATAATCATAAATTCTACTTCGTTTCGGATAACCCGAGACGAATAAAAATAATTATATTCTATTTTTTTTCGGCAAAATTAAGGTTGCCGAAGAAAAATTATTAAAAAGGGAATTTTCTTCTTCTTAATTCTCTTTAATTAATTAAAGAATTTTAGAATTAATTACGCGAGAAATCGGGGTACTACAAGAGGTGAGACATTTGGGTCATACTAGGGATCTACTAGAAAGCTAGAGTTGGGCCTCATACATGTTTTATCCTATTATTCAAGATCAGAATAATTATAAGCATATAATCACTAATTCATTCCACTAAAGAATTAGTGATGCACTGCCGCTCTAGCCCACTGATGAATCAGGGCTTCTAATTTTAACTTCGATAATCCCCATGTTTAAGATGTTGAATATTCATTAATTAATTAAAGCTTCTGACAGCTTAAATTAATTAATATCTTTAATTCCTTAAGTAGTACCACTCAACATTATTATCGTACCGGATAACTAAATCCACCTGCAGGGTTTAGTACGATAAACTTAATGAGCTCCTTAAGGGAATGTCATCAACCTGGGGTCTCCAGGACATGGTTCTCTAATATAGCTAATTAAGTATCGAACAAATGCTATTGTCACCCAAGATACGGAGCATATTGAGCTAACTCATAACTCTCACCCATGGTAAGTCAAAGTGACAGAAATACACTTGAACACACATAATAACTTATTAGGATTTAGATCTATCGAGTCACCGAGACCTTGGTTCTTCTCAAACGGTCAGAATAGAAGAACACGTCTCACTGCGATCCTTTTAATACGTAGACGTACGTATTAGCATAAACAAGTAGTCAAGACAAACTACTTTCCGTTTTATGCTACAGCCTAAACCGATAGCTTGTCTAAAGTTATCTCGGCCGTGAATACTGATTAATATCTCATGAGAAACTGATTAAATGTTCTTCTGTGATCTACAACATACCATTTAATCTATAACACGAGATAATGGAACATGATATACTATGCGACAAACAATCAAATCAGATATGGGACAAATAGCGGAAATAGAAACCGTGTATACCAGCATAAAAGGTTGCTTTACAGTTAGAGGTGTTCACGGGCCGGTTCCGGTTCGAACCGGGCCCGAAACCACCGGTTTCTGTTCGGAGAAATTGGAACCGGAACCAGCCCGCCACATACCACGGTTCCGGGTCGGAACCGACCCGTATTGGACGGTTCCGGTTCCGGATCGGAACCGTCGGTTTAGGGCCCGAACCGTTTTTTTTTTAATTGAAATGAAACACATAAATCATCAATGTAATGTATAAGATGGAAATAGAATAATATATGTCTTTATTTATAACAATGTGTAATCAATTACAAATGGAAATATATTATTATTTAAAACTCGAAATCCTAAAACCCTTGGAATTCACAAAGTTTGAAAACTCAAGGGCCGAGCCTCGTTAAAACCTTCTTGGCGAAAACCCAATGGGAAAAACACCAAGTAAGGAAAAAGAGTACTCGTGTAAAATTATTTAGGTCGGCGTCAAAGTCCCAATCATCTTCAAATTCATCGGTTTCAGTAGTGGCTATAGAGTCGGTGTCTGTGCTTTCGGCCTCGGTTGTGCTTATGGGATACTCCGCAAATATTTCATCCCAATTATTTTCTTGTTCACGCATTTCGGCCAATGTATAATCTTTGAGTAAAACTTGAGCTTCTAGGTTTCTTGGCGTCATCACCGATCTTCTTTCATCTAGCACGTAGCCTCCAAGACTGAAAGCTTGTTCCACCGAGACTGTTGATGCCGGAACGGCTAAGATCTCGCTCGCCATCATTGCTAAAATCGGGTATTAGTTTTGTCTCCTCGACCACCATTGCAAAACATCAACATCATTTGGCCCTTCACCTGCTAAATCTATAGTTTTGGGTTCGCTAAGATAGATATCAAGTTCACTGCTTATATTACTACCCGTGCCCTGATTTTGAAAGAAACTTTGAAGTCTTTGTGCAGTTACAGAACTAGAATCTATTCCTAGATTAAAAGAGCTTCTTGGTCTTTGACTAGGCCAAGATGATGACCCTCTATCCGAATACTTAGATTCATATTCTTGAAAAAGACCCCTCAATGTCGTATCTAGAGAAGTTTTAACAGATGCAATATTAGGCAATTCAAAAGAGTCTTCACCACGCTCACCCCCTCTCCAAATGTCATTTCACGAAGATAACTGTAATATAAGTCTAATAGACCACAAACCCCTTCCAATTTCATAGAGGGATCTAAACATTTTGCAATCAAAAAGACATCGGGAATATAAGTAAAATATTTCAACCATTTAATGACCATCATAGTTATAGAATCCTGCAACCTTGGGTTTGTACTGCATATTAAGAATTGAAGAACAATAACAACACAATGATATAGTACACGACATGAAGTAGGATAATAAACTCCAGATAAATCTTTAGTTGCAGTTTCAAAAACTTTTAAGAGTGCAATCAGAGCTGAGCATTCATCCCAATAAGAAGGCAATAAGAACATGTTGCAATCAGACCTTTCTGGTACGACGACCCTTGTCGGCAGCCATTCCGCCGTCCTCTTGCTCGTCCATTTCGTCATCCTCATCCAAGTTGATTGCCTCTTCGTGAAAGAGGGACGACTGTATAGTGCTGGGAGGTTGCATTTGGTGGGGCGGATTCATCTCCACTTCGAGGTCGGCAACATATAGGCTTTCAGCAAGTAGCCTATCCGCTTCAATCTGGTGGGCAGCAAAGGCAGCAGCATCTTCGGCCATCTGCTGGTTCTCCATTTCTTCACGTTGGCGGTGAGTGGGGACCCTCCGGTATTGAGGATTCTGGCTTGTGGGAGTGGGAGTGGAAGAAGTATCATCATCTTCGTAGTAGTCATCTTGGAACGCTTCTCGTTCTCGAATGCAACACCGCGAGGACGACGAGGAGGGTTACCACTACCACGAGTACCATGAATATTTTCGACTGCCTTTTCCTTACCCTTACGAGGGTTGGAGGAAGACATTTTTGCTATAACTACTAAGAGACTAAGAGAGTAAGAGCTAGAAAATAGAACAATGAAAACTGAAAAGAATGAATAACTTAGAGAGTAAGAGAAGAGAGTAAGAGAAGAGAAGAGAGTAATTGGTGTGAAGAAATGGTTGTGGGTAGGGGGTATTTATAGTTGAAAGTGGGAGGAAATGAGGGGGAAAACTTTGAATCATAGCCATTGGATCACAAGAAGAAATCCTAGCCATCCATTTTGAATTTCAAATGGGTGCAAAATCCTAGGTGGTTGAAACCGGCGGTTCACACGGTTCGGCGGTTCCGAACCGGAACCGCCGGTTCAACCTCGAACCTTTTTTTTTTGACATTTTTTCGTTCCATTTAGCATTCTAATAATCATTATTGCTTGTTTTAGGATATAATTAATATGGATAACACAAAACATATTTTTTTTAAAAAAAAAAAAAAAACCTAGCCCTTGGAACCGGAACCGGCCCGTCCCAAACAACATTTCCGGGTCGGAACCGGCCCGTTGACCGCGGTTCCGGTTCCAGGGCGGAACCGACGGTTCTGGGTCGGGTGAACACCTCTATTTACAGTATACACTTTCACCTTGCACAATTCTTTTTACTTTAAAGACAATAGCCTGAAAGGCCATCACAATTTTCTCTCTTAATCGTGCAAATCAGCAATCATGTAATATGTAAAAAGAATGTATGTATCAACTAACTATTTCAAGAAATGCAGACATCTAAAACTCAAATATTCGCAAAAAAAATAAAAATAAATGATGCATGGATTATGGACTTTGAAATCTTTCCTTGGGTTTTGTACCGAGTCTTGCTTTTATTCCATTAACTTGTATTTTGCAACTGAGAGTCAAGATCATTTCAATAAAAAAAATGTATTCTAACACCTTATAGTTCTCGTATCTATAATTCAAATTTTTTTATTTAATAATACTATAGTTATTGGAAATGATTCCATCTATGGTTTATCTTAATTAATGATTATTGACTCAACATGCTAGCTTCTATCCTGGTAAAATTGGAGGGTGACATCAACCATGGTGTTGCATATTACTCTCTCCGTCCCAATATTCATGACCTATTTTTTTTGGGCATGAATATATAGGAAAAGAAAATTATGGATCAAAAGATTGTGACCCACATATTTAGTGTATTTTTATTCAATATTTAATCTTTAGTCAATAAAGTATTTTTTTAGTCAATAATATACTTTAATTAGGACCTAAATTAGCTCTAAATTAGACCAAAAAGGAAACATACTATGTTACATGGGACAGTTAAAAAGGAATACAGTCCATGAATATTATGATGGAAGGAGCATAAGAAAGCTCTATACTATTATTGGCACTATGCTGATGCCATGTATAACCTTGCGTTGTTTATGGAGAAATGCTGAAGTTTGACATGGTAATTGAAACGGGTAATTTTTAGGGTCCAATAAGGTACATTTTATTTAAAAAATACTCAGGTGAGACTGGAGCTATGAAGCATGTTTCATGCCCTCGTGATGTTTCTGTAAGGTTCTTTTATGTAATAATTTGAAGTTTTACCTAAACAATGGAGTTAAACATAAAGTTTTATTTATTTTATTCTGCTCAACTAATCTAATACCATTTTTTTTATGTCGGTTTCTATGCTAAAAAGATAATTATAAAAATTCAATTTTATCTAAAAAACACTTGAAATTGCATAGTTGTCGATATACATATTTTGTTATTTACGTACGACTTTGCCGAAATCCACTAAAGCATAAATTAATCAAGGGTGACCAAGAAACTTACCGAGAAGATTTATAGTTTCTGGCGAAGAATTTGGTGCTGTAGCGGACAACAATTCAGACTAAAGAGAAGAGATGAAAGCTTGACAAATTGTAAAATCATGCTTTGTAAAATCAGTTTATATTATATTATACTTGAATTATACTTCATTAAGATATGATTGGTAGTTGAAAATAAGATTTATATTAAATATAATATACTTGATTGATACTCTATACCAGAAATAAAATCCCTCCAATCAGGTAACGGAAATCATTCCAAAATAGTTAATCAAATCACATATTGTGGTATTAGTAAGACAAAAACTCATGTACAACAGTTGTACCATACAGCCGGGTCGACTTGACCCGAATCCGACCCGCGACCAGTCAACGTTGACTGTTGACTTTTTTGAAATTCTTTCTTTTTAATTTCAGTTTTTAAATTTTGATTTTTTTTTATTTTTAAAAATATTACTTTTTTTAGAATAATTGTTATTTTTCATCAAATCAAATGTTACTTTCAAAAATGTTACTACGACAATTGTTACTTTCGAAAATGTTACCACGATAATAGTTACTTTCGAAAATGTTATTTTTGTTCACGAAAATTGTTACTTTTCATCGCATCAAATGTTACTTTCAAAAATGTTACTTTTGAAAATATTACTTTTATTTACGACAATTAATTGTTACATTTTATCAAATGAAATGTTATGAAAATATTACTTTTGCTCACAACAATTGTTACTGTCGAAAATGTTGCTTTTGTAGTTTTGTTTACGAAAATTGTTACTCCCTTCGTCCCAATAGCAAGGTCTCACTTGCTTTGAGCACGGTTATTAAGAAACAAGAGTAAAAGGATAAAAAGTGGTAGGTCCCATAGCTTTTGAAGAGTTAATTATTTTCATTTTTGGAATGAGACTATGATAATGGGACAGACAAAAAAAGGAAAGAGAAATCGTGCTATTGGGACGGAGGAAGCACTTTTTATCACATCAAATGTTACTTTGAAAAATGTAACTTTTGTTTCGACAATTGTTACTAATTGTTACTCCCTCCATCCCAATAGCAATGTCTCACTTGTTTTGGGCACAGTTATTAATGAAAAAGAGTAAAAAGATAAAAAATGGTAGATCCCACAACTTTTGAAGAGTTAATTGTTTCTATTTTTGGAATGAAACTATGCTAATGGGACAGACAAAAAAAGGAAAGATGGACCTTGCTACTCGATTGAGGGAGTACTTTTTGTCAAATGAAATTAATGTTACTTTTGTTCATAATAATTGTTACTTTTTATCACATCAAATTTCAATTTGGAAAATGTTATTTTTGTTTACAAAAATTGTTACTTTTTATCACATCAATTGTTACTTTCAGTATTTATATTTGAATGAATTTTCCAAAAAACAAAAACAAAAAAGTCAACTATCAACAGTTGACCGTTGACCGGTCGATGTTGACTGAGTCTGTCGCAGCCCGGCTTAGAATTTAGATGACAAAGCCGGTGGGTCCCACGACGTACACAATTTATGATTAACCAAAGGATAAGATAGCGACCCGGCTATCAGTTAATAAGAACAAAGGACACTTATGCTCAATGATTTCTCAACTTAGAATAAATATGACATACATGTCTCAAAATCAACGAATACAACTTAATCAGCTCGAAATTCAATAGACCTGTTCAATCATATTATTAATAAGAAACAAGAAGCTGATGAGTTGATCTGAAGATCAAGAAAGCATGATAAAGAAAAATATTCAAGTTCGACAAAACTTTCTTAAAACGACGAACAACTTATGAACCTAGGATTCAAGTGATTGAGTTTCAAAAGTACTTGACAAAAAGAGTTCGACTTTAGTATAATTCGACTCTAGAATCCAACATCATTAATAACATTATACAATATCAAACTTCAGAAATGAACATCTTATCATTCAGCGGAAAACGAGAGATTATATGTATGGAGACATATAATCTAGGTCTGATTTCATCAAAACAACTCCTAAATACTTTATAAACAACATAGTCCATCCAGCACATGTCATCTCCATCTCAGCTAACCTGCACATTTTAGAATAATACGCGGGGCTGAGTACGAAGTACTCAGTGGGCACATGCCAAAAATACTTAAAAATTTACTTCTTAGAGTTAGGGATTAAACTTGCCATAGAGCATAAGCACAAGTAATTTTTCTCTAAAAAAAAACAAACCTGTGCATGCTCAATATTTTCTTTCTGTAAATCATGTTTGTCTGGCCAGACATATATTTTATGAGGTATGTACCAGATCTATAATCACATAGTGATAGTGTTGAGAAGGAGGCCTCCTTCTCAAACACTTGTAATCGGCCCACCTTTTCGAAGGCACATGATTACTACTAAGTGTACACAAATCCTACCTTGCGTAGGACTGAATTCATCTTGCTACAGTAGATGGTATCATACAAACATTTGGCAAGTTAATCAATTTAAAAACATCACATATATATAATCATATATATGTATATCATTTGTTATTTCTTTAGTTAGAAAAGCCCACCTGATACACTTAAGCTTTTGTCTTAACTTTAACGCTCGCTAAATTTGTGCTTTACGCTTCAGCTTCCACTTCCACTTGCTCCTTTAATCGAAATGGAAATACGAACTTCAAAACGAGAATAATTTCTATCGAATAAACAACTTCGATATTCTTAACTTAATTCGCTTCGGAATCCTACGTCGAAACTCGGCGAAACTCGAGAATTTCTAACTTAATTTCTTAAACGTCCTTAATCTATCTTAACTTAACTTTAAGCATCAAACATCAACAATTCAACTCGTTCATCAATATCAATCAAACATCAAATAACATCCACATTTATCAAATACTATTCATCATAATCGACTAAGTCGATTTTAATCCGTCTAACGGATTCAGAAAATTCTCAAATTAATTCCACGCACTTATTTCATCATATTAAACTTATTTACAAATTCATTACACACATTGACTTGATTAAACATCTAAACTCCCAAATCGGGAAAATCATCAAAAAATAGAAAATCTTTAATATTCTGAATTAAATTTCCAGAAAATCACACAATATTACATTTTTAATAATTAGTTCATAAATGCAATTAGTTTATTAATTAAAAATTAATTAATATTTTATTTATTTATTTTAATTTTCGGTTATTTTGAATTTAAGATTTCTATAATTATTTTCTCTTCTTTTTAATTTCTAATATTCTTAATTAACATTATAAGCTCATTCCTTTATTAAATTTCAATCAATTAAGCATTAATATTCCAACCCTAATTTAAGAACCCTAATTTCATTTCATAGGGTTTTTAAGATTAATTAAGCTCAATTTTCATTATCTATTGATTAAACTTACTTCATTAACATCACATAACATCACATTACAAACCTTAATTTATATTTTCATATATTTTGACATTTTTGCTAACATGATATTGGTTGGGAATTTATACTCTCTTCCAATATGAAAATTTCTTAAAAACTTATCTAAGCTCATAATTAACATCAAATTATTCATATAATTCATGCATCAATTATTTTACATTTTGTTCTTATTTTCGAAAAAAAAAAAAATGTAGCTAGGGTTATCTCACATTTAATTTAGCTACATATTTGATCTTATAATCATATTCTAAGCATAATTCATGAAGATCATAACATCAAACAATGCATGAATTGAAACTTGACATTTTCTTCCAAAATTTCGAAAATAATAAACTAGGGTTAGGGATTTGATTGTCATGCTTTAATCACTCTAATCATCATATAATCATCATATAAGCATCATACTAAGAGATTAAAATCATACAATCATTTCTCTAATTTCTTCCCAAAATGTCGATTTATATATATATATATGGAAGAAGAGATTTCCACCATTGAAATGAATCAAGAACTTGGGAAGATAGAGATCCAATCTTACTTTAAATGATTGGAGGTGATAGATAGTATGAAGATCTTGACTCTTGAAGCTTTACTTGAAGATCAAAGGAAGAACTCTTATGTGTGTGTGAGTGTGTGTTTGATCGAGAGAGAGAAGAGAGAAGAGTGATGTTGTTGTTGGTTTGTGTGTGTGCGTGTGAGTGAGGTAGAGAGATGAGAGTGATATATGCATATTCATGCATAGGGTAGACTAGACTAGGTTTAATAATAATTTGAAACTTAATTCCTAAGTTTTAGGTTTAGTTATTTAATTAGTTATTAATTCAATTAATTAATAACTAATTAATCTTCTAATAACTCTCTAATTTCTCAATACAGTAATTTAATTTAGGGTTTGACGAACCCTAGATAAAAATTTCACAGAAAGAATCGGAGATTCGAAACATTTTCAAATCGACCGAAACTAAAATTTTAAAAGATAATTTACGTAAAAATTTACGTAATTAAATTAAATTCTTCTTTTAGTCAATTAATGACTAAACATTTATCATCTATTGATAAATGTAGAAACTTCTTCGTTTCGGATTAACCGAGACGATCATTCTTAATTAAAACTCATTTTTACGGCAAAATATATCTGCCGGATAAAATTTTCTCATTTCTCCCTTAGCACATTCATTGAATTTAATTTAAATATTAGGAGATAAGATCTAAGTCAAGATCTTATGTATCTTATCAAATCTAAATTAAGATATTTTGATTTAATTTTATTGCTAACAAATCTAAGCAAATATTCCCTTAGATCTTATGGGAATAAATTTAATAAAAATTAAATTAAAGCTTATAAGATAAGCTTCATCTAAAATATCAAGCATAGTCTCTTAGTTTAATTAATTAATTAATCATGTAATTAATTAATTAAACATTAAGCATATTGATCTAACTTTAAATAAATAAATAAATTTTCTAATTAATTAATTAAACATCATTTAAACATTAATCATAATCATAACGGCTTAAATTCTTAAACTCTCGACCTTATAATATTTATTTGGGTTTCTCAAACCCTAATATAAGCTTCCTCAAGAAATTTCCAAAAATAAAATCCGAAAATAAAATAAATTACCGGAGAAATTTTATGATTTCCGGAGAAATCAAATCTTTCAACATAGCATATATTTCTCAAATAACTTCAAAGATATAAGCACATAGTCATAAACATTTTCATTATCTCATCTCGGATTAACCGGAACGAGAATAAATCTTTAATTATTAAAATTCGGTAATTAGGGCTGCCGAAAAAAAATTTAATTGCCGGAACTTATTTTCTTTCTAAGTTCTCACAACTTAATTCTTTTAGACGAGCTCTTAATTAATTACTAAGATTGGTTATGAAAAAGCGGGGTACTACAGAGTCGGTCGTGGGTCGGATTCGGGTCGTGTCAACCCGGATGCGCCGAAGAGACGCTCCACGGGAGTGCGACTCTATTAGTAATTGATGATTTTTAGGCGATGGAAATTGCATTAGATCAATCCAATATTGTACCAATTCTCATTGTTTCCCTTTATTTTAGAGATAATACATGATAATAGCACTTTTAGGGAAAAAAACACTAATAATAATATCTTTTTAAAATATATAAATTCTAGCACTTCTTGACTTTTTTATCCCTCATTCTGTAATACCCCGTTTTTCATGCATAAATTGCCTTAGTTTTTCTTTAATCAAATTAAGCAAATTAAGAAGAAGAAAATTTCCTTTTTATTAATTTTTCTTCTGCAACCCTAATTTTTGCTGTAAAAAGGAATTAAATTATTTTTGTCTCGTCTCGGTTAACCCGAAACGAGGAAGAATTTATGTTTATCAATATGTGCTTACATATTTGATTTTTAGTTAAGAAAACTATGAATTTAATTTTCTTAATTAAATTTATTAGTAATTAATTATCTAAGTTGATAATTTTTATTTATTCGGAAATGACTCGTTTTTCCGTATTTTATTACCAAAACTTGAATTAGGGTTTGAGAGGCCCTAATTGATTTTTCTAAAGTGAGAAATTAGTGATTGAAGTTATGATTAGCAAGTTAGTAATTAATTGATTAAATTAAGCATTTAATTAATTAAATAATCCTAATTATTACCTAAGCAATGACCTAACTAATGACCTAAGTGATGACCTTATCTTGTTGACTTTTGTGTTAATTAATTAATTAATTAACCTATGCTATGTATATATATATATATGTATCATTTCACTCAATTCCTCTCATCTCTCTCTCGCCATTCTCTCTCAAATGGCAGAACACTCACACACTTTCACACACTTAAATCCTTCATTTAAGTCTTCATAATCCAAGCTCGAAGATCAAGGTTTCCATCCAAATCATTTCCAAGTTATTAATCAAGGTTAGATATAAGTTTAATTCAAGTTTATAGCTTAAAAATAAGCTTTGATCATCTTATTTTTAAATTCCAGATTTTTCGAAAATGAAGGAAGAATTAGGGGTTTATAAATTTTGATGATGGATGATCAAATTAATTGATTATTTGAGCTTAGATAATTATTCTAAGCATGTTTGATGTTGGAAGTAATCAAAGAATCAAAGTCCTTCTATTATTTTCAAAATAGCCGAAAATATTAATTAAAATCAGGGCTTTTTGATCCTTTGATCCTATGATCAAATTGATGATTTCTATGAGCCCCTATGATGATTATAAACATGTTTGATGGTTTGATTTATTAAGATTTGAGAAATTTCAATTTAAATTAACATGATTGGAAGTGATTAGAATGAAATTTGGATTTTAAATTCTTAATTTATCAAAAGAACCGAAATATATATATGTACAATAAAGCCATGTATTTGATTTTAATGAAGAATATAATGATAGAAATGGAATCTACGTTAAAAATTAAGTGACGTAGAATTTTTCAGAATTTTAATACAAAGTTTTGAAATTGAAAGTTTCTAGAGTTTAATTCCTTGATTTACCCAAATGACCGTCATTGGAATTACTACTGGACTCAATTGGATTTACTTTTGGACCCAATTGGATTTACCAACTGACCTGGCCAATTGAATTACCTTGACCTGGGCCACTGGATTTACCCAAATTGGACTCGATCATTGGATTTACCAATTTGGACCAGTCAATTGGATTTACTTGACCTGGCCAATTGGATTTACCTGAACGTCAATTTGGATTAACTCTGGTCCAAGTATTTTCCACTATTTTCAATGGTTTTTACTCGGTTTTCCATTTGCTCTATTTTTCCCCATTGTTTAATGTTTGGCTTTTTCCAATACTGCTTTTCCAAATAACTCAGTTTTTCCAGCTAGCTTGATTTATCCAGCTGATGTTTGATCAACTTATTTTCAGTTGTTTCTTTCGTAAACTCAAAAGTTATAATGTTAAGCTTAAATGTTACCAAAGAACTTAAGCATTTATATTATGCTTAAATAATTAAATGAAAAGCTTAAGTGTTAATCAGATGTTTATATGACTAAATGAGATGTTTATTTGTTAAGGAAATGTTTATGTGATAATGATACGATAGTATGATAGATGGCAAGCTTAAGTGGTTAATGAAGTTATTAGTATGATTTTAACTGTTAATTAAGTCAGTTAAGAGTGTTTAAGAAGTTAAGTTAGAAATTCTCGAGTTTCGACGTAGAATTCCGAAGCGAATTAAGTTAAGAATATCGAAGTTGTTTATTCGATAGAAATTATTCTCGTTTTGAAGTTCGTATTTCCATTTCGATTAAAGGAGCAAGTGGAAGTGGAAGCTGAAGCGTAAAGCACAAATTTAGCGAGCGTTAAAGTTAAGACAAAAGCTTAAGTGTATCAGGTGGGCTTTCTAACCAATGAAATGACGAATGAAGTTATATGATTATATATGAGATGTTTTAAAAATGATTGACTTGCCAAATGTTTAAGTTCTTGTATGTTACCATCTACTATAGCAAGACGAATTCGGTCCTACGCAAGGTAGGATTTGTGTACACTATTTTGTAATCGGGAGCCTTCCGAAAGGAATGGACGATTACAAGTGTTTGAGAAGGAGGCCTCCTTCTCAACACTATCATTATGTGATTATAGATCTGGTACATACATCCTAAAGTATATGTCTGGCCAGACAAACATGATTTACAGAAAAGAAGAAGTTGAGCATGCACAGGTTTATTTTTTAGAAACAAAAATTACTTGTGCTTATGCTTTATGGCAAGTTTAATCTCTAACTCTAAGAAGTAAGTTTCAAAATATTTTGGCATGTGCCCACTGAGTACGAAGTACTCAGCCCGCCTATTATTTCTAAAATGTGCAGGTTAGCTGGGATGAAGATGATCGTGTGCTGGCGGACTTGTTGTTGTTGTTATTATTTTATTAATGTTAAGAGTCATTTTGATGAGCTTAGAACCTAGAATATATGTCTTCATACATATATTCTCTCGTTTTTCCGCTGCAAGTTTATGAAGATTGAATTTGGTATAAGTTTGATGAAGTGTTGAAGTCCGAAGTCTCGAACTATGTTTGTTATCTTATTTTGAAGTCTAGCCGACCGAATTATCTATATAACAATTGCTCGTTATATTGAAAGATAATCTTATTGCAACTAATTTTTATCTTGCTTTCTTGATCCTGAAAATCAGCTCATTTCCTTCATGGTTGTTGCCTTTAATTTGGTTGATGAGATTATTGATTTCCGAGCTGATTTGAAATCGTATTTGATGATATGCATGTTTTTAAAAAGAGAACAAATGTTCGTTTCATTAACCTCGAGTTATGCATGTCCCAATTATTCTAAGTTTGATGATTTGTCGAGCATGAGTTGCCTTGTTTGTTCTTAAATGATAGCAGGGTCGCTATCTTAATCCTTTTGTTAATCATAAATTGTGTAAGTCGTGGGACCCACCGGCTTTGTCATCTAATTTCTAGGCCGGGCTGCGACAGAGTGGTATCAGAGCAGGTCTGTTTGCTCTGAGTCATTATTTCTTAAAAGTCTAGTCTAGTTTGAATCCCTAGACTAGTCGAGAGCAAAGTCTATTGCTCTAAGTTTATATTTTTTTTTTTAAAAGTCTAGTCTGGTTTGAGTTCTAGACTAGTCAAGTTTGAACAACAACAAAAGTCCAGCACATCATCTCATCCGGCAAACCAGGTACGCATTTAAAAGTTTCCTATGATAAAAAGTTTAAAATTTGAAGTTCCATGTGACTGAGGGACCGTTATGTGGACTCGATCAACCCACATAGCTAGAAACTCGCAATATGGTCTTCTGTCTCCATAACGGAGTTAATTAATAAGATGAAGTTAGAAAGTTGGAGAAATATGAAATTGTGATGTGGATTTGAGATTTTAATGAGGTTGTTTTATGATTGAGTTGTTTAAAGTAAGTTTTAACAATTGCAAGCAAGACAATTGTACGTTTTTGGAAAGTATCGTGAACTTGGTATCACGTATGGAAAGGAAATTAGTTTCTCGAAGTGACGAGGCCATGAAAAAGTTTCAGTAAATGCATATGAGCTATGTAAATATTAGCAGAGTTGAGCCGTTTCCATCGTGTTTAGATGAATATTAATGAGAGTAATATTTCAGGGGTTCTCGGAATAGTAAAATTGGTTCCTCTTCTTCCTGACGAGTGGATGAAGTAGGATGGCAGGATTCGATATTCAAGACGACCCAATTTCTTTTCTCATTCCTCAAGAGAACCCTGAAACCGTTGTTTCTCCTCATCCTAATGATTATAGTTTTGATAAAAACAGAATTATTTCTTAGCCGTTGTTGAATGGCTATGTTTCATCTCCACCTTTAACAAATGTTTTGCTTCTGTTCCCAAGCCTTCTGCTTCGGTGAACAACTTAATTTCAGCTCCCTCTATTGACGTAGTTCCATTAAATCCTCCTTTGGATACTCTTCAAGCTTTGAATTCTTCAGAGCTTGATTATTTCTTTGGAACTCAGCTTGTTTCTTTCGTTTTCACGAGAGGACTACGTCTGGACCGCGTCGTCATGTCAGTGACGAGGAGATCGTTGACCCCGAGGTCGGAGCAACCGAAGGATATTTTTATCTTCGTTGTATGCCGTTTAGTCATCTAAGATTTCAAACCTAGTTTTAGACCTTTTTCGGGTGTGGTCGACATGAGTGTTGTCCCTTTGACGTTAGATGAAGTGGAGAAAGCCGAGGAGAGTACCGAGTCTGAAAGTGAGGAAGAAAAAGAAGAAGAAGATCCATTAGAGGATGAGCAGAGAGAGAGAGTTCGAGAGTGGCGTTAATTTAATAGATTAATAATCGAACAAATTTTACGCTTGTTTAGTAGGTTTTCGTATAAAGATGCATAAAATGTTAAGTTTTCAAAGATTCGGTAGCGATGAAGAATTCCGCTCCGAGAAAGTAGTTTTGCGTGATGCCCTAAAATCACGGTTAACGTGGGGAGTTTTTATATAGAGAAAAATCCCTCGTTTTTGAAAAAAATCCTCGAAGAGGTAATTTTTTTCCATTATAAGAAGAAGTATGGCCAAAGCGGTCATTTTAGAAAATTTCCGAATTTTGTATTTATGTCGGAAATTATATCTTAAAAATGAATTATTGAAACAAGAATTTTTGAAGTAAAATGAATTTTATTTTTAGTAAATAAAAGCGTTAAAACAAGAATTGAAAGATAGAAAGTTCGTTGAGCGCATAAAGAATCGAAGGAGAAATTTTTTTTTAGCCATGAAAGTGAGCGATGGCTGCACCTCAGAGATCGTTCAAAAATAATACAGGGCGAGAAGTCAGCCATCTCCTAGACTCAGCGCTCGCTGAAGAAAGCAGGACGCCGGAACTCAGCGTCCGCTGAGGTCGAGCGGTCGCTGACCCCGGGAACCTGAAGTCAGCCATGGCTGAGCTTCAGAGACCGCTGACCATGGCAGGTCAGCCGCGGCTGAGTCCCAGCGGTCGCTGACCTGGGCGGCGGCTGTTCTGCTACATTTTACTCCGGAGGCCATAACTTCCTGCTCGTTTAACGGAATTCAGATCCGTAAATTGGGTTAGAAACTAGACATCCGTGGCTTTCAAATGGTACCCTGAACTTCCCCTGATTCCAAGTATTCTGTTCTGAAATCCAGTTAGAATCTGATACAGCTGTGCAAATTTTTCTGCAAGTTGTTTCTTTCAAGTTTAATCAATTTATTTTGATTTCTTGAAACTTTCTAAATCAAATTTTGCTCGTTATTATGAGCTTGAGATCCTTTATGTGATGAACTTTAGTAAGCAAGATGATGAATTAATTGCAAGCATGGCGATTGTTCGTTTTTGGATAGTAAAGTGAATGCGAGATATCGTTGGGAAGCGACAACGAGATGAAATCGACTGAAGAAAAAGAAGAAAAATGGGTATGAAGAATAAGATTTAAAATAAGTAATGAAGAATGAAAACATAACTTAAAATATATATATATATAAAAAAAAATAATAATTACGTTGTTCGTTCATCATTCGTCGTCCGTTTCATTCTTTGTTTGTTTCGTCCGTCGTTCGTTATTCTTTTCTGTCGTTAATCACATTCTTGTTATGTTTTAGAACGAGATTGAGATGAATTAATATCTCAAAAGAAGTAAACAATGAAATTAATGTCTCGGGATAATGTTATTCCTTTCTGTTTTGTTAGGAATACCTGAGTTAAAATTTTATTTAACCTCAGATTATCCGATTTAATTAAGGTTTGGGATTCTTTCATTACCCAACCTACTTCTCGGATTATTAATCCTGTCATTCCTTATTCAGTTAAATGCGTCAGTTTTGACCTCAGAAAATTTATTAAAAAAAAATTGGATTTAATTTTAGTCTTTCGCGCAGAGGTGATTTATTCTCTCTTTCCGAGGATCCTTAATATTCCCAACCCTACGAATATTAAATTTTCTTCCGTTTCCATTTTTCCGTTCTAGTAAGGGAGCATGAAGCGGGATCATTCTCCCTGTGTCATGAGAATAATAATATAATGACCTCGACATCAATCCAACTACTAAAAGGATGGATTGTTTAACTAACATCAACGTGTTCCTCTCCAAAAGTCAAGTTCAAGGCTAGTTTCTCATCGACACCAGTTGCGGACATTGAAGATGAAGTCAAGCTTACCTTGGTCTGAGATGTTATCGTCAAAGAGGAAGTAGCAGAAGAAGATGATGTAGAAATCGATAGAGTAGAATTCAATAATGAGTTTAATAAAGAAGAAAAGTTTTCCAAGGACGACCAATAGAGAGTCGACCTTTTTAATTATTTTGAGAACGTGAAAGAAAGAAGTAGTATAAATACGGGAAATGTGAGTTTTTAAGTAGAATATATGATGCATGGTTTAACCATAGATTTTTCGGTAACAGATTAGTATTCTGTACCGTCACTATTACGCTAGTGTGATGCTAGAACATCACAATTAAGATAAGAATAATTTATCTTTTGATAGATTCCTTATCTTAAAGAGATCTCAAAAGGGAAAATCTTCCAGTACATGAAAGAATGACTAAAGCAGTCATTAAGTTCAGTTGATGAGTTCTTATACGCTTAAGAAAAATAAGAAGTTATGATGCTTTGTGAAGCAGAAAGTAAGTTGACAGTAAATTGTCAAGATAAAGTTAGAGTTTAAAGAATAAGAATTTTATGAATATAAGCTAAGTATGAAAGAAGTAAGTTGCTTTGCCAAAAGTTAAAAGTACGTTAGGTTATTTTGCGAATTGTTTTAATGGTTAAGAAAAGTTATGAATCTGAATGTTTTGATGTTGATTGTCAATATGAGAAAAGTTTATGAAGCTAAGTTGTTGTGCTATTGCTTAATATCCCGAGTTAAGTTATGAAAGTGATTATGCTATGATAAGATTTGATTTACTTGAATGTTAAGTTCCATGTTTGGAACTATTATTTTGAGAAATAAATCGCTTTTACTTTAAAGCTTAATATGTGAAAAGTGCTTAAACTTTCAAGTTAAATTCTTGATAATGTGATCGTATGATGATGAGAATGAATCGTTTGATTCATTAATTATGATGAGGATGTTATGTGCTAAAGATGTGAATAAGAATTTTATTAAGTTTTAAAAATCAAGGAAGTTTTATTCCGTTTAAAGATAAAAGAACTTTTTCTTCGTCAAAATCCCCAACTTTAGACGGGAGAGAAAATTCGTTAGAAGCTGAAGAGTGGGTTTGATTGTTAGAAAGAATTTTTAGGTTTCTTCGTTGTATCGATCAAGAGCGTCTTACGTGCATGACCTACCAGCTCAAAGGATCTGCGGATCATTGGTGGAAAGTTCGTCAGGAGACGTATACCCGAGCGGCTAAAGATCTAACTAGAGAATAATTCAAGAATACTCTTTTCAAGAATTATGTCCCAAGAAGTTATCGCAAATAAAAGAAGAATGAGTATGCTAATCTTAAGCAAGGAAAGAAATCGGTATCCGAGTTTGATCGATATTTTATGATCTCATTCGTTTCGCCTAAGATGAAGTAGACACAGATAAGATAAGGTCTGAGCTCTTTCGAGCCGGACTACGTCGAGAAATAAGAGTCGTGCTACTCGCTTAGAGTGTATTGATCTATGCAGAATTAGTGCATTGAAGATCAAGGAAATTTAACAGGTTTAGGTCAATCAAAAGGCGTACCTGTTATAATCTTATGGGTACATCGCATTCATTTATATAAAATGCATGCGTTAATAATCTTGATCTAAAACGTAGAACGTGCTAGGCGAAATCTAAGAATAATTACTCCAGTAGGTGAACCTACCTCAGTTACTCTTGTTTGTCCTAAATTAGAGTTGAATTAGGACTTCTCTAAATGATAGTCAAAGCCTTAACCTAGATTAAAATGTGAAATGTTGATATCATTCTGGGAATGGATTAGTTAACCAAGAATTTTGTAACCATTCGGTACAAGTAGAGATAAATCTCTTTTCAGCCATCTAGTCAAGATTAGAAATTATTCTACCGTCACAATCTGCAGAGCAGATGATAGCAGCCATGGAAGTAATTCCAAATTTCAGAACAAGGATTTCTAATGTTCAGAGAAAAGATGAAAAGTTAGAAAAGTTTTGAATTTTAGTACAGCCTTCATCCTCAAAGGGATGGTCAATCAGAAAGAACCATTCAAATCCTAGGGGATATTTTAAGAATTTTTGTTTTTGAACGGAGAGATCATAAGAAGCAAAATTTTTTTTTTTTTCTTTTGCTAAGTTTGCTTATAACAGCAATTATCAAATGAAGATAGACATAACGCCCTATGAAGTCTTTATGAAAGAAAATGTCAATCTCCGCTCCCTTGAAATAATGTGAGCGAGAGAAAAATGTTAGGGCCGAAGTAATTAAAGAAATGATAGAGATTGTGCGTCAAGTCAAAACATAGGATCGTCAGGAATGTTTTTTTTAAGACACGTGAAGATCAACGTTAGAGTTTGAAGGGGGAAACCTTTACAAAGAAAATTCATCGTTTGGTGTTAAAAGAAAATTTACTCTCGCTACATAAGACCGTATGAAATTCTAAAAAGAATAAGTCAAGTAGCGGATAAGCTAGCTTTATCGCCGAGTTTTAGAAGTACGTATAACGTGTTCCATGTATCTCAGTTGCGATGATACATGTTCGAGTCAAAACATGTTATCCATCTAGAAGAAGTGATTTTGGATCGAAAGGTCCATCAACTTAGAAATAATTTGATCGTGTCAGAAAAGATCAAGTGAAGTCATAATGATTTAGAAGAAGACATATGAGAGTTAGAAAGTAAGATGAAAGAAAAGTATTCCCAGTTATTCCAAGAAGTAAGTAAATTTCGGGACGAAATTTATTTTTAGGGGGAGAGAATGTAATACCCCGTTTTTCTTGCATAAATTGCCTTAGTTTTTCTTTAATCAAATTAAGCAAATTAAGAAGAAGAAAATTTCCTTTTTATTAATTTTTCTTCGGCAACCCTAATTTTTGCCGTAAAAAGGAATTAAATTATTTTTGTCTCGTCTCGGTTAACCCGAAACGAGGAAGAATTTATGTTTATCAATATGTGCTTACATATTTGATTTTTAGTTAAGAAAACTATGAATTTAATTTTCTTAATTAAATTTATTAGTAATTAATTATCTAAGTTGATAATTTTTATTTATTCGGAAATGACTCGTTTTTCCGTATTTTATTACCAAAACTTGAATTAGGGTTTGAGAGGCCCTAATTGATTTTTCTAAAGTGAGAAATTAGTGATTGAAGTTATGATTAGCAAGTTAGTAATTAATTGATTAAATTAAGCATTTAATTAATTAAATAATCCTAATTATTACCTAAGCAATGACCTAACTAATGACCTAAGTGATGACCTTATCTTGTTGACTTTTGTGTTAATTAATTAATTAATTAACCTATGCTATGTATATATATATATATGTATCATTTCACTCAATTCCTCTCATCTCTCTCTCGCCATTTCTCTCTCAAATGGCAGAACACTCACACACTTTCACACACTTAAATCCTTCATTTAAGTCTTCATAATCCAAGCTCGAAGATCAAGGTTTCCATCCAAATCATTTCCAAGTTATTAATCAAGGTTAGATATAAGTTTAATTCAAGTTTATAGCTTAAAAATAAGCTTTGATCATCTTATTTTTAAATTCCAGATTTTTCGAAAATGAAGGAAGAATTAGGGGTTTATAAATTTTGATGATGGATGATCAAATTAATTGATTATTTGAGCTTAGATAATTATTCTAAGCATGTTTGATGTTGGAAGTAATCAAAGAATCAAAGTCCTTCTATTATTTTCAAAATAGCCGAAAATATTAATTAAAATTAGGGGTTTTTGATCCTTTGATCCTATGATCAAATTGATGATTTCTATGAGCTCCTATGATGATTATAAACATGTTTGATGGTTTGATTTATTAAGATTTGAGAAATTTCAATTTAAATTAACATGATTGGAAGTGATTAGAATGAAATTTGGATTTTAAATTCTTAATTTATCAAAAGAACCGAAATATATATATGTACAATAAAGCCATGTATTTGATTTTAATGAAGAAAATAATGATAGAAATGGAATCTACGTTAAAAATTAAGTGACGTAGAATTTTTCAGAATTTTAATACAAAGTTTTGAAATTGAAAGTTTCTAGAGTTTAATTCCTTGATTTACCCAGCTGGACCCAGTCAGCTGGAATTACCCAGCTGGACCCAGTCAGCTGGATTTACCCAGCCATGGATTTACCTTGGACCAGTGGATTTACCAATTGACCCGAATGGATTTACCTGAACAGTTCACTTGGATTAACTCATTGGTCCATTTTCATTTGTTTTCCGTAATTTAGCTTGTTTCCGGCCAGCTTTTAGTTTTTACTGTTTTTTTCCGGCCATAATTGTTTTTCCAGTAGGCTCGGTTTTCCGACTAGCTTGATTTATCCAAATTGATCTTTGATCAACTTGTTTTCAGTTGTTTCTTTCGTAAACTCAAAAGTTATAATGTTAAGCTTAAATGTTATCAAAGAACTTAAGCATTTTGATGTGATAAAATAAATAAAGAAAGAGCTTAATGGTTAATGAGATGCTTATATGAAGAAATGAAATATTTTTTTTATGATATGATTAATGTTGACAATAGTATAAGTTATAAGTCAATAAATATTAATGAAAAGATGGAAGGGTTAGAAGTAAAGTATATGTTTGCTTATGTCTTTAGAAGTTCTTTTCGAATAGTGAATGATTAAGAGCTAATGATGATTTTAAGTATTAATGACATACTAATGATGAATTAAGTGTTAATGATACGTCATTAATGAGTTAATATGTCAAAGACATATTTTGATAATAATATAATATTAAGTTTAAATATTATCCAAAAAGTTTAAGCATTTATATTATGCTTAAATAATTAAATGAAAAGCTTAAGTGTTAATCAGATGTTTATATGACTAAATGAGATGTTTATTTGTTAAGGAAATGTTTATGTGATAATGATACGATAGTATGATAGATGGCAAGCTTAAGTGGTTAATGAAGTTATTAGTATGATTTTAATCGTTAATTAAGTTAGTTAAGAGCGTTTAAGAAGTTAAGTTAGAAATTCTCGAGTTTCGACGTAGAATTCCGAAGCGAATTAAGTTAAGAATATCGAAGTTGTTTATTCGATAGAAATTATTCTCGTTTTGAAGTTCGTATTTCCATTTCGATTAAAGGAGCAAGTGGAAGTGGAAGCTGAAGCGTAAAGCACAAATTTAGCGAGCGTTAAAGTTAAGACAAAAGCTTAAGTGTATCAGGTGGGCTTTCTAACCAATGAAATGACGAATGAAGTTATATGATTATATATGAGATGTTTTAAAAATGATTGACTTGCCAAATGTTTAAGTTCTTGTATGTTACCATCTACTATAGCAAGACGAATTCGGTCCTACGCAAGGTAGGATTTGTGTACACTATTTTGTAATCGGGAGCCTTCCGAAAGGAATGGACGATTACAAGTGTTTGAGAAGGAGGCCTCCTTCTCAACACTATCATTATGTGATTATAGATCTGGTACATACATCCTAAAGTATATGTCTGGCCAGACAAACATGATTTACAGAAAAGAAGAAGTTGAGCATGCACAGGTTTATTTTTGAGAAACAAAAATTACTTGTGCTTATGCTTTATGGCAAGTTTAATCTCTAACTCTAAGAAGTAAGTTTCAAAATATTTTGGCATGTGCCCACTGAGTACGAAGTACTCAGCCCCGCCTATTATTTCTAAAATGTGCAGGTTAGCTGGGATGAAGATGATCGTGTGCTGGCGGACTTCTTGTTGTTGTTATTATTTTATTAATGTTAAGAGTCATTTTGATGAGCTTAGAACCTAGAATATATGTCTTCATACATATATTCTCTCGTTTTTCCGCTGCAAGTTTATGAAGTGTTGAAGTCTGAAGTCTCGAACTATGTTTGTTATCTTATTTTGAAGTCTAGCCGACCGAATTATCTATATAACAATTGCTCGTTATATTGAAAGATAATCTTATTGCAACTAATTTTTATCTTGCTTTCTTGATCCTGAAAATCAGCTCATTTCCTTCATGGTTGTTGCCTTTAATTTGGTTGATGAGATTATTGATTTCCGAGCTGATTTGAAATCGTATTTGTTGATATGCATGTTTTTAAAAAGAGATCAAATGTTCGCTTCATTAATCTCGAGTTACGCATGTCATAATTATCCTAAGTTTGATGATTTGTCAAGCATGAGTTGCCTTGTTTGTTCTTAAATGATAGCAGGGTCGCTATCTTAATCCTTTTGTTAATCATAAATTGTGTAAGTCGTGGGACCCACCGGCTTTGTCATCTAATTTCTAGGCCGGGCTGCGACAGAGTGGTATCGGAAAGGTGTCCGTTTGCTCTGAGTCATTATTTTTTAAAAGTCTAGTCTAGTTTGAATCCCTAGACTAGTCGAGAGCAAAGTCTATTGCTCTAAGTTCATATTTTTTTTAAAAAGTCTAGTCTGGTTTGAGTTCTAGACTAGTCAAGGTTGAACAACAACAAAAGTCCAAAGACATCATCTCATCCGGCAAACCAGGTACGCATTTAAAAGTTTCCTATGATAAAAAGTTTAAAATTTGAAGTTCCATGTGACCGAGGGATCGTTATGTGGACTCGATCAACCCACATAGCTAGAAACTCGCAATATGGTCTTCTCGTCTCCATAACGGAGTTAATTAATAAGACGAAGTTAGAAAGTTGGAGAAATATGAAATTGTGATGTGGATTTGAGATTTTAATGAGGTTGTTTTATGATTGAGTTGTTTAAAGTAAGTTTTAACAATTGCAAGCAAGACAATTGTACGTTTTTGGAAAGTATCGTGAACTTGGTATCACGTATGGAAAGGAAATTAGTTTCTCGAAGTGACGAGGCCATGAAAAAGTTTTATAAATGCATATGAGCTATGTAAATATTAGCGTAGTTGAGCCGTTTCCATCGTGTTTAGATGAATATTAATGAGAGTAATATTTCAGGGGTTCTCGGAATAGTAAAATTGGTTCCTCTTCTTCCTGACGAGTGGATGAAGTAGGATGGCAGGATTCGATATTCAAGACGACCCAATTTCTTTTCTCATTCCTCAAGAGAACCCTGAAACCGTTGTTTCTCCTCATCCTAATGATTATAGTTTTGATAAAAACAGAATTATTTCTTAGCCGTTGTTGAATGGCTAT
The DNA here is from genome assembly GCA_031470985.1 of Agastache rugosa. NCBI lineage: Eukaryota > Viridiplantae > Streptophyta > Magnoliopsida > Lamiales > Lamiaceae > Agastache > Agastache rugosa. The sequence goes on from CM062608.1 coordinate 26,053,014, forward strand.
GTTTCATCTCCACCTTTAACAAATGTTTTGCTTCTGTTCCCAAGCCTTCTGCTTCGGTGAACAACTTAATTTCAGCTCCCTCTATTGACGTAGTTCCATTAAATCCTCCTTTGGATACTCTTCAAGCTTTGAATTCTTCAGAGCTTGATTATTTCTTTGGAACTCAGCTTGTTTCATTCATTTTCACGAGAGGAATACGTCTGGACCGCGTCGTCATGACGGTGACGAGGAAATCGTTGACCCCGAGGTCGGAGCAACCGAAGGATATTTTTATCTTCGTTGTATGCCGTTTAGTCATCTAAGATTTCAAACCTAGTTTTAGACCTTTTTCGGGTGTGGTCGACATGAGTGTTGTCCCTTTGACGTTAGATGAAGTGGAGAAAGCCGAGGAGAGTACCGAGTCTGAAAGTGAGGAAGAAAAAGAAGAAGAAGATCCATTAGAGGATGAGCAGAGAGAGAGAGTTCGAGAGTGGCGTTAATTTAATAGATTAATAATCGAACAAATTTTACGCTTGTTTAGTAGGTTTTCGTATAAAGATGCATAAAATGTTAAGTTTTCAAAGATTCGGTAGCGATGAAGAATTCCGCTCCGAGAAAGTAGTTTTGCGTGATGCCCTAAAATCACGGTTAACGTGGGGAGTTTTTATATAGAGAAAAATCCCTCGTTTTTGAAAAAGTCCTCGAAGAGGTAATTTTTTTTTCCGTTATAAGAAGAAGTATGGCCAAAGCGGTCATTTTAGAAAATTTCCGAGTTTTGTATTTATGTCGGAAATTATATCTTAAAAATGAATTATTGAAACAAGAATTTTTGAAGTAAAATGAATTTTATTTTTAGTAAATAAAAGCGTTAAAACAAGAATTGAAAGATAGAAAGTTCGTTGAGCGCATAAAGAATCGAAGGAGAAATTTTTTTTTAGCCATGAAAGTGAGCGATGGCTGCACCTCAGAGATCGTTCAAAAATAATACAGGGCGAGAAGTCGGCCCATCTCCTAGACTCGGCGCTCGGCCGAAGAAAGCAGGACGCCGGAACTCAGCGTCCGCTGAGGTCGAGCGGTCGCTGACCCCGGGAACCTGAAGTCAGCCATGGCTGAGCTTCAGAGACCGCTGACCATGGCAGGTCAGCCGCGGCTGAGTCCCGCCGGTCAGTCGACCCGGGCGGCGGCTGTTCTGCTACATTTTACTCCGGAGGCCATAACTTCCTGCTCGTTTAACGGAATTCAGATCCGTAAATTGGGTTAGAAACTAGACATCCGTGGCTTTCAAATGGTACCCTGCACTTCCCCTGATTCCAAGTATTCTGTTCTGAAATCCAGTTAGAATCTGATACAGCTGTGCAAATTTTTCTGCAAGTTGTTTCTTTCAAGTTTAATCAATTTATTTTGATTTCTTGGAACTTTCTAAATCAAATTTTGCTCGTTATTATGAGCTTGAGATCCTTTATGTGACGAACTTTAGTAAGCAAGATGATGAATTAATTGCAAGCATGGCGATTGTTCGTTTTTGGATAGTAAAGTGAATGCGAGATATCGTTGGGAAGCGACAACGAGATGAAATCGACTGAAGAAAAAGAAGAAAAATGGGTATGAAGAATAAGATTTAAAATAAGTAATGAAGAATGAAAACATAACTTAAAATATATATATATATAAAAAAAAAAAAATAATAATTCCGTTATTCGTTCATCATTCGTCGTCCGTTTCATTCTTTGTTTGTTTCGTCCGTCGTTCGTTATTCTTTTCTGTCGTTAATCACATTCTTGTTATGTTTTAGAACGAGATTGAGATGAATTAATATCTCAAAAGAATTAAAGAATGAAATTAATTTCTCGGGATAATGTTATTCCTTTCTGTTTTGTTAGGAATACCTGAGCTAAAATTTTATTTAACCTCAGATTATCCGATTTAATTAAGGTTTGGGATTCTTTCATTACCCAACCTACTTCTCGGATTATTAATCATGTCATTCCTTATTCAGTTAAATGCGTCAGTTTTGACCTCAGAAATTTTTATTAAAGAATTGGATTTAATTTTAGTCTTTCGCGCAGAGGTGATTTATTCTCTCTTTCCGAGGATCCTTAATATTCCCAACCCTACGAATATTAAATTTTCTTCCGTTTCCATTTTTCCGTTCTAGTAAGGGAGCATGAAGCGGGATCATTCTCCCTGTGTCATGAGAATAATAATATAATGACCTCGACAGCAATCCAACTACTAAAAGGATGGATTGTTTAACTAACATCAACGTGTTCCTCTCCAAAAGTCAAGTTCAAGGCTAGTTTCTCATCGACACCAGTTGCGGACATTGAAGATGAAGTCAAGCTTACCTTGGTCTGAGATGTTATCGTCAAAGAGGAAGTAGCAGAAGAAGATGATGTAGAAATCGATAGAGTAGAATTCAATAATGAGTTTAATAAAGAAGAAAAGTTTTCCAAGGACGACCAATAGAGAGTCGATCTTTTTAATTATTTTGAGAACGTGAAAGAAAGAAGTAGTATAAATACGGGAAATGTGAGTTTTTAAGTAGAATATATGATGCATGGTTTAACCATAGATTTTTCGATATGCATTAGTATTCGTACCGTCACTATTACGCTAGTGTGATGCTAGAACATCACAATTAAGATAAGAATAATTTATCTTTTGATAGATTCCTTATCTTAAAGAGATCTCAAAAGGGAAAATCTTCCAGTATATGAAAGAATGACTAAAGCAGTCATTAAGTTCAGTTGATGAGTTCTTATATGCTTAAGAAAAATAAGAAGTTATGATGCTTTGTGAAGCAGAAAGTAAGTTGACAGTAAATTGTCAAGATAAAGTTAGAGTTTAAAGAATAAGAATTTTATGAATATAAGCTAAGTATGAAAGAAGTAAGTTGCTTTGCCAAAAGTTAAAAGTACGTTAGGTTATTTTGCGAATTGTTTGAATGGTTAAGAAAAGTTATGAAATCGGAATGCTTTGATGTTGATTGTCAATATGAGAAAAGTTTATGAAGCTAAGTTGTTGTGCTATTGCTTAATTCTTGAGTTAAGTTATGAAAGTGATTATGCTATGATAAGATTTGATTTACTTGAATGTTAAGTTCCATGTTTGGAACTATTATTTTGAGAAATAACTGCTTTTATATTAAAAGCTTAATATGTGAAAAGTGCTTAAACTTTCAAGTTAAATTCTTGATAATGTGATCGTATGATGATGAGAATGAATCGTTTGATTCATTAATTATGATGAGGATGTTATGTGCTAAAGATGTGAATAAGAATTTTATTAAGTTTTAAAAATCAAGGAAGTTTTATTCCGTTTAAAGATAAAAGAACTTTTTCTTCGTCAAAATCCCCAACTTTAGACGGGAGAGAAAATTCGTTAGAAGCTGAAGAGTGGGTTTGATTGTTAGAAAGAATTTTTAGGTTTCTTCGTTGTATCGATCAAGAGCGTCTTACGTGCATGACCTACCAGCTCAAAGGATCTCATGGATCATTGGTGGAAAGTTCGTCAGGAGACGTATACCCGAGCGGCTAAAGATCTAACTAGAGAATAATTCAAGAATACTCTTTTCAAGAATTATGTCCCAAGAAGTTATCGCAAATAAAAGAAGAATGAGTATGCCAATCTTAAGCAAGGAAAGAAATCGGTATCCGAGTTTGATCGATATTTTATGATCTCATTCGTTTCGCCTAAGATGAAGTAGACACAGATAAGATAAGGTCTGAGCTCTTTCGAGCCTACTCAGTTAGAGTGTATTGATCTATGCAGAATTAGTGCATTGAAGATCAAGGAAATTTAACAGGTTTAGGTCAATCAAAAGGCGTACCTGTTATAATCTTATGGGTACATCGCATTCATTTATATAAAATGCATGCGTTAATAATCTTGATCTAAAACGTAGAACGTGCTAGGCGAAATCTAAGAATAATTACTCCAGTAGGTGAACATACCTCAGTTACTCTTGTTTGTCCTAAATTAGAGTTGAATTAGGACTTCTCTAAATGATAGTCAAAGCCTTAACCTAGATCAAAATGTGAAATGTTGATATCATTCTGGAAATGGATTAGTTAACCAAGAATTTTGTAACCATTCGGTACAAGTAGAGATAAATCTCTTTTCAGCCATCTAGTCAAGATTAGAAATTATTCTACCGTCACAATCCGCGAGCGAGATGATAGCAACCATGGAAGTAATTCCAAATTTAAGAACAAGGATTTCTAATGTTCGGAGAAAAGATGAAAAGTTAGAAAAGTTTTGAATTTTAGTACAGCCTTCATCCTCAAAGGGATGGTCAATCAGAAAGAACCATTCAAATCCTAGGGGATATATTAAGAATTTTTGTTTTTAAACGGAGAGATCATAAGGAGCAATTTTTTTTTTTCTTTTGCTAAGTTTGCTTATAACAGCAATTATCAAATGAAGATAGACATAACGCCCTATGAAGTCTTTATGGAAGAAAATGTCAATCTCCGCTCCCTTGAAATAATGTGAGCGAGAAAAAAATGTTAGGGCCGAAGTAATTAAAGAAATGATAGAGAGTGTGCGTCAAGTCAAAAAAAAAAAAAAAAAAAAAAAAAAAAACATAGGATCGTCGTGAATGTTTTTTTAAGACACGTGAAGATCAACGTTAGAGTTTGAAGGGGGAAACCTTTACAAAGAAAATTCATCGTTTGGTGTTAAAAGAAAATTTACTCTAGCTACATAAGACCGTATGAAATTCTGAAATGAATAAGTCAAGTAGCGGATAAGCTAGCTTTATCACCGAGTTTTAGAAGTACATATAACGTGTTCCATGTATCTCGATTGCGATGATACATGTTCGAGTCAAAGCATGTTATCCATCTAGAAGAAGTGATAGTGATTTTGGATCGAAAGGTCCATCAACTTAGAAATAATTTGATCGTGTCGGTAAAGATCAAGTGAAATCATAATGATTTAGAAGAAGACATATGAGAGTTAGAAGGTAAGATGAAAGAAAAGTATTCCCAGTTATTTCAAGAAGTAAGTAAATTTCGGGACGAAATTTATTTTTAGGGGGAGAGAATGTAATACCCCGTTTTTCTTGCATAAATTGCCTTAGTTTTTCTTTAATTAAATTAAAGAAATTAAGAAGAAAAAAATTTTCCTTTTTATTAATTTTTCTTCGGCAACCCTAATTTTTGCCGTAAAAAGGAATTAAATTATTTTTGTCTCGTCTCGGTTAACCCGAAACGAGGAAGAATTTATGTTTATCAATATGTGCTTACATATTTGATTTTTAGTTAAGAAAACTATGAATTTAATTTTCTTAATTAAATTTATTAGTAATTAATTATCTAAGTTGATAATTTTTATTTATTCGGAAATGACTCGTTTTTCCGTATTTTATTACCAAAACTTGAATTAGGGTTTGAGAGGCCCTAATTGATTTTTCTAAAGTGAGAAATTAGTGATTGAAGTTATGATTAGCAAGTTAGTAATTAATTGATTAAATTAAGCATTTAATTAATTAAATAATCCTAATTATTACCTAAGCAATGACCTAACTAATGACCTAAGTGATGACCTTATCTTGTTGACTTTTGTGTTAATTAATTAATTAATTAACCTATGCTATGTATATATATATATGTATCATTTCACTCAATTCCTCTCATCTCTCTCTCGCCATTCTCTCTCAAATGGCAGAACACTCACACACTTTCACACACTTAAATCCTTCATTTAAGTCTTCATAATCCAAGCTCGAAGATCAAGGTTTCCATCCAAATCATTTCCAAGTTATTAATCAAGGTTAGATATAAGTTTAATTCAAGTTTATAGCTTAAAAATAAGCTTTGATCATCTTATTTTTAAATTCCAGATTTTTCGAAAATGAAGGAAGAATTAGGGGTTTATAAATTTTGATGATGGATGATCAAATTAATTGATTATTTGAGCTTAGATAATTATTCTAAGCATGTTTGATGTTGGAAGTAATCAAAGAATCAAAGTCCTTCTATTATTTTCAAAATAGCCGAAAATATTAATTAAAATTAGGGGTTTTTGATCCTTTGATCCTATGATCAAATTGATGATTTCTATGAGCCCCTATGATGATTATAAACATGTTTGATGGTTTGATTTATTAAGATTTGAGAAATTTCAATTTAAATTAACATGATTGGAAGTGATTAGAATGAAATTTGGATTTTAAATTCTTAATTTATCAAAAGGACCGAAATATATATATGTACAATAAAGCCATGTATTTGATTTTAATGAAGAAAATAATGATAGAAATGGAATCTACGTTAAAAATTAAGTGACGTAGAATTTTTCAGAATTTTAATACAAAGTTTTGAAATTGAAAGTTTCTAGAGTTTAATTCCTTGATTAACCCAGCTGGACCAAGTCAGCTTCATTAACTCAGCTGAACTCAGTCAGCTGGAATTACCCAGCTGGACCCGATCATTTGGATTTCTCAGTTGGACTCGATCATTGGATTTACTCAATTGAACCCGATCTAATTTGGAATTACAATTGGACGATCAGACTGATTTACCTACTGACTCGACAATGTGGATTTATTGGACCCAGCATTGATTTACCCAATTTGGACCCGTCACTGGATTTACCTTGGACATACTGGATTTAAATTTCTCATTGGATTAACTCGAGTCCCGGCCTCTTTCCGGTTTAATTAGTTTTGTCAATGCATTTTTATTTCCGGCCCTACTATTTTTTCTTACTGTTTATTTTTCGCCATTTCATTGTTTTCATTGGCTTTCCGGTATTTTCAAATAACTCGGTTTTCCGACTAGCTTGATTTTCCGGATAGCTTGATTTATCCGGTGATCTTTGATCAACTTGTTTTGATTGTTTCTTTCGTAAACTCAAAAGTTATAATGTTAAGCTTAAATGTTACCAAAGAACTTAAGCATTTATATTATGCTTAAATAATTAAATGAAAAGCTTAAGTGTTAATCAGATGCTTATATGACTAAATGAGATGTTTATTTGTTAAGGAAATGTTTATGTGATAATGATACGATAGTATGATAGATGGCAAGCTTAAGTGGTTAATGAAGTTATTAGTATGATTTTAACTGTTAATTAAGTTAGTTAAGAGCGTTTAAGAAGTTAAGTTAGAAATTCTTGAGTTTCGACGTAGAATTCCGAAGCGAATTAAGTTAAGAATATCGAAGTTGTTTATTCGATAGAAATTATTCTCGTTTTGAAGTTCGTATTTCCATTTCGATTAAAGGAGCAAGTGGAAGTGGAAGCTGAAGCGTAAAGCACAAATTTAGCGAGCGTTAAAGTTAAGACAAAAGCTTAAGTGTATCAGGTGGGCTTTCTAACCAATGAAATGACGAATGAAGTTATATGATTATATATGAGATGTTTTAAAAATGATTGACTTGCCAAATGTTTAAGTTCTTGTATGTTACCATCTACTATAGCAAGACGAATTCGGTCCTACGCAAGGTAGGATTTGTGTACACTATTTTGTAATCGGGAGCCTTCCGAAAGGAATGGACGATTACAAGTGTTTGAGAAGGAGGCCTCCTTCTCAACACTATCATTATGTGATTATAGATCTGGTACATACATCCTAAAGTATATATACGGCCAGGACAAACATGATTCATGAGAAAAGAAGAAGTTGAGCATGCACGGTGTTTATTTTTGAGAAACAAAAATTACTTGTGCTTATGCTTTATGGCAAGTTTAATCTCTTAACTCTAAGAAGTAAGTTTCAAAATATTTTGGCATGTGCCCACCGAGTACGAAGTACTCGGCCCGCCTATTATTTCTAAAATGTGCGGGTTAGGTTTAGGATGAAGATGATCGTGTCTTTGGCGGACTTGTTGTTGTTGTTATTATTTTATTAATGTTAAGAGTCATTTTGATGAGCTTAGAACCTAGAATATATGTCTTCATACATATATTCTCTCGTTTTTCCGCTGCAAGTTTATGAAGATTGAATTTGGTATAAGTTTGATGAAGTGTTGAAGTCCGAAGTCTCGAACTATGTTTGTTATCTTATTTTGAAGTCTAGCCAATCGAATTATCTATATAACAATTGCTCGTTATATTGAAAGATAATCTTATTACAACTAATTTTTATCTTGCTTTCTTGATCCCCGAAAATCAGCTCATTTCCTTCATGGTTGTTGCCATTAATTTGGTTGATGAGATTATTGATTTCCGAGCTGATTTGAAATCGTATTTGATGATATGCATATTTTTAAAAAGAGAACAAATGTTCGTTTCATTAACCTCGAGTTACGCATGTCATAATTATTCTAAGTTTGATGATTTGTCGAGCATGAGTTGCCTTGTTTGTTCTTAAATGATAGCGAAGTCGCTATCTTAATCCTTTTGTTAATCATAAATTGTGTAAGTCGTAGGACCCACCGGCTTTGTCATCTAATTTCTAGGCCGGAGCTGTGACAGAAAGTGGTATCAGAAGCGGGTATCGATTTTGCTGCGAGTCATTATTTCTTAAAAGTCAAGTCTAGTTTGAATCCCCTAGACTAGTCGAGGACAAAGTCTTATTGCTCTAAGTTCATATTTCTTAAAGTCTAGTACGGTTTGAGTTCTAGACTAGTCAAGTTTGAACAACAACATAAAAAGTCCAAAACATATCATCTCATCCAAATGAGAACCAAGTACGCATTTAAAAGTTTCCTATGATAAAAGTTTAAAATTTGAAGTTCCATGTGATCGAAATTTGAGAGGCCCATTATCGTGGACTCGATCAACCTACATAGTTAGAAACTCGATAATATGGTCTTCCGTCTCCATAACGGAGTTAATTAATAAGATGAAGTTAGAAAGTTGGAGAAATATGAAATTGTGATGTGGATTTGAGATTTTAATGAGGTTGTTTTATGATCGAGTTGTTTAAAGTAAGTTTTAACAATTGCAAGCAAGACAATTGTACGTTTTTGGAAAGTATCGTGAACTTGGTATCACGTATGGAAAAGAAATTAGTTTCTCGAAGTGACGAGGCCATGAAAAGTTTCCTCAGTGAAATGCATATGAGCTATGTAGATATTAGCGAGGAGTTGAGCCGTTTCCATCGTGTTTAGATGAATATTAATGAGAGTAATATTTCGGTGGGTTCTCGGAATAGTAAAGTTGGTTCCTGCTTCTTCCTTTTACAGCCCGAGTGGATGAAGTAGGATGGCAGGATTCCGATATTCAAGACGACCCAATTTCTTTTCTCATTCCTCAAGAGAACCACACGAAACCGTTGTTTCTCCTCATCCTAATGATTATAGTTTTGATAAAAACGAGAATTATTTCTTAGCCGTTGTTGAATGGCTATGTTTCATCTCCACCTTATTTAACAAATGTTTTGTTTTCCGTTCCCAAGCCATCACGCCTTCGCCGAACAAACTTGGTTCGGCTCCCTCTATTGATGTAGTTCCATTAAATCCTTCTATGGATACTCTTCCAAGAGTTTGAATTTTCTTCGAGCTTGATTATTTCTTTGGAACTCGGCCTTGTTTCTTTCATTTCACGAGAGGAGTATCGTACGGGACCAGCGTCTTCATGTCGGTGACGAGGAAATCGTTGACCCCGAGGTCGGAGCAACCGAAGGATATTTTTATCTTCGTTATATGCCGTTTAGTCATCTAGGATTTCAAACCTAGTTTTAGACCTTTTCGCGGGTGTGGTCGACGTGAGTGTTGTCCGTCTTGACGTTAGATGGAAAGTGGAGAAAGTCCGATGGAGAGTACCGAGTACGAAGGGAGTGAGGAAGAAAAAGAAGAAGAAGATCCATTAGAGGATGAGCGCAGAGAAGAGAGTTCGAGATGGCGTTAATTTAATAGATTAATAATCTTGAACAAATTTTACGCTTGTTTAGTAGGTTTTCGTATAAAGATGTATAAAATGTTAAGTTTTCAAAGATTCGGTAAGCGATGAAGAATTCCGCTCCGGAAATGTGCGAAGTTTTGCGTGACGTCCTAAAAATCACGGTTAACGCGGGAAGTTTTTGTTATAGAGAAAAATCCTCGTTTTTTGTGAAAAAAAAGTCCTCGAAGAGTGTAAAAAAAAAAAAATTTTTTCCGTTGTAAGAAAGAAGTATGGCCAAAGCGGTCATTTTAGAAAATTTCCGAGTTTTGTATTTATGTCGGAAATTATTTCTTAAAAATGAATTAATGAAACAAGAATTTTTGAAGTAAAATGAATTTCATTTTTTTAGTAAATAAAAGCGTTAAAACAAGAATTGAAAGATAGAAAGTTCGGTTGAGCGCATAAAGAATCGAAGGAGAAATTTTTTTTTAACCATGGAAGTGAGAGATGGCTTGCGCACCTCGCAGATCGTTCAAAATATAATACTGGTGGCGAGAAGTCGCCCATCTCCTAGACTTCGGCGCTTGCTGAAGGTGCGAGGTGACGCCGGAACTCAGCCGTCCGTTGAGGTCGAGCGGTCGCTGACCCCGGGAGACCTGGGTCAGCCATGGCTGAGCTTCAGAGACTGCCGGACCATGGCGAGGTCAGCCGCATGGTCGAGGTCCAGTTGGTCGTCGGCTGAACTGGGCGGCGGCTGTTCTGCCACCTTTTACACTCCGGAGGCCAGGTAACTTCCTGCTCGTTTAACGGAATTCAGATCACGTAAATTGGGTTAGAAACTAGACATCCGTGGCTTTCAAATGGTACTCCTGCACTTCCCCTGATTCCGAAGTATTCTGTTCTGAAATCCAGTTAGAATCTGATACAGCTGTGCAAATTTTTACTGCAAGTTGTTTCTTTCAAGTTTAATCAATTTATTTTGATTTCTTGGAACTTTCTAAATCAAATTTTGCTCTCGTTGTTATGAGCTTGAGATCCTTTATGTGACTTAACTTTAGTAAGCAAGATGATGAATTAATTGCAAGCATGGCGATTGTCTGCTTTTGGATAGTAAAGTGAATGCGAGATATCGTTGGGAAGTGGCAACGAGATGAAATGTTGTGAAGAAAAAGAAGAAAAATGGGTATGAAGAATAGATTTAAAATAAGTAATGAAGAATGAAAACATAACTTAAAAAATATATATATAAAAAAAAATAATAATTCCGTTGTTCGTTCATCATTCGTCGTCCGTTTCTGCTTCTTTGTTTGTTTTTGTCCGTCGTTCGTTATTCTTTCTCGTCGTTAATCACATTCTTGTTATGTTTTAGAACGAGATTGAGATGAATTAATATCTCAAAAGAATTAAAGAATGAAATTAATTTCTCGGGATAAACGTTATTCCTTTACGTTTTGTTAGGAATACACGAGCTAAAATTTTATTTAACCTCGGGTCAGTTATCCGATTTAATTAAGGTTTGGGATTCTTTCATTACCCAAACCTACTTCTCGGACGGATTATTAATCACATCATTCCTTATTCGGATTAAATGCGTCGAGTTTTGACGCCGAAATTTTGATTAAGGGTGGATTTAATTTTAGTCTTTCGCGCGAGAGGTGATTTATTCTCTCTTTCCGAGATCCTTAATATTCCCAACCCTACGAATATTAAATTTTCTTCCCGTTTCCATTTTTCCGTTCTAGTAAGGGAGCATGAAGCGGGATCATTCTCCACAATTGTCGTAGAGAATAATAATATAATGACCTCGACGACAATCCAACTACTAAAAGGATGGATTGTTTAACTAACATCAACGTGTTAAAAAATACTCCAAAAGTCAAGTTCAAGGCTAGTTTCTCATCGAAACACCGATTCTTGGTTATTGAAGATGAAGTCAAGCTTACCTTGAGGTCTGAGATGTTATCGTCAAAGAGGAATGTAGCGAGAAGAAGATGATGTAGAAATCGATAGAGTAGAATTCAATAATGAGTTTAATAAAGAAGAAAAGTTTTCCAAGGACGACCAATAGAGAGTCGACCTTTTCCAATTATTTTGAGAACGTGAAAGAAAGAAGTAGTATAAATGCGGAATTGTGAGTTTTTAAGTAGAATATACCAAGTGCATAGATTTAACCTTAGATTTTCAATAACGGTTAGTATTACTGTACCGTCACTATTACGCTAGTGTGATGCTAGAACGTCACAATTAAGATAAGAATAATTTATCTTTTGATAGATTCCTTATCTTAAAAGAGATCTCAAAAGGGAAAATCTTCCGATTATATGAAAGAATGACTAAAAGCAGAGTCATTAAGTTCGATTGATGAGTTCTTATATGCTTAAGAAAAATAAGAGAAGTTATGATGCTTTGTGAAGCCGAAAGTAAGTTGACGATAAATTGTCAAGATAAAGTTAGAGTTTAAAGAATAAGAATTTTATGAATATAAGTTAAGTATGAAAGAAGTAAGTTAACAGCCAAAAGTTATAAGAAATACGTTAGGTTATTTTGCAAATTGTTTGAATGGTTAAGAAAAGTTATGAATGCAGAATGCTTTGATGTTGATTGTCAATATGAGAAAAGTTTATGAAGCTAAGTTGTTGTACTATTGCTTAAGTATTGAGTTAAGTTATGAAAGTGATTATGCTATGATAAGATTTGATTTACTTGAATGTTAAGTTCCATGTTTGGAACTATTATTTTTGAGAAATAAGTTTGCTTTTATATTAAAAGCTTAATATGTGAAAATGCTTAAACTTCCAAAGTTAAATTCTTGATAATGTGATTGTATGATGATGAGAATGAATCGTTTGATTCATTATTTATGATGAGGATGTTATGTGCTAAAGATGTGAATAAGAATTTTATTAAGTTTTAAAATCAAGGAAGTTTTATTCCGTTTAAAGAAAATAAAATTCTTCGAAATCACGAGTTGGTTAATTAGAATGCCTTCTAGAAAAAGAAATAAGGTAGAAAAAAAGAGTAGCAAGAACCTATTTTCGTCTCCTCGGCTCTAGAGGAGATAGAAGAATACTTTTTCTTCGTCAAAATCCCCAACTTTAGACGGGAGAGAAAATTCGTTAGAAGAAGATGAAGAGTGGGTTTGATCGTTAGAAAGCATTTTTAGGTTTCTTCGTTGTATCGATCAAGAGCGTCTTACGTGCATGACCTACCAGCATTCCAAAGGATGCGGATCATTGGTGGAAAGTTCGTCGGAGGACGTATACCGAGCAACTAAAGAATTCGACGTAGAGAATAATTCAAGAATACTCTTTTCGAGAATTATATTCAGAGAAGTTATCGCAAATAAAGAAAAAGGAATGGAAGTATGGCAATCTTAAGCTTGGAAAGAAGTCGGTATTCAGGAGTTTGATCGATAGTTTTATGATCTCACTCGTTTCGCCTAAGATGAAGTAGACACGGATAAGATAAGGTGCGAGCTCTTTCGAGCGAGACTACATCGAGAAATAAGTGTCGTGCTACTCAGCTAGAGTGCATTGACTCATGCAAAGGCTTTAAATCGAGCTTTGGATATGGAGTTAGCCATGCAACCAGAAAGATCGTTGCAGTTGTCAGCACCATCTTCTCAACAAATTCAAGCTCCGTCAGCAGCGAGCCCTCAATCTGCAAACCAAGGTTAGTTCAAATAGGAAAGAGAAAGTATAATGATAGTTCCCAATCGAGTAAGAGGTCATAGTAAGATCAGCAGCAACAAGTAAATCCAAGAAGATTTAAACCGCATTTCGTTAGTCAAGACAGTTCATCGCAAGGATATCAAGGAATTTATCCATACCCTAAGTGCAATAAAATGCACCAAGGAGTTGTAAAGCTGGAAGCAACAGCTGTTATACGTGCGGGCAAGTGGATCTCTACTCCTATCAATATTCAAATAAGCAGCAAGGACTAGGAGGAAGTGGACTTAGTCAGAATCAGCCCAGCGTTTGAAGGCGATAGAAGAAGTTCCTCAAACGCCGCAGCAGTAGAGCAATCGTCAAGGATGCTGTCCTCGGCATTATTTTCAGAAGATAGAACCTTAGCAACAGTATCAAAGGATTTTTGTCTAAAACAGAAGCTGTGCGTTAATGACCAAAGAAATTTGACAGATTTGAGTCAATTAAAAGGCGTACCTGTTATAATCTTACATGTACATCGCATTCATTTATATAAAATGCATACGTTAATAATCTTGATCTAAAACGTAGAACGTGCTAGGCAAAACCTAAGAATAGTTACCCCAGTAGGTAAATCCACCTCAGTTACTATTGCTTGTCCTAAATTAGAGTTGAATTAGGATTTCTCAAAATGCTAGTCAAAGCCTAACCTAATTTAAAATGTTAAATATTGATGTCATTCTGGGAATGGATTAGTTAACCAAGAATTTTGTAACCATTCGGTACAAGTAGAGACAAATCTCTTTTCAGCCATCTAGTTAAGAGTAATCTCTATCCTTCAAAATAGAAAGAAGTCATAGAAAATCGCCGATTATCTCGGCAGTTCAAGTAAAGAGATTGTTGAATAGAAAAGATGTGAAAGCATATTTCATCTATCTCAACAAACATGAAGATTTATAAGAGAGTATTGAAGATGTAGCTATAGTCAAAACATTCCAGGAAGTATTTACTGAAGCCTTGTCAGGATTGTCGCCAGAAAGGCAAGTGAGTTCACCATAGATCGTGAATCAAGATCAGCCCTAGTTTTAAGGCGCCGTATAGAATGGCCCTGAAAGAGTTACAAGAGTTAAAGATCCAATTGCAAGAATCGATTAATCTAGGTTTTATCAAACCTAGTGTTCTTTCCTTAGGTAGCACCAACCTTGTTGTCAAGAAAAATGACGATAGTTGAGAATATGTATCAACTACCGAAAGCTAAACAAGCTAACTCTGAAGAATAAATATCATTTACCGAGAATAGATGATCTTTTTTATCAGCTCAAAGGAGCTAGAGTATTCTCGAAGATTAATCTGAAATCTGGTTATTATCAGTTAAAGATTAAGCAATAGGATATTCAGAAAACGGATTTTAGAGCGAGATACGGCCACTACGAGTTTGTAGTAATGCCGTTTGGACTGACAAATGTTCCAGTAGTATTTATGGGTCTAATGAATTGAGTATTTCATAAATTTTTGGACAAGTTTGTCGTAGTCTTTATTGATGATATTCTCGTTTAGTCAAGGAGTAATTTTGATCACGAGAAACATCTCCAAATTGTTTGGGAAAAGTTGAGAACTGAAAAATTTTAGGTCAAGTTCAGCAAATGCAAATTTTGACTAAGAAAAGTACATTTCCATGGACATTTTGTTTCCCCTAAAGGAATCAAAGTCGATTCGACAAAAGTGCAATCAGTCCAGAAATGGAAGTTTCCAACTACGCCACATGAGATTAGAAGTTTCATAGGTCTCCGACTCTTTCTGTGAGATTTTTATCTATGGATCGTGAAACCCTAAATTAAATTCCTATGTTGATAAGTTTAAGGTTTAATTGAAGATTTGTTAGTTATTAATTAATTGATTAAGAAATTAATTAATTAAAAAACTTAACTTAACTATTAAATATTAAATATTTATTCCTATCTCTATAAATGAAACCCATCTCCTCCCTTCTTCCCTCACTCCTCTCGACAGCATACACACACACATATGTATATACACTTTCCACCATTGATGAGTTCATCCAAGCTTCCAAGATCAAAGATTCAAGTCCATCAATCACTCTCAAGTGATTAAGTAAGCATAGATCTCTTCTATTCCAAGTTCCTAGCTCAATTTCCATGGTTGAAACATCCTCTTTCATGTATATATATATAAATTTCGAAAATTTGGGAGAAAATTGAGAAGTGATTGGATGATCTTGATTTCTTAGTATGATGTTTATTTCATGTTTATATGATGATTTATGTGATTAAATGAATCATGAGAAACCCTAAACCTATTTTTTGAGATTTTCGAAAAATTCAAGAAATGACCAAGTTTTGATCCATGTCTTGTATGATTAATTTGATGTTATAAATGAGTTTAGTTAATTATTCTAAGCATGTTTCATGTTGGAAGTGAGTATAAATTCCCAACCATTTTTATTTTATGGAAAATGTCGAAATTTAAATGTTTAAAAATTAGGGTTTGAAATGTTGATGAAGTATGATGTAATTGATGGATGATTTGATGTTATATGATGTTTGATTAATCAAGAATTAATCAAAAGAAAGCTTGATGAACCCTAAATTCTAGTTTAATTCGAAAATTGGGTTCTTAAATTAGGGTTGATAAATTGATGATTAATTAAATTAAATTAATCGAAGAAATGAGCTTATGTTAAATATATAAGCATGCTAGAAATTAAAATGAAGAGAAAGGAATTTTAGAAACCCTAAATTTAAAATAACCGAAAATTAAATAAATAAAATCAATAATTATTTGATTTTTAATTAATAAATTAATTACATTTATGAATTTCTCATTAAAAATAAAGTATTGTGTGATTTTTGAGTTTAATTCAAAGTAATAAAGAATTTCTATTTTTGATTGAATTTCCCGAGTCGGGAGTCTATATATTTAATCGAGTCGAATGTGTGAAGTGAATGTGTAATTATGTTCATAATGTTGGAAAATGTGAGTGAATTTAATTTAAGAGTTTTCGAATCCGTTAGACGGATTAAAATTAACTTTGTCGATTATGATGAATAGTAATTAATGTATAGTTATGTTAAATATGATTTTCATGGATGTTTAATGATTAATAATGAGTTAAGATAGAGTAAGAGTGTTTAAGAAGTTAAGATAGAAATTCTCAAGTTTCGTCGAGTTTCGACGTAGAATTTCGAAGTAAATTAGAAGTTAAGAATATCGAATTCGTTTATTCAATAGTAGTTAATTCTCGTTCTGAATTTGTGAATTCTATTTCGAATAAGGAAGCGAGCGGAAGTGTGAATCCGAGGATTCAGGTTCGTTAAAGGTTAAGTCCAAAGCTTCAGTTATCAGGTGGGCTTTCTAAACCAAGAAATGATGAATGCTATATATATATATATATATATATATATATATATATATGATTATATATATGTGTGATGCTTTCAAGTAATTGGCTTGCCAAATGTTTAAAGTTTTGTATGATACCGTCTACCAAAGAAAGACGAATTCGGTCCTACGCAAGGTAGGATTTGTGTACACTATTTTGTAATCGGGAGCCTTCCGAAAGGAGTGGACGATTACAAGTGTTTGAGAAGGAGGCCTACTTCTCAGCACTATTTTATTGTAGACATGGTACATACTCATATATATATATATATGATGGTCACCTGAGCTAGGTATTTGGTGTAGAGGGGGGGTGAATACACCAAATAGATTTCTAAAAACTTTTTCAAGTTAAATCACAGAGTTGGTGAGCTCAGTTATTGATCCAGCTGGGGAGAGTCAGCTGGGTAAATAACTCAGCTGGGTAAATAACTCAGCTGGCGGTGCGGAATGTGGTGGTTTGAAAACTTAGCTCGGTTACTTAGAAAAACTCAGTTTGAAAAGATTAACTTTATGTTTTCAGCTTAGTCAAGTTGTGCAACTTTCAGAGAGACACAACTGTCTTTGGAGAGCAGCTGCGTATGCAGTTTTGATCAAATATGCAATGATATGAAAGAGTTAGTACAAAGCTGAATTTAAGAGGAAAGAAAAGAGCACACGAGTTTTTACGTGGTTCGGAGTAACACCTCCTACGTCCACGACTAAGTTCACTGGTAATCCACTACCACTTGGTTTCCAAGTACCAAGCAACTTCACAACTCTAACCCGAGCTGTGGTCCAACAGTTTGCAGGCACTGTCAAGCCTAACCTTTCAGTTTACGGGTACTGAAAAAACCTTACACACTTGAATTTCCCGCTTCAAGCAAGCGTACCTTGACATAACCTTTCTGGGTAAAGAGGGGTTTGGTTTGGGGTTCCAACTGTGAACGGGTTCTTACAATGAAGAACTTTAGAGTATGATGAACTCGTTCGAAATCTAGGCTTAAGATATACAAAGATTTTGGCCTAGGAATCAGACGAAAAACTAAGCAGTTTCTGAACTAGAAACACTTTAAGATAAAGTGTTCTTTGAACTATGTAGAACTGCTTGAAAGCTTTTGAAAGATTGATGATTTCAGAGAATGAAAGCTTGTAGAGTGTTTTTCGTATTTGATCCTGAGGTTGAAGACGGGTTTATATAGGTAGAGATTCAAGACTAGCCGTTTGAAGAGCCGTTTGAATCTTACCTACTCTTCTTAAATTCGAGATCTGCCGTTGGGCGAATCTGCACCTGTCTTCATTTGTGTCACATCATAGGTCCTGAAGTCTAGGATGCTGATTTGGCAATCCCTCATTGGTTGAGGCATGTTGACTTCCTCTGACGCCGGGATCTTCTGCCTTTGGAGCTGGCTTCTAAATTCAGAGCTAGACTGACTTGAAGTGATGTCTTCAGAGTTAGTTCCCTTTGTTCTGTACAGCTGGACCGGCTGTGTTTTGAACTCTGCTCGAATTCTCTTCAGCTTGATCATGCTCTGCTGGAGGACTCAGCTGAAGGTTGACGCCTGCTGTCTATCGCTAGCTGACTCCTGCTGTAGACACAGCTAGGTCGACTGCTGTCTTCCGCTAGCTGACTCCTGCTGTAGACACAACCGGGTCGGCCGTCGTCTTCCGCTTCCTTAACTAAACCTAGAAAATCTAAAGCTCAAACAGGCGAGCTGGAAAACACTATTTAGGTTGACGCGATCATCTATTCGGTTGGAGAATCAGTTGGGTTTTGGTATCAAATCGAAACCTTATAATTTTCCCAACAATATATACATATTCTTTTGAATATGTACAAGTTATATTTTTGCTATGTCTTCCGGCAAGTCCAATTTACAGCTATATTCAGCAAGTTTTCAAATTATCTTGGCATGTGCCCACTGAGTACGAAGTACTCAGCCCCGCCTATTATTTCTAAAATGTGCAGGTTAGTTGGGATGAAGATGATCGTATGCTGGACGAACTTGTTGTTGTTGGTGTTGTTGTTTGATAAAGGTCATTTTGATGAGATTAGAGCCTAGATTATATGTCTTCATACATATAATCTCTCGTTTTCGCAAGATTATGATGTTGAGATTTGTATAAGTTTGATGAAGTGTTGAAGTCTGATGTCTCGAACTATGTTGTTATCTTATTTTGAAGTCTAGCCGACCTAATTATCTATATAACAGTTGCTCGTTATATTGGAAGTTCCAGTCTTATTGCAACTGATTTTTATCGTGCTTTCTTGATCCTGAAAATCAGCTCATTCCCTTCATGGTTGTTGCCATTAATTTGGTTGATGAGATTATTGAGTTCCGAGCTGATTTGAGATCGTATTTGATGATATGCATGTTTTTTTTTTTAAAAACAAGGATCAAATGTTCGTTTCATTAATCTCGAGTTATGCATGTCATAAATATTCTAAGTTTGATGTTTTGTCAAACCTGAGTTGCCTTGTTTGTTCTTGGATGATAGCCGAGTCGCTATCTTAATCCTTTTGTTAATCATAAATTGTGTAAGTCGTGGGTCCCACTGGATTTGTCATCTAATTTCTAGGCCGGGCTGCGACACCTGACGGCGGTTGGGGGTGGGTTCTACGGCACGCCATTCAGTGCGGTGGTGAGTGGTGTTGCGCCACTCAAAATTAGAAAATTAGGGCAATTAGGTAATATGAAGGAAATATGTATATATTTTTTAATAACAAAATTACTTAAATATATTTATTATATATATGTTCAGTTCGGGCCGGGTTTTGACGGGTTTGGAAAATAAAAACCGAAACCGACCCGCTCAAGAAATTCGAGAAATAAGCTTTCACAAGAAATTTCCAGAAATAAAATCCGGAATTTAAAATAAATTGCCGGAGCAATTTATAATACTCGGAGAAATCTTTCAAATAAAACATATATTTCTCAAATAAATTCAAACATATAAGCACGTAATCATAAACACCTTCGTCATCTCATTTCTTAGCCGAGACGAGATAAAATCTTATAATCTTAAAATTCGGTAAATTAGGGTTGCCGAAAAATTTTATTGCCTGAACTTATTTTCTTTCTAAATTTTTGCAGCTTAATTATCTCAGGCGTGAACTAGAATTGGTTATGAAAGAACGGGGTATTACACACAGTACCGGCCAATTGACCCACATGAGTCTCAATTCGCTTCACTGAAGCTTCCACTGACTCAAATCTCTGTTGACTCGACTGAATGAAAGCCTGCAATGTATCTTGCAAAGACGGCTTTGTAGGTTGAGTCGTTGATTTGGGTACTATTGATGACGGGGAAAAATTGTGGGTTGCTGTGTTAGTTGCGTGTACTGTGGAGCTTGACTTACCCATGCTTGCTGAGATTGTTGAGGTTGCTTCTAAGAAAGATTGGGATGATTCCTCCACCCAGGATTATAAGTATGAGAAAATGGATTTGATATCCCTGCATAGCAACACTACAAAAAACACTGCATTTACCGAGGGCATTACCGACGACATCAATATCACTCAGTAATTTCTGATGGATTACTGACGGAAAAAACTACCGAGGGAAATACTAAGGGATTAGTCTGTCAAGAAAATTACAGAGGGCAATATCCCTCGGTAAATGCTCTTAAGTTAATAAAAAACAATTATTTACTATACCGATAGAATCAATCCCTCGGTAAATACCAAGGGAATATTTCGTCGGTAATGTATTTTTTCGTAATATTATAAATTATTTAACTTACCGAGGGATACGATTCCGTCGGTATATATATTTTTTTATACATATGAATGATTTTTTTAATAAATATTTTACCGACGGATGTACATCCATCAGTAAATATTTATTTTAAATAATTATTATTCATTTAAAATTATACCGAGCGAATACCGATCGAACCTTCACACCAAGGAATTACCGAGGAACTCGTTCCGTCGGTAATATTTTTAAATTAAAATTTAAAAATTAATTATTAATTATTTTTATATTATTTTTATCAGATAATAAATTTTAAAATT
Source organism: Agastache rugosa (assembly GCA_031470985.1). NCBI lineage: Eukaryota > Viridiplantae > Streptophyta > Magnoliopsida > Lamiales > Lamiaceae > Agastache > Agastache rugosa. The sequence goes on from CM062608.1 coordinate 26,073,805, forward strand.
AATAATATATTATTTATATATTAGATAAATCTATAAAATTAATTATCTATGATACACTCCGTCGTGATTTCGATAATCGAGCATTAATCGAGTCAAAGTTGTTTGTTGACTTCTTAATCTCTCCGGTTTCCCTCGATTATTACGTACTACTATGATACACTCCGTCACTATTCGAGAAACGAGCAACAACTGAGGGAACATTGTGTATCTCTATGATTTTTCTTGATCTTACGGACTAATCTATGATACAGTACTGATCAGTCATTAATTATTCGAGAATCGATCGAGCAACAATCGAGCGAACATTGTCATGTGTTGATCTTTATCTATCAGATTTTCTCGATTCTTACGGACTACTTTATGATACAATCCGTCATTATTCAAGAATCGAGCAACAATCGAATGAACGTTGTGTGTTGACTTCTTTATCTCTCTGATCATTTTCCTCAATTTTACGGACTACTCTATGATACACTGCTTCATTATCCGAGAAATGAGCAACAATCGAGTCAACGATGCGTAGTGACTTATTAATCTCTCAGATTTTCTCATTCTTACGAATTACTATATGATACACTTCGTCATTATTCGAGAAATGAGCAATTGCAACAATCAAGTCAATATTGTGTGTTGACTTTTGCATTATATACCGAGGGATTACCCATAGATTACCGAGGGATATATTCCCTTGGTAATTTTATATTTTAATTATTTATTATAAATTAAAAGTTTTACTAAGGGATTACCAAGGGAATAATGCCATCGGCATGTTACCGAGGGAATAATCCCTTGGTAAAGTCTAATTAGATCTCAGCATTGCGCGATCTTCTTCATTTCTCTCTTTTGCCCTAGCTCTAAAAGTCCCCAATCCGCCGTCCCGGTCCGTTTCGCTCTGCCGGTATGTAACCTCTCGCCTCTCTCTCTCTCCTTCTCCCGTACTCTCTCTCATTCTCTTCATTCTCCCAACTCTCTCTCATTCTCTATCTCTGTCAGCCGCACCGCCGCTGCCCTTGCCGGATTTCACCACCGATCACCCCTGCATGCAGTCTCCTTCCGCCTCCCACCCGTTCAAGGTAGGATCTCTCTTTCTGTCTCTCTCCTCTCTCTCTTCATTTCTCTCCGTCTGACGCGCTTCTTCCTGTCTTCGGTCAGCCTCCCTGCCGCGCCACTGCAACGCCGTCGTGCCGTCTCTCCTTGGTGAGTTCTCTCTCCCTATCTCTCTCTCAGTCCAACTCTCTCTCTTTCTCTCTCTATCTAATTTGCATGCATATTTTTTTTTGTTTTAAAGCCTGTAATCAACAGCGGACTGTTGGTATCCATTCCGATCCTTCCATAGCAGCCAATTCCACCAAGGTAATTTTTATTTAATTATTCTTCGTTGGTGATTCAGAGCTTCTATTGTGTTTGAGTTGAACTCATGTGCAACATGATGCACCATACATCAACCCGACCCGACCCGACCCCCGACCCGGTCAACGGTCAACGTTTGACCGTTGACTTTTACGTTTTTTTTCCTCTCCGCCTTCGGCTCCGATTTTAATTTATAGATAATGATTGTGGCAACATTAATGTTTTTTAGCTCGCTTCGAGGCCTTCGGTTCCCCTCGCTCAACTCTTGGAAAAATTTTTTTTAAAAAAATTTAACAAAAATTAAAAAAAAATAAAAAGTCAACCCGATCAACATTGACCATTGACCGGTCAACGTTGACCGGGCGGGTCAGGCGGGCTGGCGGGTCGGGTTGAACCGGATGTATGGTACATCATGATGTACAGAAGTTTTTGCCATTGTGTTTAGGGTTTTGCTGTTAAAAAGGTGTTGACTAATTTGTGCTTGTGAGAATGATCGGTGTTGAGTTTTGAATGGATATGATATAGGTTAATCCAGTTCCATGACAAAAAAAAAAAAGACCTGTATCTAGTGCATATGCAAAGTTCTATTCCTTTCTTTTTTTCTGAAAGTTTTTTTGCTGTAGTTCCTCCTTGTCTATGAATGGTGTGTTAAATTATTTGGTCGATTCAAATAAATGGTGCATGAAATTTTTTGGCTACAGTTAGGTGGTACACAACATTTCTGGAGGGATATTTGTATATTCAGCTTAATTTATAGCCAATTAGTATATAATCAAGTGTTGAAAATTGGAGTTATTTTTGTGTTTATGTTGTGTGAATTCTAGAGCTGAAAATTTGATATGGTTTGTGCAAATGAGGGGCTGAAAATTTGACCCTTTTCTATGCAAATGTATGTTGAAAAATTGAAGTTAATTGTAGTTAATTGATCGTAATTGTGGAAATAATTGTTGGATTCACCTATTGTTGTTTATTGTGGTTTTAATTATTTATTGAACATATTTTGGAGATATACTTAGAACTTTATTGGTGAAACATGTAATTAATTTCTTAAGGATCTACTCCCTTTGGGATTGAAATTAACTACAAATTTCACCAGGACATTCACATCGGGGGTAGATGTAAACGTTTAGATCCATTAAGGTTAACATAATTGGTAGAGTCGAGCACTTGCACTACTAGAAAAACGCTCATCATAACGGAGATTCTCCGTTATGTATGTGGCCAAAACTCCGTTATATATAGTGGTGTTATGTATGATGCGCTCATACATAACGGAGAAAAACCGTTATCTATAGTGTTATACATAACGGTATATTTCTTATACATAACACTTTTATCTCCGTTATGTATAGTATTATACATAACGTTTTAAACCGTTATGAATATTAATTTTTTCCGTTATGAAATATTCTACAATTTTTTATATATCACTATAGATAACGTTGATTTGTATTTTAGATAACGGTAATTTTACGTTATCTTTTGTGTAATACATAACAGTTCTTTACCGTTATAAATGTGTTTTAGTTTCGTTATGTTAGGCTATCATAGACAACGGTTTGTTTTGTTCTGGAGTACGGTTTTGTGTACCGTTATGTATTCCTTCTACAGATTTTTATATTTTTTTCCTGTAAATATTTTTTTTCCTGATTTTCATGTTATTTATTTCAATAAATAAATAAATAACTCTAAAACAACAAATGACATTACCATCCATAACAAATATAATATACCATCCAAACCATTCGTTACATTATCATCCGAATATAGTCAAAATGTCACACAAGTTCTATCTAATTATGTCTTAAAAAGAAAGAGAACATATTAAAGATGCACCTAATAGCCATTTGGAACAAATTTTCTGGCGAATAATATGACTTGGAATAACAGGCCCCTTCATTTCAACAGCTCCTTTATCCAACACAATCCTGCACAATTATATAGTAATAAAAATTTAGAAATAATAAAAATCGTCAATGCCCAAATCATCAATTCACTAGCTAACTCAACACCGAGTTCCTCCTGAATTTCAACAACATATATATAAATCGATACCTGGTATCTCAATCGAAGACATGCTTTATCACACAACTTGCCCATTCCTCACGAACATCATCGATCTCAGCTTGAGAATAAATACTAACATCCTTAAACTATGAATACAAACAAGTTTATAAACATATTTTATTAATAAGTACTAATGTTATATAAAAAAATAACTGAGTATATATTTATTACCAGTGATGACAAAGAAGTGGAGGCATCATTTTGAAATTCTTTAATGATATCTTTCATGAACCGCATAACAAAATATCCACATTGCTTGTAATCAGGTTGCATAGGACCCTATAATATTGTAGAAATAAAATGTTGAGTGTGTAATAGAATTAATATTACGTAGAAATAAGAACACACCTTAATAACTTCCCAATTTGCTGATTTTTTTAATTTCTTTCCCTTTTTTGCATTGACAATACTCATCGCACTTCAAAGCAAAGTTATTGAGACAGTTAACATTAACATCAAATACAATGAAATAGATGATTAGTTGAAAAGTCTAGAACTTACGTGTCGACAGCTTTCCATGTGCTATCACGATTCCGATGAGTAAGAGGATCCATCAAATAAACACGATCTTTCTCAAGTTCAAAGATTGTTAGAATCCAATGCTCACTATTGCATACGAGTATTGAATTAGTAGGCGAAAAATATATATCATAGTAACTTTGAGATTACAAGACTCAACATTCTATTCACTTACCCCACATTGCAAGGCACAAATACAATTTGATTTGAGGCTGCATCAAGTAACCTTTCTGATAATGCACGTGCTCTATCCTCTCGTGAGAACTTCGGTGCATATGATATGCAAAATGGATTCACAAATAGAAACTTTCCTACAGTATCATTTTCCTTCATGATTCCATACAGATGCCTGCCAATAAACAAAAGAAAATAGTTATAAAAAACATAATTAAAGTTGTCATTATAAATACAAATCAGCAAAATAATAGTCATACCAAATATATGCGACAATGCAGTTTCCTGAAATTGGTTCCAAGTTACAAAAAGGAACGACATCAGGCTCCGTAAGAATCCAAACATTAATCTCATGCCCAAAGACTTCATCATCTATCATAAGATGTAGTCCTTTATCCTTGAATGACTTCTTCATTACACAGTATAGTGCTGTCAATGATAAAGGCAATATTGAGGACAAATTCTTGATCACATCTTCCTTAAACAACTTTTTTCCAACCTTCTTCTTATCACGTGACTATAAGATTAAATACGGCATGTTAGAGGTATTAATACTTGCCAAAAAAAAAAAAACACAGACAATAAAATATTTGTTATAAATAATTACCTCATCCGATCTTTCCACCACCAAATGAGTGGGCCATGCCACATGGCTTCCTAATGCACTTCCTACGGTCTCTAGCTCATCTGAAATACGAAATGGCAGTAGGACATTCACCTTCTTCTCCTTTTGAAATTCTGAGATCACTCCGGAAACCCCCACCAAAGACTTCGAACTTGTCAAGTGTACACTCCGTACGCTGCATAGTAGACCCGTAAAAACCCAAATTAATTTCTTTCTAGATTGAAGACAACAAAGAAATTATATGTATTTATCAATATAAAGGGGAAGACTTGTGAATAATCAATAATGTATTTCTCGATTCAGACAAAAATAGGCACCGTTAGATTTATGTACAGTACATGGTTAGAAGTAATCTGTTGCAAAGAAATACTAGTATTCATTTCTGCCTGCTGCTGCTGGTCAACAAAGCAGCACAACTCTACCCAAATTAAGCATTGCTACACATGCAATATGTAATACTTATTAGAGAAGCAAATACAGACTGCCAAACACTTGTTTCTTTGTAAGAAATCGAGTAACATACCAACAAAATACACTTTTTTAAAAATCAATTTGAAACCAAATCGGACCAACAGATTTAGCCGATTTAACTACTAATAATGAATAATATCATAAAAGAAATTAATTTTGGATCCTTCCAAATGATCTTATTTAACAATTACCAACTTTATAGTTATTCTTATCACAATAACGCCAATCATCGATTCCATCAACTCTGCAGGCATGTAAATACCATCAACTCTCGATTCCCAATAGCAATTGCGAACATCTCTCCATTTTGCATTAAAAGCATCAAAATTTATATCTTTTGAATTCCATTTTATTGCTAATTCGAAATTATAGCATTCTAATTACTGCAGCTGCAGACATTCATAAATAAGAACATAACCAGAGCAGAACAACACGAAGGAATAAATAAAGCAACCACATATATAGTGCAACGTCCTACTAGCAGACCTCTCTAGATCTCTATATAATAATATAAATATTGTTCTAGATCTCTCTCTATTTTAGCCAACATCGATCAATTTTTTTCATCGGCGCAATGCGGTAACGTTACCAGTTTGAGCAAGCCTAGCGTCCCGTTTCAGCTTGTGCAGCTTCAGAGGGCGGCAGAAATTAGGGATTGAGGATTTTCTAATTTGGGGGATATAGATGAGAGCACTATGAGAGAGACAAAAATTTGGGGATTTCGATATTTTAGGGTTCTACTTCTTCAAATTTGAGATTTTGCAGAGAGGAATGTCGAGGAGGTGTCAAGAGCTTACCTCTGGAGTCTGGACGAACTGCAGCAGCGTTGGA